>JAJUPC010000589.1:0-182221 GCA_023614405.1 Avena insularis | reverse complement strand
ATATCTTCTCCTCCTGATCATTGAGCTGAGTCTTCAATAACTTCAAAAGCGGACGCCTCCAAGTTCCAAAAGCTGGTCCAAACTCTCCCCAAAAGATAAGTCTCCATTTCCCAATCGACAAAACTTGTCAGATTACGCATATCTATAAGAATATGACGAGTAAGTTAGTGAGTGATCAAGTGTGTCAAATTTTATGTATTTTGCAAGAACTTTGAGGAACATGAATTTCATGAAAGAATCAAAGGGATAAGAATGAGAATAAGTTTTAGAATATTTGTTTTCTTTGGTTTTTAAACTAAGTTTTTGATTTAAAACGCGCCTAGTCTAACTAGGGTCTCCTATGGTCGTGATGGCTCTGATACCAACTTGTCAACACCTGATTTTTAATCTCTAGCATGCCTGTTATGCTAGCATCGCAATCCCAGATTACCATTTTTATGTAGACATAATTTGGGAATTGGATACCATAGTACAGCTCATCCATTACAAACTGCATGACATAAAGTCTTCTTTTTCACAAATAGGGGATCTCTATGATCGTTCTTAATACACAACATCAAAAATGGAATGCAATGTAATAATAACGGTAAAGGTAGGGCTAAGCTCCATCTTTCTAAGGTCACGCATAACGCTCTGACGATGGGAGATGATCCTAGTTGTCGTGAATTCCTTCCGGTCCATCCTCCGTGTACTCCTTTCTTCATAGTCTCGCCAATGGAATAGCTGTGGACAAAGCCATGAGTACTCTTAAGTACTCGCAAATTAATACCAACAAGTAAAAGGGTTTTTGGATAATAGGACACTAGGCTCTCAGGTCATTGTTTCTCGGCAAAAAGCCATATTTATCTCTACTAAGTTTGGAAGCAACTAATACTAGTTAAGGTTTTATAACACCCATATGGAATCTTAGATCTCATGCCAAGCAACTCTGCTTGTGGTCAAGTGCCAAAGTCTCTGGCCATTTCACAAGTCTTTTTGAAAAGTCCGATTTGGGAACAAAGATAGGGACACTCCAACTATCCATAACTCATGGACGCGCTATTAGAATAGTTTGACACTGCAAGAGATTGCGTTACACCTTCACCACAACATTCGATACATCCGTCAGAACAAATACTGGAATTCACTATACCTGTTCGATATGGAAATCAATCCTAACCTTTCAATATATCACCGCATAACCACCTTTCCTGTGAGTTTGGCCTCCCAACCATGACCAACTCGTCATCTTGGTACCGACAGTGTGGACAATCTTCACACGCAGCCTCAGCTTAGACTCAATGGGTCAGAGGAACTAATACTACAGTATATAAAGTTTCAGCTAAGCGCCACTCAATCTTTCTGTATCAGGTTGTAATGATAAAATTGGAATGGTATCGCATCCGCATAACCATCAGTTTTATAAAGGCTAAGGCCTGCGCCTCATCATTTTCATCACCAAAATCATCGTGTGTTCGCAAACACATATCAAAACATCTCAAGAGAATGATCCACTGTCATTCAAGGTTTTCATGTAACGATTTTCTTTCACCTTTCAAGTATTCCCATATCTAAAAGTTGATCAAGTTTATGCTTAGCACTAGGTATCCAAGTGCGGGGGGTAACTTCACTAATGAGAGGGGTGATAAACTATTGGAGTGTAGTCAGTATTAATCTCATGCCTTTAGGATGACATCAAGATTATCTAGGATTAGGCCAAATTTTATGCCTCTTTATGCAACCTTCAAATATCCTTCTACTATCTACCAATTATTCTAGTACTCTGCTAGTAAGAGCTTCTATTAAATAAAGGTAATAAAATCATGTACAAAATAAATCTAGGGATTGGTTTATCAAGAGGTGAGCAGTGATCATATATGCTTTAAGGCATATAAGTGGCATGGTAGCAAGCAAGTATTAGCTTGCATAGGTCAACTTGATTAGTAAGGCTTGCAAGTATTGGTTTCGCGACAATATCAGTATAAGTTTGCTAAATTGCAAGTGTTAGCTTGCATTGGTCCACTTGGTTAAAGTAAAGCCAGTTCATTTTTCGTGCAGAGCAAAGGTCAAGTTCTCCTCGGCTTCTTCTTCGTAGTATCCTCCTTCCTCCTCGTATCTCTTGGTCGGTACTGAAGCTGCCTATAAATAAATACGATGTACACAATCACCAAACAATACTTTCTAACTACTTGCAATCATCACACAAAGGGTCCTAGAGATGATCCAGCATCATCACTAACATTACAAGATTAAAAGCTTGGTTTAATTTCTTTATTTCTTTAGAAAAGTAAATTTCCCTCACTCATTGAAAACTACTTAAGATTTAATATTCTACAAACCAAAATATGGATCATGTTGACACATGTCATCACCATAGATGTTAAATTCATGGAATGTGGTTTAAAGTGGTGCTTCCTCACAATTTAATGCTAAGGTTTTTACCCTTTTATTTTTAAATTAATTAAAGTTGGCTTAGAAATCAGTGATGGGGTATCTCTTTTATTACTTGAACATTATTTCTGTAAGTAACCTATATATTTTTATATATTCTGAAAGGTATGGTTAAATGTGATTTTGAGAGTTGGAAACAACTCAAAAGCTATTATGGTTTTAATTTGAAAAAATGTTTGAATGCGTAAAAGCTTCTGCCTTGTTATTTTTACTATGATGATCTATTAGATCCAATGACTTGAAATCCAAAACGGGCTTGGATTCAGCATTCTCAGACCTTTCTAACAAAAATTGGTTTCATTCAATTTGGTTCATCTAATGGACACCTGTTGATTTTTTTAAAACTGGGTACAAAAGTAAGGTGATTGAAATAAATGGCGAAAAGGTTTAATTTAAATAACCGGCGGGTTGCACGAGAAGTGCATATATCGACGGCCTCGCTGTTTAAAGCGCAATGGGCTTCCACTTCGCTGTTTAAGTGGTTGTCCCCATGCATCGTGGAGACAGGGTGCTAAACGGTATGGGGCTTATGTGGTGCGCTCGGATCTGGTTCTAATCCAACGGCCGGAGAGTCATTTGCCGACGTTGGGGCAACGCCATGCAGATGTAAACCTTTGCGCGCGCCAGTGGGGTCGCTGGGGCTCACCGGGTTCGAAGCGTAGGTGCGAGGCGAGGCGCGAACGACCTAGGTCAAATGACGCATGGCGCTTCTCCTGGTACCGGTGGCTTCTCCGCGGCTTCAATCGCTGGCTTTCCCTTCTTCTCCAGAGGGCGCAGGCAGTTCGTGAAATTCCCAAGCACAAGCGCTTGCTCAGCTTGTTCGGAACGGGTGGAATGACTGCGAGGAGAGGGGGAGTGAGATGGTGTGCTCAATTCGGCTGGGGTGGCCTCTATTTATATAGTGTATGCTAGAGGGACCGACGGGGCGCACGGTGAGCTCGCCAGGTCAATGGTACAGACGGCTATCGGTATGGCGGACGAGTAGTAGTGCTCCCCAACATGCTCAACGGCACGGGTGGACGCGAGACGTGGGACGGTGCTGAGTTTGGTCGGAACGCTGACGGCTTCTGCGTGGTGGCCCGGGATTTGAGGATTTTAATGATGCGACATCGCTGCGGGTCAGGCGCGCGCGAACGAGCGTGGTCTCCGCGGGTTGCCGGGACGGGTGGTGATCACGCATGCACGCTGCGGCGCAGGGGCGGCGACGGGTCTGCGGGCGCTGGAATCGAGCGTGGGCGACGGGGCGGTTTCGGGCATGGTTGCCGGCGTAGGTTGGCATGGTTCGTATGCGGTGGTCCAAAGTTAAGTCGGTCGCAACGCCGTCAGCGCCGGACAAGGAGGCGGCTGGTAGTCGGGTTGTTCCCCTTTCATACGTCAAGCTAGCTTGTTTCTCCTCCTAGCTTGGTCAGTCGACATGGGTGACAAAGGCATTCGGCCTGCTCACCATTGAAGGAAATGCCCAACTTACAAAGGATGCTAAGGGTGTGCAATTGAGCTAGATGATCACTAAAACTCTAGTTGTAACCAGAGAGGGAAAAGTTAGGGCTTCAATCATCGCTCACAATAGTGTTTAGATTTTGTTTGATTTGTAGGTTCCCAAGTGTTTGATGAAATAGCCGCAAGAATTCAAGTTTTGAATTTTGAAAAGATTTTTGGTGTAAAAGTTAGGTTGGTGCCGCCATGTGAGTCTCACAGATGCTTGGGTGTTGAAAATTGAGCTTGTTTGAAAGTGGTTTTTAAAAGTGGATCTTCCCATATGATAAAGACCAATTGTGAACTGTCCTTTAAACCATGCATTTGAAAGTTTTTCTCAGATGATCACAAAGTGGTCTTTGATACTTTGTTATGAGTACAATCAAGGGATGCAAAAGATCCATAAAAAGTTTCTCGTTGTTCTGAAAGTTTGAGACAACCAAAGTAGGCATGGGAGTTAAATCGGTCAAAATGACCATTTCTTATTTTTAGTTTGTTTTGATTTACTTGTCTTTGGGAAAAGTGTGGGAAATGTTTAGATGATGTTTATTTCCACCCAAGCATCCATTTACAAGCAAAAAGGAACACACAAACAAGTTGGTTCAAAAGAATTTTCAAATGAAATGCATATACATGCATGCTTTCATTTTATTTAGCAGAAAGTTTTGTTAACCCTAAATTTGATGATTAGAGTTTTATGATCCAAGTTTCTCTCTCGTGGAAGTATTTGGATGTTACAGCTGGACTCATGGGTCAGTGCGCTGCTTTCGAATCCGAAAGATCGACGACGAATCGACATAGAAGTAAGCGGGCCTGGCCCTATTTGTAGTCGGAGCTACGCTTCACGCCGAGGTCCTGGGCGGTGGGCCGACGGCCAGGCTTCCTCGAGGCTAGAGCAAACCAGAGAGGAGGAAAGGAAGGAAGGGTCCTAAGGTCTGGGTGGCTCACCCTTTATTTGCAGGGGCTGTGGTTACCATGAGAATGACCCACGATGGATCTACTTGCTAAAGACCGTGTGGCTCACCGACGAAGGTCAGTAAGCACTAGCGAGGCTCCGGACCTGGGCCGATGGATTTACTACGCGAACCTCGCTTGGTTGGGAAGAAACCGCCGAGGGCCTGGGTTTGGAGCAAGGTTTCAAGCCTCTGCTGTATGGACGGAGGCGGCCGGACGCTGCAGTATCGGAGGGCGATGGTGTGGCGGCGACGGGTTGGGCAGAATCACGGTCATTGGCCAAGGTTTCCCGCAAGACGCCGATGAGAAGTGAGCAAGTGAGATGGGGGAAGAAGAAGAGGGAGGCGCCGCCAAATATAAACGAGTAGCTTTTTGTCCCGTGTTGTTGGCACCAACCGGGACTAGAATCATACGCCCAAGTTGGAGCCACCAGCCGACGAGTACTCCACCTTTATTTCTATCAGCCTACATACGGCATTGTTGAGGAAATGAAGTCCCGTTGGTAGGGTCCTAAGCAGGTACGAACTGGATGTATGACCCTATTTATAAAAAATTATAGGAATTTTCTCTATTCTCCGCCTTTATTTTTTATTTTAGTTTAAATTTTAATGTTTTTTAAATGATAATTACTTTGAATTTAGAAAAACTTTAAACATAAAAAGTGTTTGAATTTGAATAAATAATTCAAAACAATTCTTCGTTTTTATAAAATAATTAATGTAACCATTTAAAATTAAAAATGAATTAACTTATATGTTTTGAATATTAATTTGGAATTTAGAAAACTTTAAACATAAAAAGTGTTTGATTTGAATAACTAATTCAAAACCATTTTCAGCTTTTTAAAATAATTAATGCTAACCTGTTAAAATTAAAAAATGAATTAACTTATATATTTTGAATATTCATTTGGAATATAGAAAAATCCTTTAAACATAAAAAGTGTTTCTCGATTTGAATAACTAATTCAAAAAACCATTTTCTGTTTTTAAAATAATTAATCTAACCATTAAAAGTAAAAATGAATTAACATATATTTTTTGAATATTAATTTGAATTTAGTAAAACTTTATACATAAAAGTGTTTCGATTTGAATTACTAATTCAAACCATTTTCTGCTTTTTAAAAATAATTAATGTAAATCCATTTAAAATTAAAATTAATTAACTTATATTTTTTTGAATATTAATTTGGAATTTAGAAAACTTTAAACATAAAAGTGTTTGGATTTGAATAACTAATTCAAAACTATTTTTTGTTTTTAAAAATAATTAATGTAACCATTTAAATTAAAAATGAATTAAATTATATTTTTTGAATATTAACTTGGAATTTAGAAAAACTTTAAACATAAAAGTGTTTGATTTGAATAACTAATTCAAAACCATTTTCTATTTTTAATTTGGATCCTAATTAACTTATATTTTTTATATTAATGAAGGAAAAAAGGACGGGAAATAATAGGCGGGAAGAAAATTTTATTAGGATAGAACTGGAATTAAAGTACATACCGCAAATAAAACTAAGTTACATAAAACACGACTGAAGATTAAGATACATAGAAGAACTGAAATTAAGATACATGGCCAGATTAAGCCACAATCGATCGAACTTGTTTTGCAATGTTGGAGTGATTCACCATGCTCCCCGCCACACTGTAATAATCACCACTATAATTGTCAGACTACTGTCAGCAGCTGCCACTATCGTCAGGGGTCACCTGAACCTTGAAGGCTAAGCACGAGTGGGCTGGACTTGAGGGCAACATGTGGGGGTTAGAGTAGGCGGCCAAGTCGTAGGCCATGACACTGGAGAGTCCCATTGCTGGGCCACCACACTCGCCGACGGCCACTGCTGAAGTTCAAGGAGGTGGGCCTTCCTCCTGGCGGGCGAAAGTGCCCTCTCACGCCGATCTCAAGAAGGCTTCCCAAGTCGGGAAATAGTCTGGATGCCGCTTGGGATTCTCCACGCTTCCCCAGGCTGAGCTCAAGTAGTAGTGGTTCAGGATGGCCATCCACGCCACACCTAGAGGGACAGGAGGAACTGCATGCTCCAAGGCCAAAGATCCACCATAGGGGACGAGTAGTCCGGACGGGAAGGTAGTTCGAGGCACAAAGCGCCCGCCTCCTTGGCTAAGTTAGTCGATGGTGGAAGCCATGGGAAAGAGGATGAGGTTGCGATATGAGTCTAGAGATGTGCAATGACAATGGAGGCCAATCCTACATATATGTACTGAGAAATGGCGGAATAAAACTGGAAGAAATGGCGTGAAAAAAACTGCGGGAATAAATCGCGGAAAGAAATGGCGGGAAGAAATTTGGGTTTAGGGTTTAGGGTTTTGTGAAGGTTTTTTCGAGCATAGTTAGAACTTGCATTGGATCTGTGAAGAAACCACATATTCTGATTCTAAAAATGATTTTTTCAAAAAATCACGGGCGTTAGATCATGTACCTGTAGTAATAAACCGACCCACTCTCACCGATTCTTGTAGAGACATTTGTCCTTTTATCCGGATGGACTAAAAGGTTTGATATGTCCTTGGGAGATAGTCCATGTAAGGTGGTCTAGTATTTTAGAAAAATGGGATGAGCATTCTGAAACAGCATTTTGGTGGTTACTTCACAAAATCTAATTCGCTTTTTTAGGCCGGAAATGGAAAATGGCTTTTCCAAAAGTGTATTTAAAAGGAAAAACTTCCTCCTGCAACATTGTTCTCCATACAAATGTACACATTCATGCATAATATGGGCACACGATCACAACCATGCCATGATTCAGACATAACATCGGTCATTTGACCAAAGCCATGAAACCTCAATATGATAGTCATTTTGTGAAGGTTTTTCTAGACATGATCAATATACCATATCGTATTTTCCTTGCAACTATGTCACATAATATGACACCACGTGAAGGATTTACATTGTTCTGATTTTTTTTTAATTTATGTCCGTTTTTGAATTTTTGAATTTCTAACCATGGTCGAACAAAGGTGCATGAAGATAGGGGGATCATCGTTAGAAATTGCATTGGATCTCTAAGAAACCACATATTGGTAGTCTAAAATGATTTTTCAAAAACGCTGGCCCCGGCGTTAGATAATGTACCAGAGTACAAACCTGACCACTTCTCGCCGATTCGGCAGACATTTGTCCTTTTTACCCGGATGGACGAAAATGTTTGAGATGTCCTGCTGAGAGATAGTCCATGGTGTGGTCTAGTATTTTAGAAAATGACTAAGATTGGAAACGGCATTTTGGTGGTTACTTCACAAATGACCTTTTTGCGCCGAAATGGAAATGGCTTTCTCAAAAGCGACGGTAAAAGGAAAACTTCCTCCTGCAACATTGTTCTCCATACCAATGTCCATGCATGCATAATATGGGCACAACAACATTGATAGGTTCATATTTAGTCCCATGAGGGATTTCGTAAAGTTGCCAGTCGGGCCAAAAGGACCGATGATAGTGAGTGTCGATATTATGTCGTATGGTAGGTAGACCTTTGTCCCGGATGGTGTCACCAACCGACTAAATATGAACCTTAGTACTGGTTGGAGACACCAACCGACAAAAACACCATTCTAACACTAATAATAGTGAGTGTCGCATTATGTCGTAAGTGTCACACTATGCCGAGCTGCTTGTACTATAAATAGGCATCCTTGTGAGTCCAGTCCTCCAGCTGATTGAGGCATCTCCAATATGAGTTTTCGAGAGCAGGACACCACTCACGACTAGTTCAGGAGATGCCGCAGATCCCAGCCTCCCAAGATCTCCAAGAAACTGGTCATAGATGCACCCCTAATATGTGAAATTAGTTAGCTCAAAGGTGTATTGATCTAGTTAGAGAAGCTACAAGCTGCAAAAAAGGGATGGTGTGAGAGAGAGTTGACATTACTACTGGCTCAGCAGGAGATGCCGCCGATCCCAGCCTCCCAAGATCTCCAAGAAACTGGTCATAGAGGCACCCCTGTGTATTAATCTAGTTAGAGAAGTTACAAGCTGCAAGATGGTGTGAGAGCAGGACACTACTCACGACTCATGTTTCAGGAGATGCCGGGATCCCGCCTCCCGCGCCTCCAAGAAACTAGTCATAGAGGCAATTCTAATATGTGACCACGCCATTGGAGATCAGATCTTAATGGTAAGTACTAATCGACAACTTCTTCATAGTTTGGGAAAGTTGTTCTACTTAATCTAGACTAAGGCCCTTTAGTCCCGGTCCAGCCACAAACGGACTAACATTCAAGACATTTATTAATATTAAAAAACAAAGATCACAAAACCGAATAAAGGCCTCTATATATAGTCCCGTCCAAACCACAAACCGACTCACACTCAATACATTTATTAAACTTGAAAATTGCAAACATCATAAGATATCCCGCCAGACATGAACTAGAGTTACAATATGAGTATGAACTTTGGAATATGTCCTTCCTTATGATCGCTTTATCGCATGAACCATGGAGCATCTTCTTTACTTAACGGAATGCTTGGGTCATTTTCACCGTGAAGGGCGGAATTTCATCAAACTTATTATAATCTTCGACATGTCTGTCTTGTCCTCGATTCCCATGATGTTTCTTTTCCCCGAAAGAACTATGTGGACGCTTTGGCTCATCTTATGATGTATTCGCTTGCATATTTTTTCTTTTTTGGTCCGAGGACATGTCCTTCACATAGAAAACCTGAGACACATCATTGGCTAGGACGAATGGTTCATCTCTATAACCAAGATTGTTGAGATCCACTGTTGTCATTCCGCACAACCGGTCTATCTTTACCCCTTCCCATTCGGAAGTTGACCCATTTGTATTTAGCCGGAACAAAGGGACCTTAAAAGAGACTCCATAGTCTAGTTCCCATATCTCCTCTATGTAACCATAGTATGTGTCCTTTTGCCCATTCTCGCCTCAAGGTGCATCAAAGCGACACCACTATTTTGCTTGGCGCTCTTTTATCTTGGGTGATCGTAGAATGTATTCCCATTTATTTCAGATCCTTGGAAATTCAATATAGTAGAAGATGGTGACGCGCCAACAAGTATAGCTGATCTCCAACAAGGTGTCATTCAAGAGATGTGTCCGCATCCAACCAATCGAAATATCATGTGTTCATCTATAATCCATGATTCAAAGCTTCTGGTTTTTGAGCGCATAATATTCTTGTGTTCCTCGATATACGGAGCTGCCAAGGTGGAATTATGTAGAACTGTAGTGTGCTTTAGTGAAAGAATCCCCGCCCCTACATATCATTGCTTTTCCAAATATGTTTTCCACTTAGTCTTCCCTCATACCATGAAATGTAAACACCAATCGCTTAAGGTCGAATAAATTAAACAAAAAATCAATGACCTCCTCTATTCCATATCCCTTGAGATGCTTCCTTCGGGTCTAGTACGGTTATGAACATATTTCTTTAAGACTCCTATGAACCCTCTCAAAGGGGAATATATTGTGCAGAAATACAAGACCGAGAATGGCAATCTCTTCCACTAGGGTGAACCAGGAGATGCGCCATAATATTGAAGAAGGATGGTGGGAACACCAACTCAAAACTAACAAGACATTGAAAATTACCACATCCTTCAGAATCTTGGAAGAATATCTGATTGATTACCTTTCTGAGATATTGCATTGAGGAATGCACACAACTTGCCAATAGGTACTTAACATTTTCCGTAGAAGCCCCTCAATGCAATCGAAGCAATCAAGGCTATAATCACGTGACACCATGAGACTTCAGGTTTTAAACTTTTTCTCCGCCATATTTATTATCCCTTTATATTAATTGATGCAGACGGCACTTGATACCGTAAAGCGATCAAAAATATTTCTTCTCGCTTTGGTAAGAGCATAGTCACGACTTCAAGTGACGCCTTTATCCGCCTTTGTTCGTGTATGCATGTTATTTGGCCTTTCATAATTTGTTGGTCCTCCCCAAGCTTCGTGTATCTTTTTGTCTTCCCATACACGCTTAGGAATCTTAGCAGGTTCACGCAAATATTCTTCACCACGCATCACGCCGATTGAAGAGCTACACGTAGGGACTTTCCAATATGGCAGCTCCCAAAATATAGATTTCTTTCTTCCACATGGGTGTGTGTCCTATAGCGACGTCGTCAACTGATTGACCGCCGACCCTTTCCAAAGATTACTTATGTCCTTGACCATACCAAATACATCATCACCAGCAGGGAGTTCAGCTTCTTCCTGATTTGCTCACCTTTGAAATGCTTGCCTTTCTTTCTTACGGATGATTGGCTCAAGAAATCGCCGATTCTCCAGCATACAACTTTTCTTTGCATTTATGCAAATATGTACCTTAGTCTTATCTAAACAGTGCATGCCTTTATATCCCTTTGTTTGTCCGTCTCTAAAAGGTTACTAAGAGCGCATCAATCATTGATGGTTACGAAGCAACCCTCAGAGATCAAATGGCTCTGTTTGTTCTCATCCCACGCATGTACACCTGGTTTGCCCCACAGCTGTAAGAGTTCTTCAAATAATGGCATAAGGTACACATCAATATCGCTGTTTCAAGCTTCGGCCTTGGATGAGTTACTGCATCATAATGAACTTACGCTTCATGCACAACCAAGGAGGAAGGTCAGATACATAGAGTCACGGGCCAGGTAGACTACAGCTCTTCTCCCAAAAGGATTCATGCCATCCGGGTATTTCTAGATTCAAACCATAAGTTCCTTAAGGCCACCGTGAAAGTCCGTGAAGTCTCTCTATTTTTCTCCACTTTGACCCATCAAATAGGTGTCTCAACTTCCCGCCTTTCTACGGTCTTCTTTGTGACATCGCAACAACCTGGCATGCTCTTTGTTTCTCGAACATGCATTTCAACCTTGGTATTATAGGAGCATACCACATAACCTTAGCAGAACCCTTCCGAGGGGCTCTCCTCAACATCACCGTGGTCATCTCGTCGATCTTATACCGCAATGCATTGCATACCGGCATTTATCTAAATTCTCATACTCTTATCATGTAGAGGATGCGTTATTAATGCATGCATGTATCTTTTGCACATCTAATCCTGCAGGATGTAGAGTCTTCTTTGCTTCAGAGGGTACTCTGGAAGTTCAAGTTATGTTTTGGAAACTTCTTCATTATTTTCAAAGCATCTTTTCAAATGAGGAGTCGCTTAGACCACACTGCCTTCCATCGCAACAATTCCAAGGTGGTACCGAGCTTTGTGCTGCCATCTTCACAATTTGGGTACAACAATTTCTTGTGATCTTCTAACATGCCCTCTAACTTCAACTTCTCATTTTCTGTTTCACGCCTCGCTTTGCATCAGAAATGACCTCTACCAAGTTCATCACCGGGCTCATCCGATGCCCGCTCTTCACCTCCTTCCTATTCATTGTCTTCCATTGCGATCACCGTGATATGATGATAGTTGTTATCATCTTCTTCTTCTTCACCGCCTTCCATCATAACCCTCTTTCTCCGTGCTTGGTCCAGCAATTATAGTTGGGCATGAAACCTTAATAACCAGGTGGTCGCGAATGATTTTCGAGGAAGAGTATCCTTGTTGTTCCGACAATGAACACATGGACAACGATAAAAACCATTCTCTTTGTTTGTCAGAGCTACATCGATAAATTTATCCACGCCTTTAATGTACTCCGGTACACGCCGTCACCGTACATCCATTCCCTACCATTCATCTGCATCATATAAGTAAGTTTATCAAAACAGGACATCATAAATAGTGAATGACCAATTCACATCGACACATGCATTGTATCAATGACAGAGAAAAGATAAGATTGCTAACCTCGATCGAGGGAAATAAAGAGGATCCTCAACAATAGATTTATTGGAAAGCACAAATGGAATTCTGTTGTGGACCAGACAAACCACCGTGTGCCACTGACGCCCCGGCCTCGGCACACCACATCAGTTAGCCATCCTCCTCCTCTTATCACCTCTTGATGCCTCTACTCTCAGGCCTCCTCCACCAGGCGAACATGAAATCTATGGGCTTGTGAGGCTCAAAGAAATTCCTCAGGTTCATAATCATCCCCATCAATAATGCTATGGTGGTCCAATGGAAGGATGTCTAACCATCTGAACCTAAAAGGCATGTCCGACCATCATAATAATCAAGAGTTGTACTGCTTCTAGGTAAACAAATGTGTGCAGTTGATTGTTTTTGGTGTGATCAAAAAGTTAGAGTAATACTTTGCTCGATATGTAAAAGAAACATGCATATGTATACATCACCACCGTGAAGAAAGGAAATATTTCACAGATGAATCACACAACTTCCACTTGCATACTTAAATACTTTGGGCATCTATCAAGCCATTGAATCATTTGTCAAGCCTAATACCTCCATTTATTTGTGTGGTGAAAACATTTGCGCCAACAATATTAGATCTAGAGCTATCAGCCTCTCACTTCATCTATGTCCTCACCTAACAGTACATCAGCCAAGCACGACTGCAAAAGGTTCAGATAATCCTAACGACATGATGACATCAAGTTTTATAATGAAGTGATTCCATACATTGGATAAGAAGAGGGTTTGTTACTTGAGTACCAGCAATTTCATACCTTTAAAACAAAATATTTACTGCTCCAAAAGCTATGAAAACTTTTTTAGATGAGTCCATTCTGGCCATAGAGAATCCCACTACTATAGGTCCCTTTCTTGTCGGATCGTGTTACATCAAGGATGACAGATCTTTCTTGATTCGTTTTTTTTCATGTAATGCATTTTGAATCTCATTTTTTAACACTTTGTATTAAGAAGTAATGCAAGGCTGAATAAATATATCAGACAATATATAGAATTAAGAGGTTCAAAACAAAATTTAGTAATGTACTACCATGCGTTGCATGTCCTATCCAAGGAAACCATTACGGAACTGATCACACGAATTAGCTTTTACACTAACTCTAGCTACGACTAAAGGAAGAACAGAACATTACTATATATACGCATTAATCTGAGAGAGACCAAAGTATATGATATGTAATCTAATAAAGATCGTGTTACTTTGTAGATATTTGTTGAGAAGATTCCGCATCAACATATTTGTTCTTTTTGCATGAGGATGGAAAAAGTACGGTGCATTTCTTGCAAACAAATGAAATTAATGATTTCTTTCTTACACGATAAACATTAGATCCTATTTAGAAAAAACATGAATGAAGAGACCATAAGAAGATTTTACCCCATCTAGAGTTTGGGATAAATCCGGGATTATGCAAGTCTAAGTAAAAAATATATATGGTACTTAAGCTAACTTTGTTCGGAACTTGAGAGGTCTATTTATTTTTTAAGGTAGTGTGTTTCTGCACATACAAAAAGTGTTGTTGCCTGCTTATTTTGTAGGTTCTATTGCAGTGTATTAATTGACACCATATAATATAGGAAAGTACTATGAAATGTATGTATGAATGTATGCGGGACAGTACAACCAAATACAGATACAAATGCATTAGCGTCTAAAAAAAATCAACGCATCTTGCAGAACAATATGTATTGAAAGCTCATCGAGTATCAAGTAAAGAGTGTATTACCGAGAGTGTAAAGAGTGTAGCAGTGTAGGCACATATGTTAGAATCTGGCTAGCTGGACAAGTGGCATATTTGACGGTCAGGCTTTCGCAGCCGCCTTTGTCTGCTTCTTTGGCCTGGTCTTTTTGTCTGATCGGAGAAGAGTAATCTCAGTTCTGCAATTCGGGAAATTAAGCAGTAAGCATTTATGAGGAATAACAGGACACACCGTACCCTTGAAGATGATAGCTGCGATGAGTGTTAGGGATTGATCTGCAATGCGCTGTATATGAGCGACATTTTGGCAAGCACCTATTGCAGACTAGCATGTAGTTCCTCTTCGCCGCGCTTCGGCAATGATGCAGGAATTAGCTAGAGGGAGGGACTAATGGAAATACCTGCAAAATCTCCGAATATGCTTGGTCAGTGTCATATAAACTTGGTTATACTATCTCATAAATATAAATCACATAATAATCTTGGTCAGTGCCATCTAAACTTGATCACGTTGTTTCAATACTTTACCCAAAAACATCCTAATTCATCACAAAGTGTCACTCATTGTGTTACTCATGCATTACGGCAAATAGTAGCGTTAGTTCTAGCTGATTGATTCAGTTCAGTTCATCATTACCATCCGCATAAGAGAAAGGATGCAAATTCAGAGACGGCGCCCATAAGGATGCACTCAATTCAGAGAAGGGGATGAAAAATGTACCCACTATGGTTCCACGACAAGAAGATAGGAACACACCGATTGCTGGGGTATCAGGTTACACTAAAAAATACCTTACTAATTTAGTTCGTAAGGTATGAAACTTTTTGCATTAACTCTACAAGAATAAATCGTATGCGAAAATAACATATTTTAGAAAACATGCTTTATTTGTACAAGACACACATGATGATGGCTTTGAAGTCGGAACATCACTCACATACGCTACAGTGGAAAACATCTCAATGGACAAAATACCTTCGTGGGAGGGAGGGACGGCATCCGGCAGCTGGAGGAGGTTGGCAATGTCCGGATCTGGAGGTGGCCGTGCAGGATGGCTGGTCATGGAAAATATTTTGGATTAGCATTCTGTTGCTCTTGCAAAACAGTGGAATTCAAACAATCGTTTGCATAGGAAACAAAATGTACATGTTTTTGTGATTGAGTCACGGAACATATCTTCTTGTGACTTAAACCGCTCCTAGGTGGTAGTTGTGCTATCTTTTCCAAATTTTATTAACATCGTCTCAACCTACAAAACAGAAATATGATATTGTTTCATGTTAGAGGGATTTTCTGAAACAATATAGGAAACTAAGATACTTAATTTGAACAGTCTATACATTTTGCCCCTTCTAATTGAACATAGAAGCTACATAGTCGACAATGTTTAATCACTCATAGAAAATGGCCTCTCCGTTACTGAAACACATGTTATTTGGGTGTACTTAAGTATTACCTTACCTTTTTATTAAAAAAAATATTAACTTACCATTTAACATACATGTATCTATAAATTTGATTTGGGGCTGTCCTTTGCTACTGTAAACACTCGAAAACCATGGGACTTATTTTCTCCTTGAGATCATAGTACACAGTAACACATAGTTTCCTGATAACTGTATTTTTTCAGTGACTAAATGCAATTATCATTGCTCTCTCGATTCCGTACCATAATGACTATAACCAGAACAAAACAAATAACCTTGCAACATAACCCGGAAAATTAACTTTGAATAAGAAGGAATAATAACTTAAATTTGGTAATCAGTTAAAAGCGTGACGAATTAATCCTCAAATGAAGAAAATATATAACTCTGGGTGGTTCCTTTCGCTATCAACAATCTCATGTGGCTTTCAATGTCTGTTGTAATGGTTTGAGATGTACAGAATAATCTCACACCGAACATACAATGATACAAATGTACACTCTCTTGTACCCTATAGTAGTTAAGCGACATCTTGCACCAAAAAGCTGAATGTGCTAAAATTAGCATATTTGCTAGGAAAAAAAATGTGCTTTTTTTCCTCTAACTGAAAGTGCATCTATCTAAGATCCCCTTAAGTACATGTCGTAGTAATCTAGCAAACCAAGCACTGAATGGGAGCTCTTGTACATCACCTTATAGAGAGAGTGGAATAATGCAACTATGCATCTCATGCCATCTCCAACCCCTAATGTTACCGTCGTCCCCGAGCTGTCAAAAGCAACAGATCATGTTACAAAATTCTTGAAAAATGAATTTATTAGAAAGAAGAAGCATTTACCTGAAGAGGAATGACTGATGCAGATCGTTATCGATTTGAGCGTATCTTGCATTTTACTTTATAGATTCTGACTGCATAAAGGACGGTGGCGCGACGAGGAAGGTGGTCTCCGACCAATGCGGTGAGCAGTGTCCGTGTACATAAGAAAAACGCAATGAAAAATTTAGGACCCATACATTCCTAATGTACATATTCCAGTGGTCCATCTGCAACAAGGAGACACTAGGCACGCCGACACGGTGATGTTGCTGAACACCCTACTCGACGTGTCACCCGGATGCTATAGTTCCAAGGCGGCTGCCATCTTCGAGCGAAGCTTCATAGCATTGTCATCCTTGCACACGCCAATAGTGTCAGAGAACTACCAAATTAACATGCAGAGTATCATGATTCAGAGAGACCTTAGAGCATGTATGTTGAGCGCTTATTTCAGATTGGAAGAATCCTATTTCAGTTAATATCACGATCGATTATTCTTTTTCTTCACCATGACAGTATGCATAGTGTCCTTCTATTACTGTCCTAATCGTAGAGCATATTGTACTTCTAGAAAAATTAGTGCATGTACATAACTGGTCTGCTAGGGCTAGACAACCGGTGGCTGGATGTTTTCCTGGATCTCCAGCAGAATGCCGGTGTTCTATCTTGTATGCCAACACCAGGTTGTCTTCATTGATTTGAGCATGGGTTGCACGCGAGCCATGAGGGCCTTCCCATCCTGCTTTCGGGAGAGCAGCGTCCAGATCAGGGACGTGTCGTCGTCTTCGAGTGCCGGCAAGGGCTCGACGCACATCCCGGTCATCTGCCACTGCTGGACGCAGTTCTCCGGCCAGTCCTACACGATCTCGGATGCCTGGAGGAGGAGCACCATGGGGTTGGGGTGGTGTTGGGGATCGAGGCGACCGACGGTAGAAACGGGGATGTAGGGGGCAGCGGTGGAGATAGGGACCATTCATCAACCTTGCTATGATGACGGCTGCCTCTAGTCGGCTTCAAACTGCTGTCAATACGGCTGAGATCCTCCATCGCAGAGCTCTCAGGGTGAAAACCCATGGTCTGGCCTTAATTGGTTGTGCCTGGCAATGGTCTTGTTGAAGGTATTGTTTTGAGAGCGCGGACTTTCTTCAGGGTGAAAACCTAGATATTTGATTGGACGATGACGGTGTTTGTGCACTGTTTTCTTTTTGGAGGCGTCGTTTTTGGAGAAACTAGATTTCTGGTGCTGTCTTGGTGGTGGTAGTACTGCTGTTTCAATGAATGAGTAACTGTAGCGGGACTTTTCTTTTTTGTATTTTTTTTCTTTTTGGCTGTGTGCATCCGTGTGGCCGCTAGGGCAATGCGTTGTTGCAGATGCTTGGTGTAATTGGTATCATATGATATTAATATATGCTCCTTTTCAAAAAAACTAAACAAAATGTATCAGATTATCAGGACGAAAAAGAAAAGGATTAGTGAGAGACTGGATTGAGTTGTTAATCTATTTCAAATCTTTTTGTAGAGTTAGATGGAACTCCACAGTTCATAATGGCATATGGAAGGAGACGGAAAGAAATTGAGGGAGAGGTTTGAGTGCATCGTTGACTTTTTACCAGTATGGTCACATCGTGGATGGAACATGAAAGTCCAGTCCTCCTCCTCACATTGCCATGATCTGGAGCGGGGCAGGGTGTGTCGCGGGTGGAGGGAGGTCGACCTTGGCGTCGACTCGCTCGAGGATCTAGCGTGCCGCCGCCATCCGCTCGCGTTATCGCAGGAGAAAAGGAAACCGAGAAATCGGGAGAGTCTGGTAGGATGAGACGTGCGGGAGCTGGGTTTGGGGGACAGTCCGTGCGTTAGGCGGTGGCAGGACCGTAATTACTCTCATAACATTAAAGTGCTCGTCATTGTAGCGATATGGAGCATTGGATCCACGTGAATTAACGGACAAGATCAATTGTTTCTGCTAGTTGTAAGAAATAGAGGAAATTCGTCCTTTTTAGATAGTAGAGATGATTTATGAATGGTATAAAAAATATTTTTAACGTTATGAAATAAAGCACCAACATAAACATATCGGGTTGTTGTTAGAAAGTGACCGAAAACATAATGTGAAAAAAATTCATCATAGCATATGCACATGCTTTGTCCATCTCTCCTGCCAACCAATGGTATCGAAGAAGCCGTTGTGGCCGTAATAGAGATGAAGAAGGTTTGTTGGTTAAGGTATTTAATATGTTCGCGTACGATGACACAAAAAAACTCGACGGCCCGTAGTAGCAACACACCGGTATTCAACTAGTAATTTTAATCTTTACTATTAAAAGGCTTACGGTCTTGATGGTCTGGTACGTCGCTACGAAACTGCCTCTTAACTTCAACTAATTTACGACCCTATGCCACCGTGAAGTGACCTTACCGGTTCGATTTTTTTCCTTTCCCCTTACCCTGCCTCACCGCATTCTCTTGTCCAGCATTTCTCCCGTCCCAACTAACACCAGCTGATAAGCCGTGGCCTCCTCTGCAGCCACCATCTATGGCTGGCGTTCCTCTTTGCAGAGTTGTGGTTCTTTGCATGCGCGAAAGAGACATGGTGCTGATTACGAACTACATGCGCGAGCTCCACCACTGGATCTTATTGTCGACGGTGATGAGCAAGGCGCCAGAGCTGCAGCCACATGCCCCGGTGCTCCTTCGCGCGGAAACGGAGGGACTTTCCATGGATGCATGCGACGTGGTCTTCATGGCCACAACCTGCTCAAGCCTCGATTCACAACAACTAACCATCAGTTCTAGGTAGCCCATTCTGGGGCAGCCGTTGCTTGAGGTTGTCCACAGGTAACCCGTTTTGGGGTCCGCAGTTTCTTGAGGTCGTCGGGGACGCCCGATGGTGGCTGAACCATCTCTCCTCTCCTCCCATCTGCTCTTCTATCTCTGTTCTCCTCTAATTTTACATCAACCTTGCAGGCGACCATTGGTGGAACGAGAGCAGCTAATCAACTGGCGACTGCCCAGCGACCTAGAACCCACACGTCACTTGTAGATCGAGCGGCTTCGTGTGCTGTAGTTGATGGGCTATCACCTGTGCGTGGCAAGCAGCCGGACCCCTGCCCCGCCATCGTGAGCACATGGTCTACCTCGATAAGGTGCTAACCACCTCATGGTCTGTAGATTACAGAGGCGGTAGTGTCAAGCGAAGAGAGCTACTTGCTTATTTCTCTTGCAGTCCCGAATTTTTAGAATTTTCTTTTATAGTGGGACTATTTTTTGGTCGGACTCTGACAATGACTTTAAATGACTTTTTCTTTTCACTTGAGAAACTTTGTACTGATTTTCCAAGAGCTTTTTAGTTCTTTATATATAAAAGTGTAAATGGTGCATACTCCAGCTGGATGGCTCCTTAGTGATCTTTCATTTTAGGACATTGGATTGACCTCTAAGAGCAGATCCAGTCCATCCATTCGTGTCTAGACATTTTTGCCCCGGTTGTTTTGTGCATGCAGCCCCGTACACCCCTGGTTGCACACATACGCACCTATTCATGGTGATAGCTGTTTTTAGCCCTGCTTGTCAGCGTATATATTTTTTCTTCCTATTTACTTGACGGCGCGCGGGCGGCAGTTTGACGAGTATGGCGCTCTACGTCGCACATCACACGCGTTGTTTTGTAACGGACGCACGTCCAGCGTGGCAACGTGGGTTAACGGGCCCAGGTTATTTTTGTCTGTTTCTACCCCACTTCCCCGCATCACACATTAAATCCCTCTCCGTCTCTCTCGCTCTGCTCTCTCTCGCTCCAGACCGCTCCAGACCACAGTGCGGGGGCGGATCCATTCCGGCGTTCCAGCGATTGGAGGCAGTGGTGGAGCCGTTCCAGCAAGGGGGAACAGTCGCGGCCGGCGAAGGTCTACATCAGCGATTGGAGGCGGTGGAGGTGTTGATTTTCTCGAGGATTCTCGCCGGAATCTAACGATTGATGCCCATTTTTCGTGGTGATCCCTGTAGGATTTAGGGAGCATATTTTCGGCACATTTCAAGCACCATGACAGATTAGACGGTACGATTTACCTTCTGATTCCATGAATCCCCATGAATTTCATCTCCTCTCTGTGTATTTTTTCACGCGATTTTGTGTGGTTATCTCGGGGTGGATTGGCGCCAGGGGGTTCGCATGTGATTTTGCATGGTTCTCTATGGTTTCGATTCACGGCGGATTGCTCTGTAGGTGTTATATGAAGCGCATTCATGCTTTGTAGGGGTGGATTGGCGCATTAAGGAAGGGGATCTGGGAGGATTTTGATGCGCACTGTTACTATATGATTTAGTAGTTGATTAGTTTGCTTTTGTTGATTAGTTGCTTTTGTTCTCAAATAATTTGCCAGTATAAACATCGTTTGTTTCATACATGACAGTACTAGTTGCTAATAGAAGTTGTTGTTTCGTAGTCTGTGATAAGGAACATGATTTAGTCTGTGATAATAGAAGTTGCTTGTCTCACACTATTAGTTGCTCAACCTGGCAAGTTTGTTGGCTACATGATAATAGAAGTTGCTTGTCTCACACTATTAGTTGCTCACACTAGTAGTTGATTTAGTAGTTGATTAGTTGCTTTTTGTTGATTAGTTGCTTTTGTTCTTAAATAAGTTGCCAGTACAAACATTGTTTGTTTTATACATAACAGTACTAGTTTCTAGTAGAAGTTGTTGTTTCGTAGTCTGTGATAAGGAACATGATTTAGTCTATGATAATAAAAGTTGCTTGTCTCACACTATTAGTTGCTCAACCTGACAAGTTTGTTGGCTACATAATAATAGAAGTTGCTTGTCTCACACTATTAGTTGCTCAACCTGACAAGTTTGTTGGCTACATGATAATAGAATTTGCTTGTCTCACACTATTAGTTGCTCAACCTGACAAGTTTATTGAATACATGATAATAGAAGTTGCTTGTCTCACACTATTAGTTGCTCAACCTGACAAGTTGTGTCTGACATTTATTAGTTGCTGAACTTGACATTAGCCTGCATGACAATAGAAGTTAGTTGCCTGGCATTTAGTAGGTGCTACGACACAAGTAGTTTGTTTGCCTACATGTTTGTTGCCTATATTGGACTAGTAGTTGTATAGTTTTTATTACCATGGTGCCTATAAGTACCGTTTTCATGTCATGAGCAGTTTGCTCAACTAAACCTGTCTGTTTTCTTATCTGACATAAGTAGTTGCTAAAGACAACATGTTTGTTGCCCACATCCAACAAGAAGTTGCTAGTTGAAGTTTTAAAACTTTTTCTGTGTTTCCATGCTATTGGTTAAGCAGATTTGCATGATGGATGAGTCTGATCCATCAGCAGGTGGGGGCTCATCTTCAAGGAGCCAACAAACTAAGCTTCCACCTACGAAGGAACCTACTAAGCAAAAGAAAATCAAGGCTCTGGATAATCATGGACCGCCTCCTGTGAGAGCAGTCTAAAAATACAATTGCAAAGAAACCTGTTGGTGATATTGTTAAAATGGCGGAGAATCCGAATAATAAGGGGAAAAAAGGTTGCAACCACAAAAACAGCGGACAACTATGATATAAGTTCTACCCATGCTATCTACATTGTACTCATGCTAAATCTTATTACTTGTCATTTTTATCTTTAGCAGGTAGTTGCTTCTCTGCAGTAGGTAGATGCTTCTCTATAGTAGGTAGTTGCTTATCTGCAGTAGGAAGTTCCTTCTCTGCACTAGGTAGTTATTTATTCTCAGTATGAAGTTGCTTCTCTACGGTGGATAGTTGCTATTTTTCTGCCATATTTTGGCGCCTATATGGAAACTAACTAATACATGTTTGTTTGAATGCTTAAATTATAGGCTCAGGAAATTGGGGAAATCGGAAACAGGTCATCGCCTTCGCGTTTTGTCACACTAAACAACAGTGTGACAGGCGCACAGAAGATTGCACTAATCGAGAAGAAGTTTGGTGGCATGTTGAACATCGGCGCATGCACCATGCCTCTTGAACTCAGTCAATGGGTTATGAAGTGCTATGACCCCGACACCTCTAAGTTGATCATACCTGACCGCGAAAAGATACCTGTCGATGCAAACAGTGTGCACAAGATCTGGGGGCTGCCCAACTCTGGCTTAAAAGTGTGCTACGAGATGAAATGTTGATATTACACGAGAAATGATGGAGGATTGCGGTTTCCCGCCAATTGGCAGTCCTGATATTACCAGCTGGTGTAAGATGATTAAGGACATGGGTGGGAAATCAGACAATATGTTTGTTCGAGCTTGGGCTGTAATAGCCTACAACTTTATCACTCCCACAACTGGTCTAAAAGTTAGCCCACACTGCTTTCCTGTTGTATATGACGTTGACCTCATTCCCCGCATGAACATCTGTCAGTTTGTTGTCGACCAGATCAGGCTTGCTTTTAGTTCACTGAAAAACAAGAAGTCTATGTGCTGTTGTGTTTATCACCTCATGGTAAGTGCATAACTTTTTTTAATCATGGACATATGCTCTATGTAGTTGCTTTTGTGACCCATCTAGTTGCTCAACACAGCCTGTTTGTTGCTTATATACAACTAGAAGTTGCTAGAACATGTTCTTTTTAGCACCTCTGAAGCATGTTTATCACTTGCGTAGTTCTTTTTTACTGTCATATTAAGTTTTTCTTAAAACAAACATGTTTTGTTGCATATATGTAACTAGAAGTTTCTAGCTGAACACAAAGTTGCTCAAACCATCCCGTTAGTTGCCTATATGATATCATGAATTGCTAATAGCCATGTTTTCATTGCAACCCCTTATAGAATATGTTTTGTATTTAATTCATATTATTTCCCTGTTTTTCCCTGTCAAGTAGCTAATGTATCTAGATTCCATAGAGGTTAAGGAACTCATCAATCAGTGTTACCCTCGAGTAGACGCTTGGGACAGCGCCTTGATAAATAAGGTCAAGAAGAAAGACATGATAAAACCAGGGGGTTTTGGGAAACTGCAAGTAAGCGTGATATGCTTGTTTTTTTATATTTTCTTCTCCTTCTATTCCTACTTTTCTATATCAATCTAATTTGAGTAACCTATAGAGACACACAACATGGAGGACTTTTCTGCAGATTGCTAAACGCTGAACAGTTCGTCACTGCAAATTTGCCGCCAAATTACGACCAGTGTGTGAGTACCTCATTTTTTTAGTTGCTCAACCTGACAAGTTTGTTGCCTACATGACAATAGAAGTTGCTTGTCTTACACTTTGTTTCTCATGTCAACTAACTTGTGTTCTTATTCATTTTTAATAACAAACTTGTAGAGGAAAAGAAACTTTCTGCTTTGGTCAATGTGGCATGCTCATATTTTGAAGAGACCATGGCAAAGTTTGTCAATGGCATTGGCAAAATAGAAGAAACTATTGTAACTGGTAGCGGTCAACCAAGACCTACAAAGAGACGAAGAAATAATAAGCAAGACGGAGAATCGGTGTTGCCTGATGAAGACTCTGACAACTCTAATGAAGAAAACTGCAGGCAAGACTACGATCATGTGGTTTATCGCTGTAGTTTGTCATTCTTTATTTCAAATTACTTTTTTTATCACTACCTTACTTTTACTTTTTTGGCCCTTTTGTTGTACACAACAAAGAATACGTCGACAACGACGACGACGATGACGAGTCCGACTAGAGAAAAATGATGAGGATGAGGAGGAAGGGGATGACAGCAGCAACAACGATGATGATGATGATGATGATTGCGGTACTAGGAACATAGGATCTAGCAGAGGAGTAGATAAAGACGATGGCAGCGACAATGACAAGAGCATGGATGATAGTTGCAGATATCAGTACTATATTGAAAACAGGGAAACAAGGTCCGCCGCAAGGTCAGGGGGAAAAAGGAAGAGGGCAGCCGAAGGCGATGCTGAACAGACTTAGGAAGAACTTTCCCAGGCTATAGAACAAGTTAGTCAGCCTAGTGGAAAAACACTGGTGCAGACCAGGGTTGAAGTTGCTGAGAAGACAATGGATGAAGTTGCTCAGACAAGTAAGCAAGTTGCTCAGACCAGCAAGGAAGTTGCTCATCAGGTCAACAAGGAATTTGCTGGGAAAACAATTGAGGTAGTTGCTCAACAGTCAAGGGGGCAAATTGCTAGTACCAGGGAGCAAGTTGCCCATACCAGTGGAAAATTCGTTGACACCACGGAGGATGCTGTGCAACAAACCAAGGAGAAAATTGCTGATACCAGGGAGAAAGTTGTTTATACCAGGAAGGAAGTTGCTGTTGCTAGGAAGGAAGTTGCTGAAAGTATCCAGAGAACTACTGAAACTAGGGATAAAACTGACGGACAACCCACAAAGGTTGTTGAACAGAAAATCATGGATCAAAATTCACAAACCAGGGAAGAAGTTGCCCCTACCGTGCAACAAGTAGTTCAGCAAAACAAGATTAAATTTGTCCAACAGACAATGCAGAAAAGTGTAGCGCAGACCATGCAAAATGTGGTACAACAGGAGACCAGGGGTAAAGTTACTAAGACCAAAGGTAAAGTTGATGAGACCAGGGGTAAAGTTGCTCAGGCCAGTGGGAAAGTTGCTGACACCAGTGGGAAAGTTGCTGAGGCCATGGAAAAATATGGACAACCTGCCCAGCAGCAAATACCAACTAAAGAACTCACAATTATCAAGAAGGCTAAATTGGTGGCTCGCGATGGAAAATTGTCTTGCCTAGCTGGCATCCCAATAGTTTTTGCTGGCACCGTTGTTTTGGATACTTCGAAAACTGGTCCTGATGCAGAGTCCAGGGAAGATATTGAGCAGAACACTAAGATAGTTGCTTAGGATAGGGAGGAAGTTGCTCAGGATAGGCAGGAAGTTGCTCCTCGACAGCATGGTGATGCTGGGAGCAGCCAGGAACAAGACTATGCAAACATGTCTTTGTTGGATTTGTGCAAGATGAACGTCGGGAAGAAGTTTCCAGAAAGTCATCTCATCGAAGAACCCGCCATCTTTGAAATGAATTCACAAAGTGAGTTGAAGTCTATTTTGCAAGAAGAGATGACAAATCAGGTGACTCACAAGACACTAGTTTGGAATGGATCGATGGTGGCGTACAATGTAGTCCAAGGAATTTCAAGGGGTATCTTGATTTAGTTGACATGGAGAACAAGACAAATATGCAGTCCATCAAAGGGGAGCCTACAAAACTGAAGGAACCAGCAAGGTCTGCAACAAAATTCATAGAGAAGCCAACTACAAAAACAGGACATGCAAGTACGGCGCAGGAGCAACCAAGTTCAGGGGTTACTCAGGCAACTTCTGCACAGGAACAGACAACTTCTTCTTGGCCTCAAGCAACTAGAGTGCATATCCAGACAGAGAGAATTCCTGTGAAACAAGCAACTTCAGAGAATAAGCAGGCAACTTCTGCTATTCTGCAGGCAACTTCTCCAGCTCTGCTGGCAACTTCTCCACCTATACAGAAAACTAGTGTGGAGATCAAGGCAACTACAGCGCACCCAAAGGCAACAGCATAGGAAAAACAACCGCTGAACCGCCTAGCAATGGCAAAGAGAGTGCACTTTAGCCCACCACCAACTAGAAAAATTTGCCCGCCACCGTCACCCATCCGAGGGAAAAAAGCAAACAAGTTGCCTGATCCCCATGTGCAGGAACATCACACATACAAAATGCCACTTCCAAGGTCCAGGTCTGCTAGCGATATGGATTGCCCATCTTTCAGCCTAGGTCCAGATTTTGATGATGACGATGGTCCAGAAGTTGATGATGATGATGAAGTTGCTCAGAAAGTTCAACCTGCTGAATCTGATGAGCTCGACGTTTTAGCAAACATTGGTCCTGAAGAGATTGAGAGTGTGTGTGTGTTGAAGCAGAAAGCTCTCAGAGGGCAGTGGATCAGGCAGCAAACACTAGAGACAAGGAAGAATCACATGGCGTGTTGCAAACGCCCGACAAAGCCCCTAACTCCGCAGCACCATATGCAAGCACTGATGGTTGAGGAAGCTCCACAACTCCTCAACAGTATGTAAGAAGGTTAATCAAGCCTCCCCCTTGCTAACTATCGTCGTACGTCAATGTAGCATCAGAAACAGTTCACAAGCACAGAAAGTGTTAACAAGCTATACGCAAAAGTAATTCAGCATGGAGGAAGCATCAGAATAAACCAACAGAAAATTAACGAAATGTGGTCTTTTATTTCTCCCACTTTTTTTCAACCTTCTCTTATCTCTTTTTCGTTACAGTACAAGTTGCTTATACATGATGCATAGTTGCTTACTGACAGAAAAAGTTGTTAGAATACATGTGTTTTGTTGCCAACATGACTATGTGTCTCATAAAAACTACTTTGTGCAGCCCGATAGTCGTCAACTTTGGCACCTACCATGTTACAGCATGGGAGCTTGCAACTTCTATGAAACCAGGAGGATGGCTCCACACTTCGGTCATGGAAATTGGAATCATGGCGATTGCAAAAAACATTCTAGAAACTACAAAGAAGATAGTCATACCTTTGAGTATATCTGTAAGTGAAATCATAGCTCGAACCAACCTTGTTTACCTTTTTTCATCTTTACGAAAGCATGTAACTACCAACAAAAATTGCAACTTGTTTTGTTGTTTCGTTCATCGCAGTTACTACTTTTTTGCTATTTTTTCCAAAGACATGGCTATAGGATTTAGAGTTTAATCGGAAAGAACTGAAGGCACTGTTCAGCAATTCAAGGCGTTTGGACCGACAAGATATGGTGCGTACACTTTCCCACATGAATAGAACACCCCTACCACACACACACCACTGCTTACTACTTGCTTTATTTTTTAGGCTTCTAGTTGCTTACTTCAGCTTACTTGTTGCTTTTCACTATGACACTAGTTGCCTAACTAGAAATAAAAGTTGCCTCAATGAGTTTTTACTGTGCAACATTTGAAAAGTTGCTCCCACTATCTCAGTAGTTGATTCCTATATGTTAGTACTTGCTTTTGACTATACCACAACTTGCCTAGCTATATCTTTTTCCTACAAAAAATATAAATACTATTGCTTCATCAAGCTCACTAGTTGCCTGCACAATGTAACTAGTTGCTTCCCTATAGTTAACTAATTGCCTAACTACATAGGTTATGTTCCCAATTATCCAAGCCCTCAACCCAAAAGCAAAGGATGTTGTCAACCATTATTTGTTGTTCAACTTAAACATTAGAGACAAGCAATTTCAGATCCTTGACTCGTGGAGGACAATTGAGGATAAGGTTCTAAAGAAATGTTACCAAACCATCATCGCATCTATCCGCATTCACTACGATAATAAGTATGGTGCATCCAAAGTTAAACTTGAAAATTTTCGTGTTCAAGAAATCTAAGTTCCAAAGCAGCAAAACAAGTAAGCAACCTCAACGAGCAACTTTCCCACATGCATACTATTTTCCTGTTCAATGTTAGTTGCTCAACCTATTAGTTGCTTGCCTGACACTGTTAGTTGATCAAACCAACCTGTTAGTTGCTTGTTTGACAATGTTAGTTGCTCAAACCAACCTATTAGTTGCCCTCACACTAGGAGTTTTTTGACACTAGGATTTGTTTACTTTGTCATGATGTTTTTGACTAAAAGTTGCTTTGACTAGCATTATTAATTGCTAGGACCTGACATTTTGTTGCCTACATAACACTAGAAGTTACATGCATAAGTAGTTGGTTTTCCCAACATGTTTGTTGCCTATGTTTGTTCAAATACAGCCATACTAAATTTTTTCTTGTGATTTACAGCGATGACTGCAGGGTTTTCACCCTAATGAACATCAATTGGGATGGTAGAGCATCTCAGAACTACTCAGCAAAGGATATCCCAGACATCAGGAAGATAATGACAAACAGTTGGGTCACATCGGAGGACAACAAAGGTGACTGGAAGAAAGCCCTCAAGCTTTAAGCAATGAAGGCATGCCCTGCATAAACTCTGATCTCCATTTGTATTTTTGTTCATATCAAATGTCTATAGTTGCTCAAGATTAGATACAAATTGCTTTCTTTTTTGATCTTTTTTCTTTATTGTTTTTTCTTATGCGGATATAACAGTACTTAGTTGCTTGAAGCAAAAAAAAGTTGCCTAGCTAATAAAACTTGCCAGGAATAATGGTACTAGTTGCCAGAACTACAATAAAAAGATAAAACAGTGACAAGGCAAAGTTGCCATAGAACTAATAAAAGTTGCCTAGCTGTAGTGAAATTAACTCTCCAGTTTCTTACATAGTTGCCTAGCCTACAAATTTGTTCCTTCCTACACCAGCATCTCTGCACATGTTGCAGAATTGTGCTCGAACAAACCACGTGCACTGGTTTTTATATTTTGGATGAAGTTCAAGGGCAGATTTTGTCCGATGTGCCTTCGTTCGCCCTTTGGTAGTTGACTTTGGCGGGTCCCTAGGAATAGTAGGATCAACAGGGGCACTTGCCGACAGTTCAACAGGAGTAGGTTTCTTCTTTTTCTTCCGCGACTTGTTCAGTTGCGTGATTTTCGTTGCTACAACACGCATGTGTTTGTTCACAATCACAGTAGCTTCATCCATTGTGCAAGCCACACGAGCAAGTTTCTGAAACGACATGTTCAGGTTTGCACGACACACATGCTGTTGCGACTATGGTGGCATGACATCTGGCTGCTCCACAGTTGCAGCTTCCTGCCCACCAGAGACTACTTGTGGCGTCCATGTTTTTAGGATGTACCTCTCAGGTATCTATCAACACCAAGGTGGGTGAAAACCTTCAATATGTGGCAACAAAGCATGCCATCCCTATCAAACTTTGAACACTTGCATGAGTAGATGCCTTCATCCTTGTTCGATGTAACCATGTAGGTCCTTGCCCCGTACTTGGCACACCATGTCCTATTTGGCTCAAGCCTGTAGTACAAACCACCAAAGTGACTCACATTGTACCTGGCAATAATATCAAACTCATGCCGAAACTTCAAATATATGTCTCTGCAGTACACATTGAACGTCTGTTCCTCAATGGGATATGGTGACCATATCTGGACCTCAAGAAATTCTATACGATAGTCGTTGCCACCCTCCTTCACTAGCACATGCACCTGGATCTTCTCATACTGTTTCACAAAGTTTAACAGTGACTTGTGTGGGTTCACATAGCGTTTCAGCACCGCATTAAAACCCTCACTGCGCTGCGTGGACTGGAGGAAAGGGAAAAACCGGTGCGGGAAGTAGCAAGGAACCCACTTCTCCCTAATGTCATATAGCTCCCTAAAGTGCGAGTGTCTAGTAGCAGCAGGCCACTTGCCTAAAAACAGAGCCCATTTTGCCTCAAACTCCTCTGGTGAAAGGTAAAGTCTATGCAGGCGTTGAAATCTTCTGCTAGACCAGGGTTTCTGCCTAGAACAGTACCACACTTAGTCTGTGCTTTCTACATGATGTGCCAGCGGCAAAAACGGTGGATAGTTGCTAGGAACATCCTGTCAATTGACATATTCATAGCAACGTCTTGGTCAGCTATGATGTTGTCCGGTGCTCGACCATTCATCGCGATAAGGAAACTCTCAAACAACCAATCAAAACTGGTTGTCAACTCTTGGCTCACAAACTAGCAGCCCAACATGATAGATTGCCCATGCTTGTTGATCCCAATGAACGATGCAAAGGGCATATTGTACTTGTTCGTTAAGTACGTGTTGTCAAAGGATACGCGGTCATCGTAAGCCTCAGCATATTCTCTCCTCGCAGGCCCATCAACCCAGAAGATGTTTTTCACCTTGTCCTCCTCATCACAATCTAATCTGAAGTTAAAGTCAGAACCCTTCTCTTTTGCTCTTGAAAATGGTTGATCACTTCGGTCATGTCGCCATCTTTTGTTTCTTCTGCAGTCAAAGTTGCACATTAGTTGGTGATAGTTTTGGCAGTGTACGGGGCTAGCAACTCTGAGCCATATAACTCTGACATTATATCCATCATCCTCCCTGCAAAAAAGAAATTTTAGCAAGCAAACGAGTGAGGAAAACTTTATTTTTACAATATCTACTAGCAACTAACATATTGATTTCTTCCTAGGTTTATGTTACTAGCTAGCAACTAATACATACTGTTCTGGCAACTTTTTCCTAATTACTTTTTTTTGAAATGTAGCAACTTTAAGCAGGCAACTAGTAATGCACTAACATACAACTAGTTATCACTACCAAGCAACTTTTTGTTTCCTTCAAACCATAAGATAGTTAGCGCTCACAAATAATCATACAGTACTAGCAACTTAATCTATTACACCAGCAACTATGTATACCGCAACTAGCAAATTCATCTGGTCTTTTAGCAACTATGGGTGCATCTAAAAAAACATAGGAATATATTTAGTAACATACCAGCAGTCAGGTTTGTGTTGTGCAAATTCTTTACAAAATCTTTTTCCTCTGCTGGTATACCTTGGTGTGACCTAAGATACTTGTTCAGCGATGGCTTGTAGACAATAGGATGATTATGTTCCGCTGTAAAAGCAATAACTTCCCATCTACCATCATTTAGCTTCACTACCATCTCCTCCTTGCAATTAGTTGGTATTATTGTCTCCCTTTTCCGCTTCTTTGGATTCTTTTGTTGCCCTTTCTGCTTATCAATCCCAGCAACAACAGATGCAAGTTCTGTGTTCTGCCGGTCCTCCTCATACGATGATTCTAAGGCTGGTACTGGCCCAACTACATCTGGTTTGTCACCTCCGCCATCATCATTCCTGGGTTTCCTGAATTTGTTACATACAAATTGCTGTTTATCAAGCTCATTAGTGCACGCGGTACTTCTGTTCCTATTGACCTTGATTGAAAATCCAGTCCTAGCAGCATATGCATTGTAGTGTTCCTTAGAACCCTGCGGCGTGTCATAGCGCATTCCAATATGTGGGTCCATTGGCTGAGATGAAGCCTCGTTATCATGTGCATCATCTTGGGCAAGCGATATTGTGTTTGTGTCGGTAACAAAGACACCAGTTTCACTATCAGTTGGTACTGTATGTACATCAACAGCGGGGGCGTCGGTGTCAACTTGCAACTCTGGAGTCTCATCAATAGCTTCTTCCATCAGAAGATGCATGAAGTAATTAGGAGGTAGTAAACCAGCCTACTCATTGAGGTCAAACGGCACCTCACTGAGGTCAAGGATACCCATTGCCTGCACAACAAAATGAATCAAACAACAAATAAGGGAAAAATACAACTTCCAAAGTATACATAGGCAAAAAACTATGCATTGTTGGCTAAACAGTACTTCTAATTCTATTTTTAGCCTCACAAATTCTCACATTTTTATTGCTGTTTTTTGACATGTAGGTACTGGACAAGAGCTTCTTCATGTGGAAAAAGACGAGGAAGCGATGACCAGATGCAAGAAATGATGGCAAAAAATGTTCAAGTCATGTGTTACATGTGTTGTAATTAGGATTAGTATGTTGCAAACTCTGTTATAGTTTTCTGTTATTTTTGGTGCAAGTATCTATTGTTTGATGATACGAAGTTGCATGATAATTGTGTGAAACTAAGTTTCCTACTTATGTAAGAAAGTTGACCACAGATGCTACCAAGTTGCCTACTTATGTCAATTATTTGCCTACTGTTCACATGATAATTCTATGAATACAAAAACTAATGTGTTAAGTTGCCAACCTATTCTGTTTATGCATGTATTTTTTCTACTTACAATTTTTGCTCATCTAGCTGCATAAAAAAGGAGCATATTTTGACATGTTGATACTCTATGTAGTTGCCATGTACAAAGGTTGCCTCAAACATAAAGTTGGTTGAACTAAGATGCAAGTTGCAAACTACTAGTGAAAAATTGCCCATAGTTTTATGAAAAAACAATAAATCATTGACTTAGAAAAGAATTTTTACATGGCAGATCATGTGGGGTGGTTGGTAGGAAACTATTTCTGATGAAAAAGGAGTATGTTCATGATAAAAATAAGTTGCCTACGATGTGTTAGAAGTTGCTAGGAAACAGGGAATAATTGCCTACCCTCTCAGAAAAGTTGCTACGAAACATGAAAAATTTGCCTCCACCATCAGAAATAGTTGCTACGAAATAGGAAAAAATTGCCTCCACCCTCAGAAAAGTTGCTACGTAAAACATAAAAAGTTGCAACTTTTTCCATCTGAACTGCAATCTATGAAAAAGAAGTTGCCCGGGATATGAAAGAAGTTGCTATAAAACAGAGAAAAGTTGCTAAAAACATCACAAAAGTTGCAACTTTTATCTGAATTGCAAAAACAGATAAAAACCTAGAAGGACATGGCAACATAGGTTGTCTAGGATCTAGGAAGTTATTAAGGAGCATAGCTGACGAGGTGCGATCTCGTCAATGCCCATTGTTATGGACTTGAGTTTTGGAGAAGATGGGGATGCTGAAAGTCGAGGAACGGTTAACAGACGGGAAACACAGGGACACGAGATTTACCTAGGTTCAGGCCCTCGAAGGGAAAACCCTACTCCTGCTTGTCTGCTCTTGATTATGGCGGAACCAAAGATTACAGGGGTGCGCAGATGCAATCTAGCGTGAGGTGTGTATAAGGTTAGTTAAGGATCCTTCTCTCCGTACCCTTCTAATCTTTATATAGATAGGCCAGGTCTCGGGATAGGTCGAGTTGGTTATAGATTAGGGTTGATACCCTTTGAAATTCTATCTAATCTAGACTTGTCCTCCAAGGAGTCAAAACCACCACGGGCTTGGGCCACCCGAAATCTTCATGGGATGCATGTCCTTACATGGGCCTTCCTTGGGCTGGACTGGGTATACCAACGTTGTGCACCCATAGGGTATATCCATGTCAGTAGTCCCCGAGTGTTCAGTCGAATCATAGATTCGGCTAGAGACTCTTCAATCTTTTGGGTGCTATGTAGTTGACATTGTTTTACAAGGAGAAATGTTTAGTTCATAGGGATTGTTGATGCGTGTGCCTGGCTCACCTGATGGATCAGGGCCAGTTAACTGTCATAGGACAAAACAACACGATCTTCATCAAACTTGAGTCCCCAGACTCAAATTCGGAACAATTGCTGGTGTGATTCGACTTAGGCCGTTGTGGTCTTAGAGGAGTCGAATCCCAGTGATTTTCAAGTGATATACCCAACGCGTCCATTGGGATTTTCATCGTGCCTATTGACACAGGAGCTTACTAGCAGAGCGCAGTCAGGTGCGTTACCAGGTCATCAGATGATATCTGTAGGGCTTATCTTTGCGTTGTAGACACATCATCCAAAGTTTTATCAACGCGGAGGTGTTTCAGGTGTCCAAGGAGTCTGTGTCTCACTTAGCGTTGGTTTGGGCAAAGTTGCCAAAAAGATTTTGTCGTATTTGATCCGAAGGATCGCAGTCGAATAATTCATAGGGTGCGCGACCAGCGCTTCCCTATAGGAGTAGCCCCGGAGTGTCTGTTCGAGTCGTAGACTCGAGCAGAGACTTTAGTTCAGTCGTTTTCAGCATAATTCTGAAGGAGACAATTGTTTTGGATGTGCAACCAGTGCTCCCTATGGGAGTATCCCCCGAGTCCGTAGTGGAGTCGCAGACTCGATGTAGGACACAAAGATAATTTCAAGGTGACGTTACCTTTGCAATTTCTCAGGTGCGCGGCCAGCACTCCTAATAGGAGTAGCCCCGAGTAGTTTCTCGAATCGTAGATTCGAGTAAGTACTTGTATGATCAGTCGAAATCTTCGAGCCGTTACTGGGTCTCTCTCTTCCCGTCCATGAATTCCTTCGTGGACTCCTTTTTTGCTACAGGATTCAGTTGCATCATCTGTCTCCCAACTCTCTTCTTCATATTGCCTATTTCATCATGTTGTGCGAGTGCTGGCTCGGTATCGAGCCGTAGTTTGGCCTCTTATGGAAACTCTATTCCGTGAAGAGGCATCCCAGCACCGGCGGTGTCTATCTGCTCGGCGGCTGCATCATCTCCATTTGCTCCTCTATCCAATTCTTCTCCTTTTCCATTTGCGAGTTCATCCAATACTGGCACTGGAAATGGTTCTATATCCGCGACGTCAAGTTGGACGGGCAGCATTTTGGTATCCCCCCTTTTGACTCTGCCCAGAAGATCACCCAAAAGAGGTCGTGGAAGAACGACGTCTCAGAGGGTGAAATGGCGGAGGTGGAGAAGCTCTACAAGTGGGTGGAGGCACTCTAGCTGGTGGCCGACAAGGAGGTCAATGGTGTCAACATCATCCGCACCTTCTCAAGCGTCGGGTGCAGCCGCTCCAAGCGAGGGCACACCCGATGTTCCTGTATGCTGGCCGCAGCGATCCAACCAAGGTTTCGCCTGAGTAGTTATCTTCGGGTGACCTTGATAGAGCTCTTTGGGCCTGCTGAACTTCAAGGCCGACGAGGACCTCCCGGGGAAATCCTTGACCTCCCCGTTCAGTGTGAAGAAAGTAGTCCCGCTGGTGAAAAACTTGTAGTCGCGCGTAACGCTATTTCGAGTACTATCTGTTTGCTATTTGTACTGACAATTTGTCATCTTCTTGTTGTTGATTTGCAGGACTTCGAGGTAGCGGCAATGACGCCCCCGCTACCTGAGAATTTCCCAGTTGCACCGGATAATGAAGTGGCGGAGTCCGAATCCGAGCTTCCCCCGATGCAGTCTCCTACCACGGAAGCCCCCGAGCCAAGCGAAGGGCAGACCCGAAAATGCTCCCGGAGTCAATCTTTGGATGGGGCGAACCCACCAACGCCAAAGGGTCCATCCTTACTCGAGCAGCATGGTGAGGACGAGGGTGCATCGTCTGTGCCCTTTCCTGCCATGCCTATTCGGGCAGTGGCCCCGCAGCCACCGGCCAAGAAGAAGAAGAAGAAGAAGAAGAAGAAGAAGAAGAACAAGAAGAAGAAGAAGAAGAACAAGAAGAAGGAGAAGGCGCCTCCTGTCTTCAACTTGTTAGATGTCCAATCGCAAGACATTCTATTTGAGCCTTGTTTCCTTATTCGTGTGCTAAGTATTAGCTTGTTATTTATTTGATAAATGTTAGCAGCAATCCTTTGGAGGAGTCCCCTGGCGAGGACACCAAAGAGATGATAGCGGAATCGAGGCCGGCGTCCTTGTTTCCTAAGGTGGTGGCCAAATCCGAGGGCGGTGATTTGAGCTCCGCGAAGTGGGAGGCTCGTGCACTCGTCACTCAAAAGACGATGCAAACCTTCGGAGTCCACATCTGACCATGTAAGTGTTGTTCTTTTATGGAGTGGGGGAGCCACCAAGTCCTTTATTTATCTGACATGTTGGTCTTTCGCTTTTTGGGGGGAGCCCCTGAGCCCTACATTCATCAGGTTGGTTTGCTTCTTTTGTAGCCTTTTGTCCGTGGCGCCAACCTCCTCATCCAGCAGCATCTGTCGCTGGAGGGTGAGCTCAAGCAGCTCCAAGGTGCGTAGCTTTCATCTTGTTTATTTCTCGAGTGTAACAAGTTTGTTTTTCTGTTTACCCAATGTTTCTTCATGATGCAGATGAGAACAATGTTGCTATCCATAGGCTGAACGCTCTAGAAAAGAGCCTCGGCCAGGCGGAGAAGAAGGCAGCAGATGCTGCGGAGGCCAAGGAGTGCCAGCGGAAGGAGGCCGAAGACCATGAGCAACAACTCGCGGCCGTTGAAGCTGCTCGGGCGAAGGCCATGGCTGACAAGCTCATGGTTGCTGCCAAGGCTATCTCTGGTAAGCTGATCTTGTCTCCTTTTTGTCTTTCGTATCTTGGTGTGCTTTGTATTTTCCATCACTCGAATTTCTTCGCATTCTATTTATGCCAGATGCTTCTGGCATCGCATTTGATCGCGGCTTGCTGGATCATGGAGACTTCCTGGCAGATGCTGCCATAGCGATTGAAGATCACTGCTCTTCTGCCGTGAGCTCCCTCGACAAGGCCAAGAAGGTGCTTGCGCGCTTTTACAAGGAGGTCAACCCCAAGGGCGTTGCCCTCGAGGACATCGACTCTCTTGCGGATGCTCTGTCGGAGGACGCTCCGGCGGAGTACAAACGCAAGCAGAAGGGCATTGGTGCCTCCATGGGGTTGGCCATGGCGATGGCGTCCGAAGCCGATCTGGATCTGGCCCAGGTCACGTCCAGGATGCCGACGGCGGCGGATGGCTCCGAGGTAGCTTTTGCCCCTTTTGCTTCCCGCTGTAAGCATTACGGGCCTAATCTCATCGACCTCCTGGCCGATTATGCGGCAAAGCAGCAACGAGAGGCCAAGAGTAGGCAGTCTGGCTCCGAGGCTGCTCCGGGTGCTGGTGCTTAGGCTCTTGCATTGTAGCTAGTATAGCTTTTCTCCTTTTGCTGTATTTTATAACATCTTTTGGATGAACAAGTCCCACTTTGCCACGAGGTGGCTTTATTTATGTATATGAATCTTTCTTTTAACTGCTGTCAAAAGTGTTTGTGATATTCATATTTGCCTGTTTACCCCTAGGGTCCTTCGGATGGGGTTCCAGTGATCACTCTTCCTGTGCCTGATCCTCGCCCATAATTGGACGAGGTGTCGCAGTTGCCCTTCCTGCGTGATCACGTCCGCAGTTTGGAAAAATACATCCTCAGCATCCGAGGTCATGCGGATGTGTAGAAGTCAAAGGCTGAACGAGCCATTGTCAGGGAGGAGTTCTTGCTTGGAGAGTTTTGGCAGATGGGTGAGCAGCTCCAATATGAGTCTTCATAAGCCGATGCTCTTTTGAGTGTGCCTTATTTTTATGGTGGCTCACCCCATGCTTGTGCAGTTGTGTATCTCATTCCGAGGGAAGAGAAGGAGCGCGTCACAATTCGGATGAATTGCCTAACGCAACAAGAGCTGGAGGCCGATGGCTTCTTTTGGATGGATCGTGATCGAGCACTCGTTATTGCGACGGTGCAAGATTGCATACACCAGGTTCTTTGGGTGCTCAAGCAGGCGAGGTCATCACTGGCAGCCGTTTGGTCCTTCATGTTTCCTCTAGACGTTGCACCTTCTACCTTTTTGGGTCTTCTTGGGAAGTTTCAGAATATAGGCCATGTCAAGGAGTTGGTGCACCATCAGCTGATTACGGGGGTGAAGGCAGCCATGTATCTCGTTCAACTGCATCGTCACAATGTCAATATTGCAGAGATAGCGGCTGGGCCGCCTCCTCCGCTAGGTGGCAATTTATGGGATATGTGCCCTCATTACGCAGCTGTGGCGCAATACGCTGAAGAGATTGTAGATTTATTTGAGGAGTGGACGAATGTTATGCTCCGGAACAATTAGGTCATGTAAAGAAAAACAAGATAATGTAAAGTTTGTATTTATTTGAGTGGGCTTGTAATGCCCTTTGTCAAGTTTGTATGTATTGGCACGTGGTGCGTTTGTAATGTGCATGTCCTTTTCGTTAGCCTGACGCGGTCAGCTACTCAAGTTGTATGCATTGTTTTCAGTCGACGAAGTTGTAAGGTGATGTGCAGCCCTCGAGCATATTTAGCGATAAATAATGTAAGGAGAAAAGATATTTGGGCCAAGGAACTTAGCTTTTATTCATTGTAAATGAAGAAGTACATTGTCCGGCTGAGTAGCCTGGCTGAATAGCCTTACTGCAAGTAAAGGGTAACTAGGGGTAGAAGCGTCGCAGTCGTGCGACATTCCAGGGTTTGGAGTATTCGACTCCTGATGCAACGTCCATGAGGTGGTAGGCGCCACCTGGGATGACTTCGGTGACTATGTAGGGTCCTTCCCTAGGTGACTAGAGCTTCTTGTGCCCTTCTTGCTTGAGTAGAAGGACAAGGTCTCCTTCCACGAAGGACCTTGGGCACAGCCGGCGGCTGTGGTAGTTATGGAGGTTCTGTTGGTAGACTGCTGAGCGATCCGCGGCGATGTCGCGTGCTTCATCGAGTGTGTCGATGACATCTTCGAGTGCAACCGATGATTCGGCCTCGCTGTAAGCGACGACCCATGGGGCCTTGTGGCGTACCTCAGCAGGTAGCACGTCTTCGGCTCCGTGCACCATGAAGAAGGGCGTGTAGCTAGTTGAGCTGTTTGGAGTTGTGCGAAAGCTCCATAGGAACTATGGTAGCTCCTCTGGCCAGGCTCCCGCAAGCCTTTCGAGTGGGCATAGCAGGAGCTTCTTGATGTTGTTGCCTATGAGGCCGTTGGCCTTTTCGACCTGCCCATTGGTCTGCTGGTGCGCCATGGAGGCATATGATATGTTGATTCCGAGGTTCCCGCAGAAGTCTCAGAATTCCTTCGAGATGAAGTTCGAGCCGTTGTCCGTTATGATGCTATGGGGCACGCCAAACCTGTATACAATGGACTCGAAAAACTTGACGGCGGTTTTGCCGCTTTGGTTGGTGACGGGCATGGCCTCGATCCACTTGGAGAATTTGTCGACTGCCACCAGGAGGAAGACGTAGCCTCTTGGCGAGGACTTTGGCAGCTTTCCGATCATGTCGAGGCCCCACTGGGCGAAGGGCTAGGCCAGCGGTATAGGCCTCAACTCGGATCCTGGCGTGTGTGGCTTATCCGCGTACCTTTGACAGGCATTGCACCTCTGGACGATGTCCTTGGCGTCGTTCATTGCGGTTGGCCAGTAGAACCCATCTCGTAGAGCTTTGGCGACTAGGGCGCGACTGCCTGGATGATGGCCGTGGATGCCCTCATGGATGTTTTTTCTGCTTTCCAAAACACAAAAGACCAAAAATACTTTCGTTGTTTCTCGTTGTTTGTTTCTTTGTCTTTTAGCTTTGGTTTGTTATAAGAAAAATCCAAAAAGATTTTTCTTTGTTTGCTTTTGCCTTTAGTGCTTGCTTTAAAAAATCGTAAAACCCAAAAATATCTGTTGTTCTTCTTTGGTTTTGTTAAGTTCGTTGCAGGGTTCAGCGGTCCTCAGTGACTCCTTTGGAGTTTGTCATGTTATTATTCAAGCCACACAAGTGAAAGGCAATAATGATGATTAATGACAACTCGAGGTGTGGTAAGAGGGTGGTAATGAACCCTATTTGTCTTCATTTTTGTACATATACTCATCATTGTGGGCATGCTTAGTATGTTCATGTAAGGTGTATGTATTTATTGGATGCTTAGTAGTTCTTGCTCTCTTATGATTAGCTCCAACTTGCTAATAGTTTGTAACATGTCATATGAATGTTTGCTTGCATTGTTCTATTCATAACTTGGTATGACATTGTGGTATCCTCTTCTGAATGTTTCATTTGAATCGACTTGGCACATGCTCACGCATGCATATGACTGAACAAAAGTCAGTTAAGACTCGATGATTTATTGTGCCTCAGAGTTCTTGTATCACTTTTATGCCATAATTAATTTTGTTTTGTTGCAAGCATGATTATGACAGGTATTTCTCTCTCGTTTGTTGCTCCCTTTCTATTGCTATCCTTCACTTGCACTGAGTATGATCTCTACTCGTGTTTCCAACTCCCCAAAACCAAAATTGTCAAAAAGTGTCCACCATATCTACCTATTAGCATCATTGCTATTCCGTGCGTATTTATTATGCCTCGTTTTCTTCCAAATAAAATGTTTGCTTATTTTGAGAAAGTTAGTTAGTAAAGCTCTCACGAACTTGATGGCACACTTTAATTTCTTGCACTTAATAAATTTGAACCATTGTGACTGTCCATGAAAGTTATATGCTTGCAAATTATAGGTTGGGATTTAGCAAAACCGTGCTGTCACGGGGAATGCTTTCAACACCTGTAAATATTATCCCGTTGATATCATGCTCTTTTGTTTATGGATGTCGGCGGTGTGAAATAAAGGGGGAGCTTGTAAGTCCATGGAGTTATGCATATGTGTTAGAGAAACGCCTGGGCCGCTAGCCTAAGCCATGCCTAATCATGGTGGAAACTTGCAGCATCACCATAGTGAGCAATCTATGAAGCATTCTTCTTATAGAAAAAGAGAGATAGAAAAAAGAGAAGATAAAAAGAAAAAAAAGAAAGAGGAAAGAAGAGAAAAAGCACCATTTTCCCATGGTAAATAAGGAGATTGCTGAGATGCTCATTGTCTGTTGCCTTGTCATTTTGATATGGGATAGCTCCTGTGTCATGGGGCAAGGGGTACCCCGTTGGGGGTTTTCTATGATACACATGTATTTACAATGACAAGAACATACTGGTAACTAAAGTTGAGTAGCATGAGGAACGGCCCTCGTACTCAAGGGACATGAGATTTCCAGTTTATGGTCTGTCAAGAATATAACTCATATTGGACCTCACTTTAAACATAACCATCTAAAGATGCCTATGATAGGGGCAATGAGAGATCAAAGCTAATGAGTACCATACTTTTAGCATTTGGAAGCCTTTCAAACTTTTCAAAAACTTTTCACTTCTTTATTGAGTCACCACTTATTCTATGAGAGCATAGTTGTCATTCTTAGTGTAATGTGCTTGTCTCAAAACTTGGTTAATTATGACATAACTTTGATGCTTGTATCTTTGATATCTTTACTTCTAGTCTTCACTTGAACTTCAGAGGTGCCTTGGCATTTATGTTTTGCTTCACAATTAAAGGCAAGCGAGATACCACTTTATCATACCTTCTAATGAGCATTACAATGTTGCTTATGCTTATGTTTCATGCTGCTTATTATTATTGAGTTGGAATATCTTCATAGCTTGCATGACTATTGAGTAAACTTATTTGCATACTCTTTACTATGAATTGGATAAGTATCTACTGATGTGCTGAGAATATTTACATCATATGAAGCAAATGTGTTCGTGAAAGTTTCTTTTATCGCACTCAGTTTTCAACTGAATTGCTTGAGGACAAGCAATAAGCTAAGCTTGGGGGGAGTTGATACATCCAAAACGTGTCTACTTTCCCGAACACTTTTGCTATTGTTTCTCCTCTAATTTGTTTGATTTGGATACAACTAACACAGACTAACGCTGTTTTCAGCAGAATTGCTTTGGTGTCTAGTTTTTGTGCAGAAAATCAACTTTCAGGAAAAATCCCGGAAAATATCGCAAAACTCCTATTTTACCAGAAGACTCGGAGCCAGAAGACGGGACGGAGAAGGGCCACGAGGGGCCCACACCCCCTGGCCGCGCGGGCCAGGACAGGCCACACCTAGGGGTGGTGAGGCCACCTCGGGCACCCCCTTGGTCTCCCCCTTAGTCTACATAAGGCCTTCTGACCTAAAAACATAGGAGGGTTGGACGTTTTTCCAGATAGAGTTTCGCTGCTCCGCCACCACCAGAAACCGCGATTCAGAACCAGAAACTCCGTTCTGGCACCCTGCCGGGACGGGTAATTGGAGGATATCATCGCCATCATCATCGCCGACGCCTCTCCATCAACCATCCATGTTTCCCCGATCCATGAGTGAGTAATCCCCTGATGTAGGCTATGGGGATTGTTAGGGCATGGTTCCTAGTATCTTTGTTAGTGCTTTTTGACATTGTTGCAACTTGTTATGCTTAATGCTTGTCACTAGGGCTCGAGTGCCATGATCTCATATCTGAATATGTTATTGATTCATGATGATAGTATTTTTTGTGATCTTATCTGCAAGTTGTTTACACATATTATTGTCCGGAACCAAAGGCCCCGAAGTGACAGAAATTGGGACAACCGGAGGGGATGGTTGTGATATGAGGATCACATGTGTTAACGGATGATATGTTGAAAAAGTATCTATAATTTTTGATGCTCCATGATTGTTGTGTATCATTTGTCTTTGCGTTTTCTTCACTTTGAGGTATTTTTATACACTTTCTGGAACTAACCTATTGACAAGATGCCACAGTGCCAGTTGCATATTTTCTTCCATTTTTGGTTCTAGAAAAGGCAGAAAATCAATAATCTCGGAATTGGACGGGACAAAAGCCAATCTTCCTATTTTCCTGAAGCAACACGGAACCACGAAGCAGAGGTGGAGGAGGACACCAGGGTGGACGCACCCCGCCTAGGTGTGGGCCAGCCCTGGTGGCGCCCACAGGGGGTGTGGGCCCCCTGGAACTCCATCGACCTTGCCTCCTTCGCCCATAAGAAGCCCCCGGGGAGGAAACCCTAAATAATCCATCATACTTCCAGAAAAAGTTCCACAGCGCTGCCGCCACCGAATGGGAGATTCGGGGGACAGAAAGTCTCTGTTCCGGTACCCTGCCGGGACGGGGAAGTGCCCCCGGAGCCATCTCCATCGATCTCCACCACCATCTTCATCACTGTTGTTTATTCCCATGATGAGGAGGGAGTAGTTCTTCCTCGAGGCTAAGGGCTCTAGCGGTAGCTATGTGTTCATCTCTCTCTCTCTATGCATGATCTTGTTGTGGTCATGACCTTTGTAATCAAGTAGATCTACCTTGCTACTCAAGTGCTTCAATAGATCTCTGCTCTCCCCACGTGTGTGTAAGTGACAGCGTGCATACCATGGTGGCACTTAGGCTAGAGGTTACATAAATACTCATCGTGCTTTAATAGATCTATGCTTTTCCCCATGTGTGTGAAATTAACAGCGTGCACACCGTGTGTGGCACTTAAGATAGGTTACATATACATTTATCATGAGTATATTTGGAGTTGGTCTTCTCTATGAAATTGTGGTGTTTTTTGAAACTATCTAGCGCCCAAGGTGACAGTGTGGGGTTATCTAGATTGGGAAAGGCGGACTTTGAGGAGTGATGTTATAGCCCTACCATGGTTTAGAGTGTCCAACCGGAGAGTAGTTAAGAGTAGTATCATGAAGAGAATATATTTATATGAGAGAGTGTTCACTAGTGAAAGTATGATCCCTAGGCCTTTTTTCTAAGCATTGAAACATCGTTTGCATCTAGATCTGTTGCATGTTTGTTTGCTTCCTTCTTGTTTCCTTTAGTCTTTAACTCACCGTCAAGCTATTTTTTGGCACTCACACACGTTACCCCACGTCAACAACAAGTCAGAAGCTATTTTCTAGCACCGTTAACGCTTGTATTTCACTATCTCTTCGCCGAACTAGTGCACCTATACACTTGACAAGTGTATTGGGTGTGTTGGGGACAGAAGAGACTTCTTGTATCTTGATTGCAGGGTTGCTTGAGAGGGATACCTTTGACCACTTCCTCCCTGAGTTCGATAAACCTTGGGTGATCCACTTAAGGGAAACTTGTTGCTGTTCTACAAACCTTTGCACTTGGAGGCCCAACAATTGTCTACAAGAATAGAAGTGCGTATACATCAAGCTATTTTCTGGCGCTGTTGTCGAGGAGGTTTTGGGATTTTACCTTTCCTCCATGTCAAGCTCCATCAAATTATTTTCTGGCGCCATTGCCGGGGAGGTATGGTGAAAGGTACTCACATCCTCTAGTGTGAGTGCTCGAAGTTATTTCCTTTAGATTCTGCAATTTTGTCTTTTTGTTTCTTGTTTTTAGTAGTTAGGCTTAATGGAAAACAACAAAAAATTAGAGAGCTTTATAGTATTTATCTTGAGTTAGGACATGAAGTGTTTGAAGAGAAAATTAAAAAACCTATGGAACTTTATTTGCATGCTAGTAGCAATGTTATTAGTGTGATTTTTTTGAACACCATTGTTACTAATGGTATGGAAACGTCTAAGCTTGGGGAAGCTAGTTTTTATGAGAAAGATCTTTTTAGTTCCCCAGATTTGGAAGATAGCTATTGTATTGCTTATGATGACACCAAACCTCCAATCTATGATGATTATAATGATGAATATGATATTTTCAGTCCACCTACTATTGAGGAGAAAATTAATTGTGATTACAATATGCCTCCTATATTTGATGATTATAGTGATGAGAATAATAATGATAGCTTTTTTGTTTAATTTGCTCCCACTACAATTAATAAGAATGACTATGCTTATGTGGAGAGTAATAATCATTTTCTACGTGTGGATCATGATAAGAATGTTTTATGTGATAGATATATTGTTAATTTTATTCATGTTGCTACTGAAAGTTATTATGAGAGAGGGAAACATGGTCATATGTATCTCAACAATATTAAGTTTCCCCTCTTTATGTTGAAGATTTTGAAGTTGCAATTGTTTTGCTTTTCTATGCTTATTGCTTTGTGCTTTCATGACTTGTTTCTTTACAAGATTCCTATGCATAGGAAGTGGGTTAGACTTAAATGTGTTTTGAATTTTCTTCTTGATGCTCTCTTTTACTTCAATTCATATTTCTTATGTGAGCATCTTCTCAAACTATCAAGCCTAATTTAAAGGCATTAAAGAAAAGTACTTGTTAGGAGATAACCCAAGAGTTTACTTGAATATTGGAAGTTATTACTTCTGTAATAACCTCTCCTTATCTTTTTTGTTTGCTTTGTGTGCCAAGAATGACCTCTAATGAGAGGGAAGTAAGATTTGGGGAGTTGCTGTCCCGAAACAGATTTATGTCCTCCACAATAAAAATTCGTGAGGAGTCTCTATAAGTCGGCTGGATCTGAAAATTTACGAATAAATCCTCCAGTATGTTACCTAACTTTCGTTAGTTCAACACTTTTTGATTTGAGCAACAGAAGGTCTGCGAAAAAAACGGTTTCTACCTGCTGGTCTGTTTTGACAGATTTCTGCCATTATTTGCATTTGCTTCTTATTGATTCCTTTTTGGGTTCTTTTTGGGAAATTGAGATTTTTGAAGGAGTTGCTACAGTAGCTTGTGTTTTTAGTAGTTTTTCTGTTCTAAAGCTAAACCTAAGGGTCTATTATCTTTTGAATACACTAATGTTGCTAATGAAGATTGTGTGAAGTTTTGTATGAAGGAAAATTTGCAGGTGTAGAGAGAGAATGATGTAATGAGATGAAGAATAGACAAAAGCTCAAGCTTGGGTATGCCACCCCGTGTCACCCCAAGAAATATTCAAGAGGTACAAGCGTCAAAGCTTGGGGATGCCCAAGGCATCCCCTTCTTCATTAATAAAAATCTCAGGTCTTTCTAGACACTTCATTTTTATTGTTTCATCACAGTTGTGTTGTTCTTGGAGCGTCTTTGTTTTTGTTTTTAGTTTCATTTTCTTAGTTTGCTTGAGTAAGTTGGTTGGATCATAGCATACTTCTTTTGGAGAGAGACACACTCCATTTTTATTGCCTGGAACACTCTAGTTTTCACTCTTATTGTTCTGTGAGTGTTCACTTTTGCTAGCACTGTGTTTAGCCTTAGTTTTGTTGTGCTTTCAGATTAGAATTTTTTAGTTCTTCTTTGTGGATTTGTGAGACATGCTCACCGATCTTTATTGTTTATTTATCTTTGTGAGTTGTTTCAAATAAGTCGATTGGCGTTGGAAAAGAGTAGGAAGTTTCATGCTTAAGTGGTACAAAAGGGAGCTTGTTTAGACTGTGGCTTAGAATTTATCATGGCATGGTAGGTGTTGTTTTGACCTTATGCTTAGTGATTATTGCTGTAGCATGACTTGTTCCAAACAATTAGGACTACTTAATGTTCGTTGAAAGAATCATGCGTTGTTTTAGCATACAAAATCATAGTATTGTGGTATTCTCCTTTGATGCTTTGTTTGGGTTGACTTGGCGCATGATCACACCATGTTATGACTATGAACAAGTCACCATAGCCTCTATGATCATTTAGTCCTTGACTTGTAGTACCACTTTATGCTTTGATTAGTAATGTTTTGTCGCTCTGCATGATTATGGCCATTATTGCTCTCTTAGTTGGTCGCTCCTAGTCTTTTGCTAGCCTCCACTTGTATGAGTAAGCTCTACTCATGCATCCAACTCCCAAGAAACCAAGTTATTCCAAAGTGTCCACTATAAATTCCTAAGCATGGTGTGTTACACCATTCCAAGTGTATTCTTGTTTTATCTATCTTCCAAATTAAACTTGTTATGTGAAAATTAGTGATTAAAGCTCTCACAAACTTGATGGCACACTTTATATTTCTTTTCCCCTAATAAACTTGAACCATTGTGTCATCTCTGTTGTATATGCTTGCACTTATACGTTGGAATTAGCAGAACCATGCTGTCATGGGGAACGTTTTCAACATTGCACTTGTACTTTGTACACAGTTGATATCATGATCTTTTGTCTATGTATGTCAACGGTGTGAAATAAAGAGGGAGCTTGTAATTCCATGGAGTTATGTATTTTGTGTTAGAGAAACGCCTCGGCCGTTAGCCTAAGCCATTCCTATGGTGGAAACTTGCAGCATCACCATAATGAGCAATCTGTGAAGCATCCTCAATAAAAACCTATGCAAATATCAAATAAAAAGATCGTTGAGATGCTCATTTTCTGCTTGCCTTGTCATTTTGGTTATGGGATAGCTCCTATACCATGTGCAAGGGGTACCTCGTTGGCGGTTCTTTATGATACACATGTACTTACTATGACAAGAACTTACTGGTGACTAAAGTTGAGTAGCATGAGGTGCGGCCCTCGTATTCAAGGGACATGAGATTGCCAACCTATACTTTGTCAAGCATATACTCCATAGTTTGTTCACTTTAACCTTAATGACTTCAAGATGCTTATGATAGGAGAAATGAGGGCTGAAAGCTAACAAGTACCATAATCTTTGGAAGCTCTTTTTGAGACTTGAAATCCCTGCTTCCCTTTATGAAGGGCCTTTCTTCCACTTTTATATTGAGTCTCCACCTTCTATCCTTAGGCACCAATTAAGAGAGCATAGTTGTCATTCTTAGTTCTTTGTGCATTATCCCAAAACTTATTGATTGATTCATAATGTTGATATTGCTTGCTCATGAACTATTTGTATCTAGTCACTCTTATGAACTTTGAAGGTGTCCTATGCATTTATTTCCTTATACATGAGGGACAAGCTGAATGCCACTATGCCATGTTTTCTGTATGTGAAACAAACAAACATTTTTCAATGCATGTTATTCACGATCTTTGTTTGTAACCTTTCATGTTGCATGCATAGTTACTTTGTCTTACTCTTAGAACTCCATCTTTCATGCTCATGTTAGAGTACTTTGATCCAAGCTTTCAATGCTTTGCAAATGTTTGATCAAAGATTGTGATGGTGCATGTCACCTCAAAAATTATTCTTTTTATCACTTACCTACTTGAGGACGAGCAAGAGTTAAGCTTGGGGATGCTTGATACGTTGAAAACGTATCTATAATTTTTCATGCTCCATGCTTGTTTTGTATCATTTGTGTTTGCTTTTTCTTCACTTTGAGGTATTTTTATACACTTTCTGGAACTAACCTATTGACAAGATGCCATAGTGCCAGTTGCCTGTTTTCTTCTGTTTTTGGTTCCAGAAAAGGCAGAAAATCAATATTCTCGGAATTGGAAGGCACAAAATTCAATCTTCCTATTTTTCCCGAAGAAACACGGAACCACGAAGCAGAGGTGGAGGAGGACACCAGGGTGGCCGCAACCCCCTAGGAGCAGGCCAGCCCTGGTGGCGCCCACAAGGGGTGTGGGCCCCTAGACCTCCACTGACCTTGCCTCCTTCGCCTATAAGAAGCCCCCGGGGAGAAAACCCTAAATAATCCATCATACTTCTAGAAAACATTCCGCAGCCCCGCCGCCACCGAAGGGGAGATTCGGGGGACAAAAAGTCTCAGTTCCGGCACCCTGCCGGGACGGGGAAGTGCCCCCGGAGCCATCTCCATCGATCTCCACCACCATCTTCATCACCGTTGTTGTTTCCCATGATGAGGAGGGAGTAGTTCTTCCTCGAGGCTAAGGGCTCTACCGGTAGCTATGTGTTCATATCTCTCTCTCTATGCATGATCTTGTTGTGGTCATGAGCTTTGTAATCAAGTAGATCTACCTTTCTACTCAAGTGCTTTAATAGATCTCTGCTCTCCCCACGTGTGTATAAGTGACAGCATGCATACCATGGTGGCACTTAGGCTAGAGGTTACATAAATACTCATCGTGCTTTAATAGATCTATGCTTTTCCCCATGTGTGTGAAAGTGACAGCGTGCACACCGTGTGTGGCACTTAAGATAGGTTACATATAGATTTATCATGAGTATATTTGGATTTGGTCTTCTCTATAAAATTGTGGTGTTTGTTGCAACCATCTAGCACTCAAGGTGACAGTGTGGGGTTATCTAGATTGAGAAAGGCGAACTGTTATAGCCCTACCATGGATTAGAGTGTACAACCGAAGAGTAGTTAAGAGTAGTATCATGAAGAGAATATATTTATATGAGAGAGTGTTCACTAGTGAAAGTATGATCCCTAGGACTTGTTTCTAAGCATTGAAACGCCGTTTGCATCTAGATCTGTTGTATGTTTGTTTGCTTCCTTCTTGTTGCCTTTAGTCTTTACCTCACCGTCAAGCTATTTTCTGGCACTCACACACGTTACCCCACGTCAACAACAAGTCAGAAGATATTTTATGGCATCGTTACCGCTTGTATTTCACTATCTCTTCGCCGAACTAGTGCACCTATACACCTGACAAGTGTATTGTGTGTGTTGGGGACACAAGAGACTTCTTGTATCTTGATTGCAGGGTTGCTTGAGAGGGATACCTTTTACCACTTCCTCCCTCAGTTCGATAAACCTTGGGGGATCCACTTAAGGGAAACTTGCTATTGTTCTACAAACCTCTGCACTTGGAGGCCCAACAACTGTCTACAAGAATAGAAGTGCGTAGACATCAATGGAGTGTTAATGCTTTGCTCCGGTACTCTATTAAAAAGAGTACCTTAATTTCCGGTAGATTCCCTTGAGGCCCTGCAACGGGCTGGCAGGACAAAAGATGTTGTGCAAATTCTCATTGTGAGCACGTATGACTATACATGGAACACATTCCTATGATTATTTAGTACTTCGATGCTTTATCTTAGTTATCTGCAAATGCCCCCGATCTTGATGTTACATGAATATTCATGTCCATGCAACGCCCTTCCATCCATCCCTATGCCTATCGCAGTTAAATCCTGTTGTTTTCTACTATTGTTACTACTGCTTTTATTTTACTGCTACTGTCACTTTGCTATTGCTACTACAAAACCGTTGCTACTGATAAACTACTGTGAGCAAGACTATTTCCAGATGCAGCTGAATTGACAACTCAGTTGTTAAGGCTTATAAGTATTCTTTGGCTCCCCTTGTGTCGAATCAATAAATTGGGTTATACTACCCTCGAAGACTGTTGCGATCCCCTATACTTGTGGGTCATCACCGGCCGTGCCTAGATGAAAGAATCGCTAGATGCGATCCTGTCATCATCGAAGGCGGCAAGGGATCCCGCCCGGATCCGTCCTGTAAGCGCCCCTTGCCCCACTGATGTCTACGCACTTCTATTCTTGTAGACAGTTGTTGGCCCTTCAAGTGCAGAGGTTTGTAGAACAGCAGCAAGTTTCCCTTAAGTGGATTACCCAAGGTTTATCGAACTCAGGGAGGAAGTGGTCAAAGGTATTCCCTCTCAAGCAACCCTGCAATCAAGATACAAGAAGTCTCTTGTGTCCCCAACACACCCAATACATTTTTCAGGTGTATAGGTGCACTAGTTCGGCGAAGAGATAGTGAAATACAAGTGGTAACGGTGCCAGAAAATAGCTTCTGAGTTGTTGACGTGGGGTAACGTGTGTGAGTCCCAAAAAATACTTTGATGGAGCTTGACATGGAGGTAAAGACTAAAGCAAGCAAACATGCAATAGATCTAGATGCAAACGGTGTTTCAATGTTTAGAAACAAGGCCTAGGGATCATACTTTCACTAGTGAACACTCTCTCATATAAATATCCTATCTTCATGATACTACTCTTAACTACTCTCCAGTTTGACACTCTAATCATCGGTAGGGCTATAACAGCACTCCTCAAAGTCCGCCTTCTCCATTATAGATAACCCCACACTGTCACCTTGAGCGCTAGATGGTTCCAACAAACACCACAATTTCATAGAGACATCTAACTCCAAATATAACTCATAACAAATATTCAATCTAGCCAAAGTGCCACACACGGTATGCGCGCTGTCACTGTCACACACGTGGGGAAAAGCATAGATCTATTAAAGCACAAAGATTATTTATGTAGACTCAAACCTAAGTGCCACCATGGCGTGCATGCTGTCACTTTCACACACATGGGGAGAGCAGAGATCTATTGAAGAACGAGAGTAGCAAGGTAGATCTACTTGATTACAAAGCTCATGACTACAACAAGATCATGCATAGAGAGAGAGATGAACACATATCTACCGTTAGAGCCCTTAGCCTCGAGGAAGAACTACTCCCTCCTCATCATGGGAATCAGCAATGGTGATGGAGATGGTGGTGGAGATCGATGGAGATGGATCCGGGGGCACTTCCCCGTCCCGGGAGGGTGCCGAAACAAAGACTTTTTGTCCCTCGAATCTCCCCTTCGGTGGCGGCGGCGTTGTGGAACTTTTTCTGGAAGTATGATGGATTATTAAGGGTTTCTGCATCGGGGGCTTCTTCTAGGCGAAGAGGCAAGGCTGGGAGGCGGCCGGAGGGGCCACACCCTGTCCAGGCGTGGGTCCACCCTAGCCCGCACCTGGGGGGTGTGGTGGACCTCTGGCACCTCTCCGTCTCCTCTTATGGCTTCGTGACGCCCACGATAAAATATTGACTTTGGCTTTTGTCCCGTCCAATTCCGAGAATATTGATTTTCTGCCTTTCTGGAACCAAAAACAGAAGAAAACATGCAACTGGCACTATGTCATCTTGTTAATAGGTTAGTACCAGAAAGTGTATAAAAATACCTCAAAGTGTAGACAATACATAGCAAAGTAGATACTAAACAAGCATGGAGCATTAAAAATTATAGATACGTTTCTGACATATCAAGCATCCCCAAGCTTAACTCCTGCTTGTCCTCGAGTAGGTAAGTGATAAAAAGAATAATTTTTGAGGTGACATGCATCATCAATATCAAGATCAAACCATTTGCAAGCATTGAAAGCTGGTATCAAAGTACTCTAATCATGAGCATGAAATATGAAGTTCTAACAATAAGACAAAGCAACTATGCAAGCAACATGAAAGGCTACAAACAAAAATCATGAATAACATGCATTGAAAAACATTTGTTTGTTTCACATACAGAAACCATGGCATAGTGGCATTCATCTTGTCCCTCATAGAGTAGCAAATAGATGCATAGGACACCTTCAAAGTCCATACGAGTGACTAGATACAAATAGCACAAGAACAAGTAATATCACAATATGCATAAATCAATAAGTTTTGGGACACTGCACACAGAATAGCAACTATGCTCTCTTAATGGTGCCTAAAGGTAGAAGCTGGAGACTCAATAAAATAGTGGAAGAAAGGCCCTTCATAAGGGAAGCATGGATTTCAAGTTTCAAAAAGAGCTTCCAAAAATTATGGTACTTGTTAGCTTTCAGCCCTCATTGCCCCTATCATAAGCATCTTGAAGTGATTAAGGTTAGAGTGAATAAAGATGGAGTATATGCTTGACAAAGTATAAGTTGGCAATCTCAAGTCCCTTGAATACAAGGGCCACACCTCATGTTACTCAACTTCAGTCACCTGTAAGTTCTTGTCAGTGTAAGTACATGCGTATCATAGAGAACCGCCAACGGGGTACCCCTTGCACATGGTACAGGAGCTATCCCATAACCAAAATGACAAGGCAAGCAGACATTGAGCATCTCAGCGATCTTTTTCTTTACTATATGCATAGATTTTTATTGAGGATTCTTCATAGATAGCTCACTATGGTGATGCTGCAAGTTTCCACCATGATTAGGCATGGCTTAGGGTAGCAGCCCAGGTGTTTCTCTAACACAAAATACATACTCCATGGACTTATAAGTTCCCTCTTTATTTCACACCGGTGACATCCATAGACAAAAGAGCATGATATCAACTGAGTATAAAGTACAAGTGCAATGTTGAAAACGTTCCCCGTGACAGCACAGTTCTGCTAATTCCAACGTATAAGTGCAAGCATATACAACATAGATGACACAATGGTTCAAGTTTATTAGAGGCAAAGAATATAAAGTGTGCCATCAAGTTTGTGAGGGCTTTAATCACTAAGTTTTCACATAACAAGTTTAATTTGGAAGATAGATAAAACAAGAATATACTTGGAATGGTGTAACACACCATGCATAGGAATTTATAGTGGACACTTTGGAATAACTTGTTTTCTTGGGAGTTGGAAGCATGAGTAGAGCTTACTCATACAAGTGGAGGCTAGCAAAAGACTGGGAGCAACCAACTAAGAGAGCAATAATGGACATAATCATGCAGAGCAACAAAACATTACAAATCAAAGCATAAAGTGGTACTACAAGTAAAGGACTAAATGACCATAGAGTCTATGGTGACTTTTTCATAGTCATAACATGGTGTGAGCATGTGCCAAGTCAACCCAAACAAATCATCAAAGGAGAATATCAAAATACTATGCTTTTGTATGCTAAAACAACACATGATTTCTTCAAGGCACACTAAGAAATCCCAATTGTTTGGAACAAGTCATGCTACAGCAATAATAACTAAGCATAAGGTCAAAACAATATCTAGCATGGCATGATAAAGTCTAAGCCATAGTCAAAACAAGCTCTCTTTTGTACCACTATAAGCATGAAGCTTTCTACTCTTTTTCCAACACCAATCGACTTATTTGAAACAACTCACAAAGATAATAATCAATAAAGATCAGTGAGATTGTATCACAAATCCACAAAGAAGAACTAAAAAGTTCTAAGCTGAAAGCACAAGAAAACTAAGGCTGGACGCAGTGCTAGCAAAAGTGAACACTCACAAAACAATAAGAGTGAAAACTAGAGTGTTCTAGGCAATGGAAACAGAGTGTGTCTCTCTCCAAAAGAAGTGTGGTGTAACCAACCAAATTACTCAAGAAAACAAAGCAAAAAAAAACAAAAATGAAAAATAATACGCTCCAAGAATAACACAACAATACATGAAACAATAAAAACGAAGTGTCTAGAAAGACCTGAGATTTTTATTTATGAAGAAGGGGATGCCTTCGGCATCCCCAAGCTTTGATGCTTATACCTCTTGAATATTTCTTGGGGTTACAGGGGTAAGCATCCCCAAGCTTGAGCTTTTGTCCATTCTTCATCTCATTACATCATTCTTTCTCTACACCTGCAAATTTTCCTTCATACAAAACTTCACACAATCTTCATTAGCAACATTAGTGTATTCAAAAGATAATAGACCATTGGGTTTAGTTTCAAAACAGAAAAAATTTCACTAAAGACACAAGCTACTATAGAAACTCCTTCAAAAATCTCAATTTCCCAAAAAGAACCCAAGAAGGAATCAATAAGAAGCAAATGCAAATAATGGCAGAAATCTGTCAAAACAGACAAGCAGGTAGAAACCGATTTTTTCGAAGACTTTATGTTGCTAAAATCGAAAAGTGTTAAACTAAGGAAAGTTAGCTAACATACTGGGGGATTTATTCGTAAATTTTCAGCTCAATCTGACTTACAGAGACTCCTCACAAATTTTTATGGTGGAGGACAGAAATCTGTTTCGGGACAACAACTCCCCAAATCTTACTTTCCTCTCATTCTTGGCACAAAAAACAAACAAAAAGGATAAGAAGAGGTCATTACAGAAGTAATAACTTTCAAGACTCAAGAAAACTCTTGGGTTATCTCCCAACAAGTACTTTTATTTAATGCCTTTAAGTTAGGCTTGATAGTTTGAGAAGATGCTAACATAAGAAATATGAATTGAAGTAAAAGAGAGCATCAAGAACTAAATTCAAAACACATTTCAGTCTAACCCACTTCCTATGCATAGGAATATTGTAAATAAACAAGTCATGAAAGCACAAAGCAACAAGCATAGGAAAGCAAAACAAATGCAACTCCAAAATTTTCAGCATAAAGAGGGGAAACTTAATATTTTTGAGATGCATAAGACCTTGTTTCCCTCTGTCATAATAACTTTCAGTAGCAACATGAATAAAATTAACAATATAACTATCACATAAAATATTCTTATCATGATCCACATACATAAAATGATTATTTCTCTCCACATAAAAATAGCCATTCTTATTAATTGTAGTGGGAGCAAATTCAACAAAATAGCTATCTTCCCAAGTGTGTTCATTTGGAAACATATCATCATTGGAAGGAACATGATTAGCACTAATAGCACAACAAGTATTAATATTATCATTTTCAGAATTGGTGCCAAAGAGATTTTCAATATCAAAAGTAGTGTGCTTTTCCCAATCATGATCACTAATATAGGTAACAAGCATAGGAACATCATCTAGTTCAGACTCATCAGCAAAAACTATGATAGGAGCAACATGCTTACGAGAAGATATCGTTTCCTCTCTCCTTCTACTCCTCTTCTTATTCTTCTTCTCCTCTTTAGGAGGGAGAGAATTGAAAGGAAGCTTCTCCACATACCCTGGTTTATTGTTAGAGACAATAGAAGAAACTTTGGAGGATTCATCCTTTTCATTAATAAGAACAAAACTCATATCAGTCCTCTCATATTTTGGCAAAATATCATCTATTATAAGATTTTGTATGTAAGTATTCGCGTGGCAATTATCAACACAATAAAGATGACACCCATGCAGGACGCAATTCATACCAAAAGCACTCATGTCTACCAAATAAGTTTTTCTTGATAACTCTTCACACCCCAAAAACAATGTAAGCTCATCATGTTGATTATCAGTGATCGCGTTATCACAATACAATCTTGCGGTACTCATTGGATTAGAAAGGTCATTAGTATGGCCTAAGCATTGAAAATTGAAATGACCCACTTCATAGCAGAGTTCACAAATAAAAGGATAGAGGGCACAATTTTTTTTACCAAGATCATTTAGAGCATTATACCACATTCTGGTTTTTTCATTCCAGTGTGTGATACAATATTATTATTCTATTTGATTCTTCTCACAAGGTCTATGCATACCACAAAAATTAACATGCTTATAAGAAATAGTACTTTCAGAAGTTTGAGCATGTTTATTGCAATCATTAATAACATTTTCATTTTCCATGCAAGTGTCTTTAAAAGGTTCATGATACATGTCCCACTTTTATTTAGGAGCATTAATATGGGAAGCAAAGGCTCTATAATATTTAAAAAGAATTTGAGGATCAATACCATATCTAGCACTAAGCTCTTGAAAATTAGCAGTTTTAGCAAAAGACTTAATGCAATCATACTCATAGTTTATACCTGGTTTTTTACCTTTATCGTTATCCAAACCTTCGGTATTGCTTTGAATTGTTTCAAGAAGATACCACTTAGCTTGACCTCCTTACTTGTGAAGGATCCCTCTAAACAGGTATCTAGATAGTCCTTGTAATGTCCTGAAAGCCTTGCATAAAAATTATTGATAACAACATAACTGGGGAGCTCATGAATGGGACATTTGAGCATTAGCGAATTCAATCTCCCCCTATCTTGGGCAATACTTTATCCCTCATGAGTGAAAATTATAAATATAATTCCTATCTTTATGAATTTCATGAGGATGATACAATTTAGAATAAAAGAGAGATTCAAGTTCCTTCCACTCCAAATGATGAGGATCATCTAGTAGCTCATACCACTCCCTTTCTTTGTCCCTAAGTGAGAAAGGGAATAGCTTCCTCCTTAACTTGGTCCATTGAAATACCTGCACACTTGAACAACTCGCATAATTCATGTATAAAGAGTAAATGATAACTAGGATGGACAGTTCCATCTCCAAAATAGCATTTATTCATAACACGTTCAACAATTTCAATAGGTATTTTAAAAGGGACACTTTCAGCATGTGGATTTAAAATATCACAAGTATCATTAGAATTACCATATATGGGAGATAAAGTATCATAAGAGCAAATTTTCTTCCTTAAAGCTGGGGAACTAAAAAGATCTTTCTCATAAAAACTAGCTTCCCCAAGCTTAGACGTTTCCATACCATTAGTAACAATGGTGTTCAAAAAAATCACACTAATAACATTGCTATTAGCATGCAAATAAAGTTCCATAGGTTTTTTAATTTTCTCTTCAAACACTTCAAGTTCTAACTTAGGAAAAATACTAAAAAGCTCTCTAATTTTTTTGTTGTTTTCCATTAAGCCTAACTAGTGAAAACAAGAAATAAAAAGACAAAACTGCAGAATCTAAAGGAAATAACTTCGAGCACTCACACCGGAGGATGTGAATACCTTTTACCTTACCTCCCCGGCAACGGCACTAGGAAATAGCTTGATGTCTACGCACTTCTATTCTTGTAGAAAGTTGTTGGGCCTCCAAGTGCAGAGGTTTGTAGAACAGCAGCAAGTTCCCCTTAAGTGGATTACCCAAGGTTTATCGAACTCAGGGAGGAAGTGGTCAAAGGTATTCCCTCTCAAGCAACCCTTCAATCAAGATACAAGAAGTCTCTTGTGTCCCCAACACACCTAATACACTTGTCAGGTGTATAGGTGCACTAGTTTGGCGAAGAGATGGTGAAATACAAGTGGTAACGATGCCAGAAAATAGCTTCTGACTTGTTGTTGACGTGGGGTAATGTGTGTGAGTGCCAGAAAATACTTTGATGGAGCTTGACGTGGAGGTAAAGACTAAAGCAAGCAAACATGCAACAGATCTTGATGCAAACAGTGTTTCAATGTTTAGAAACAAGGCCTAGGGATCATACTTTCACTAGTGAATGCTCTCTCATATAAATATCCTCTCTTCATGATACTACTCTTGACTACTCTCCGGTTGGACACTCTAATCATCGGTAGGGCTATAACAGCACTCCTCAAAGTCCGCCTTCCCCAATCTAGATAACCCCATACTGTCACCTTGAGCGCTAGATGGTTCCAACAAACACCACAATTTCATAGAGACATCCAACTCCAAATATAACTCATAACAAATATTCAATCTAGCCAAAGTGCCACACATGGTATGCACGCTGTCACTTTCACACACATGGGGAAAAGCATAGATCTATTAAAGCACAAAGAGTATTTATGTAGACTCAAACCTAAGTGCCACCATGGCGTACATGCTGTCACTTTCACACACATGGGGAGAGCAGAGATCTATTGAAGCACTAGAGTAGCAAGGTAGATCTACTTGATTACAAAGCTCATGAGTACAACAATATCATGCATAGAGAGAGAGATATGGTGTCAACACCCGGATTTTTAATCCCTGATGCCTGTTATGCCATACATCGCAATCCCAGGATTACCATTTTTGCGAGACATAACAGATTTGGATATCACAGTACATCATCCATTACAAACCATACATAAGATCTTATACAAATAAGGATCTCATGATCCAGTTCTTAATACAACTCAAGCAGCGGAATAACGTAATAGTAACAATAGCGTAGGCGAAGCTCCATCTTCGGGGTCACAGGCAATGCTGACGATGGGAGATGATCCTAGTTGTCATAACCTTCCTGCGGTCCGTCATCCTGATACTCCTCTTCATAGTCTGGCCACGGGAATAGCCAGGGACAAAGCCATGAGTACTCTTTAAGTACTCGCAAACTAATACTAACAAGTTAAGGGGGGTTTTGTAGTAGGATACTAAGTTCTAGGGTTGTTTTGCAAAAAGCCAGATTTACCTCTACTAAGTTCAGAAGCAAAGAAAAACTAGTTGAAAGAAGTGGGAATTTGAATTTCATATCACAACTCTGTTGTGGTCAAGTCAAAGTCACAATTCATTTCACAAGTCATTTTGAAAACAATCTGACGGGGGAACAATATGGCCACTCCAACTGTCCATAACCGCGGATGCGGCTATTCGAATAGTTTGACACTCTGTAGAGATTGTACACTTTTACCACAACATTCGATACATCCGTCAGGAACAAATCCTGAATTCACCATACTCAGTATGCGGATAATCAATCCTAACCTTTCAGTTACACGCCCTAGTATAGTCACCTCTCATGTGAGTTTGGCCTCCCAACCATGACCAACTGTCATCTTGGGAACTGCACATGTGGACAATCTTCACAAGGTAGCCTCAGCTCAGACCTTGGCCGCAAGGGAACCCATAATAAGGTATATAAATTTCCACTCAAGCCCTACCCAAATTTTGGGTATTGTGGTTGTACGATAAAATTGGAATGGTTTCGCATCCAGAAAACCATCAGATTTTTATAAAGGGCTAAGGCTCATGCCTTAACATTTTCATCATCAAAATCATTTGGTGTTCGGAAACAAATGTCAAAACATTTCAGTAGAATGACTCATCATTCTAAGGTTTTCATAACCATTTTCACCAAGTATTCCCATCTAAAGTTGGTCAAGTTTTATACTTAGCACTAGCATCTACAAGTGGTGGTAAATCCTAATGAGGGGTGGTACATAAGTGGATATTTGCTAAGTTCAATCTCATGCCTTAGGATGACATCAAGATTATCTAACTTAGGCCAAATTTTATGCTCTTTATGCTACCTTCCAATATTCTTCTAGTATCTACAATTCACTATTTAAACTCTATGAGAAAGCTTTGATAAGGAAATAAAGTATAAAGCTTTCAAGTAAAACTAGGATTGGGTTATCAAGTGTATATGATCACATATGCTTAAGGCATATAGTTGTCATGGCAACAAGCAAGTATTAGCTTGCATAGGTCAACTTGTGTAGTAATGCTTGCATAAGTAGGGTATCTTGCAAGTGCTAGCTTGCCTTGTGTAGAGCAGTGGTTGAAGTTCTCCTCGTAGTATCCTCCTTCCTCCTCGTATCCTTGGTCGGTACTAGCGTCTATAAATAAATATGAGGTACACAATCACCAAACAATACTTAACTATTTTCAATCATCACACAAAGGTGCACTATAAATGATCTAGCATCATCACTAACATCACAAGGATTAAAGCATTTGTCTTATTGATTTTAATTTGAGAAAAGTAATTTCTACTCATTGAAAAACTACTTAATATTTAATATTCTCCAACTCAAGCATGGGATCATGTTGACACCTGTCGTCACCATATATTTTAGTACATGGGAATGTGATTTAAAGTGGTGTCACAATTTAATAAGGTTTAACATTTTTATTTTAATTAAATAAAGTGACTAGAAATGCCTATGTTGCATTCTTTTATTACTTGAACATTATTTCTGCAAGTAAACCCATATATTTTTATATATTCTGAAAGGTTGGATCAAATGTGATTTTTGAGAGTTGGAATCAACTCAAAAGCTTTTATGGTTGAGTTTTGAAAAATGTTTGAATGCAGAAAATCTTTTGCCTTGTTATTTTTACCATGTTTGATCCTCAGATCCCCAAATGATTTGAATCCAACGGGCTTGGATTAAGCATTTCAGTACCTTTCTAGCAAAATTGGTTTCATGCATTTTGGTTCAGTGAATCGAGCTGGTTTGATTTTTGAATATAGGTACGGAACTATTTTTGAAATTAAAAGAATAAAGAGTAATTTGAATTGTTGGGTCGCGCGGGATGTTTTACTGGGCCGGCCCATTACACACAACGCGTACGCGGGCTGGTTAAGTGGCTATCCCCACGTGTCAGTGAGACAGGGAGGGGCGAAGCGGTACGGGGTGATCTTGGCCGCACGATCTAAATCTAATCGAACGCTACGGTCGAGACAGAACCCTAACGCGACAGGTGGGGGTCGTGGGAGGCTCACCGGGGCTCAAGCGAGGGTCGGCGACGGGGGCGAACGACGAAGTTGACGATGGCGGTTCTCCTGGTACCGGCAGCTCCTCCTGGGGCGGCTCCAATCGACGACTCCCTTCTTCTCCAGCAGTGGCGGGCTCCGGCCAAATTCTGGCGATGCGCTGCTCGCTTTGCTCCGGGAGTGGGGTGAGGTGGTTTTGGGTGAGAGGGGAGTGAACTGGTGTGGCGAAAACGAGCGGTGGAGTCCTCTATTTATAGTGGCGAGAGGGGACCGACGGGCGCGGGCTGAGCTCGTCGTGGTCGACGGCACAAGCAGCTATCGGCATGGGCGACGGAAGGGGGCGGTGCTATGTTCCCTGGCGAAGCTCAACGGCGCGGTGGCGAGGCGTGGGGCGGTGCTAATCGGTCGGAATGCTTCGACATTCTGGGAGGGTCTGACGGAGGTTTTTATGGCGCATAGCGCGCGTGGTCTGCGCGGCCGCGAACGGGCATGTCTAGCAGGGTGCTGGCGATCATCCCTGCAAGCGGCGAGGGCGGCGTGCGGTCTGTGGGTGTTGGTCGAGCGTGGCGCACGGGCGCGCTCTCGGCATGGTCGTAGAGCGGTTTGGCATGGGCGTGGCGTGTGGTCCAGGGGCTGGCATTGCTCGGGGCTGAGACAGAGAGTGGCGGTGGGCGGTGCTACATGTCCCAGACAAGGTTGGCGAGGCTAGTGCGGCCGCTAGCTCACTGGCGACAATGGGGTGGCAAGTTTGCTCTCGGCATGCTCACCATTGATGGATAGGCTTGCTTACAGTGGTGCTAAAGATAGTTAAAGGGGCCAGATGATCTACTAAGGGATAGTTGCAACCAGAGAGGGAACAAGTTAGGCTAATTTTACTGCACACTATAGTGTTTGTTGTTTGTTTGATTTGAATTTGCAAGGTGTTTGATGAAATGCCCGCAAGAACTTTAAATTCGAATTTTGAATTCAAACTTTGTGGGTTTGCTAGGCACATGCTAGGGAGTGTCTGGTTAGTTGGATTAGTCAAGGGGCATTGGTTTGGTTGGGTTTCGAAAATGGATGATCTTCACATGTGAATAACATTCAATTTTGAATTGTGATTTAAATGGGGTTGCCAACTGTTTCTGCAAGTTTGAAAGGTGGGCCTTGATTCGCTTTTACTAGTTCTATCAAGGGGTGAAAAGAATTGGGAAAGTTTCTGTTTGAAATCTTGGACTAGAAACACTCAAAGTGACCTAGTCAACAAGATTGGCAAAAATGACCATTTGCTTTATTTGGTTGTTTCTGTTTGGAAATGTTCTAGATGATGTTATAATTGTCTTTAAACCATTTCTTGCTAATTAGATTAATCACACAATTCCATTCATGCAATTTTCAAATCATTTAATTCACACATGCATTTATATGATTTTAATTAATCAAAGTTTTTGTTAACCCGAATTTTAGTGATTAGAGTTTGATGGTCCTTGTTTTATATTTTTGGGATGTTACAAAACTTCCCCCCTTAAAAAAAATCTCGTCCCGAGATTTAAAAGGGACGAAAAAGATTACCTAGGATTTAAAGAGATCGGGAAACTCCGTCCTGATGTGTTCTTCGCGCTCCCAGGTAGCTTCTTCATCAGTGTGGTTGCTCCACTGAATTTTGAGAAACTTGATGCTTCGGGTCCTGGTGGTCCTGAAAGCTTCTTCCAAAATACGGATGGGTACTTCGGGATAGGTCAGGTCATCATTGATTTCTATGGTCCGGTGATCAATATTCTTGAAAACTTCAGTCTTCTCCGGAACTTCGAGGCATTTGCGAAGTAATGATATATGGAACACATTGTGCACGACTGGCATTTGTTCTGGCAGTTCCAATTGATATGATACTTCTCCTCGACGATTCAGAATCTCGAAGGGTCCGATATATCTGGGGGCTAACTTTCCTTTTAGCTAAAAATGCTGCATTCCTTTCAATGGCGACACTTTAAGATACACAAAATCTCCGATATTGAAAGCGAGGTCTCGACATCTCTTGTCGGCGTAACTCTTCTATCTTGACTAGGCGGTCTTGAGGTGCTCATGAATCTTGTGAACTTTCTCTTCTGCTTCTCGTAGGATATCGGGTCCGAAAATCTGACTCTCTCCTACTTCCGACCAATTCAAAGGGTTGCGACATTTCCTTCCATACATAAACTCAAATGGGGCCATTTGCAGACTGTAACACCCCAGTTTTAGCTAAATCTATACTAGGGTTTGTTTTGTGCATCATGAGCATCATGCCTTAAAAATTTGCATTAAAGAAATACAATAAAACCTAAACCCTAGATTTCTCCCCTCTCTTTGAAACACATTCAAATGGTTTGAATTTCAAAAAAATATCAAAAGTGTGGAGACCAATCTGATTAAAAGGGTCCCCTCAATATTTTATACACTTTTGCAAAGTCTCTGGTGTTTGTGAAATGTTTAAAACAGAAATGAATTTGAAAATACAAACCAGAATATAGAAACAGAAATAGAAAATTGTTTCAGAATAAAAATAGAGTCAGACCAGCTAACTGGGCCGAGCCCATCTTGCTCTCCTCTCTCTCTTCCGCTCTGCGCTCGACAGCGCCCACCTCACCGGCCTTCGTCTCAGCCTAGTTAGGTCTGCCTTCTTCGACGGTTTGTCTCTTCGTCAGTTTTGCAGTGAAGCAAGCTTCACCGAAGCGCCGCTGCCTTCGATCGTCGCTGCACGCCAAGATCCCCGCTGCCGCCCCCGGACGAGGATAAGGACCCGCTGAGCCATGCCCCTCTTCTCCTTCCCCTCTCACTCTTCCTCGCGCCCTCTCCCTCGCTCTCTCGCGCGGACCCGAACCCTAGCCGGCCAGACGCTGTTCGTCGCCGTTGATTGACGCCTCTCCAAGATTCACCGAGCAGCCCACGAGTTCTGCCTCGCCGTCTTAATCAACCTCGCCAAAGGAATCGATCGCGGGTGGTTGAAATCAAGCCCACGGTCCCTGTCTTCCCGAGATCTGGCCGCCGCTTCCGTCGGCATTGCCGACGCCGTTCGGCCTCGCTGTGCTTCCCCGACCCCACCACTGCTCTCTGGGTGAGCTGCTAGTCCTCCTGGACCCCTCCTACCTCCCTTCGCTTCGCGCTCGCTCGCTGAGCTCGCCGTCTTGTTGCCGCGCCGACCTCGATGCTGGCAAAGCTCCGATGACCAATCCGCAGCTGCGCCGCCCCTTTTAGGTTCCACTCGCTGCACTGGTTCGAACGAGCATAGTCCCGCAGCCACGTGCGCCCTCCAGCATTGCCGCCGGGCACCGTCTACCGCGCCTCTCGTCGTGGTGACGTGGTGCCCGCGTGGCTACCGCGTGGCCAAGGTCCCACCTGCCAGCCTCAGAGGCTAGATGCCTCTGCGGCGCAAATAAATAGGGTTAGGGTCTGACCCAGTCAACCCCGATCCAGGTCCCACCTACCCGCGTGGACGCTGAGGTGGCTCTGGGGCCCCTCAGTCAGCCGCTGTGGCTAGGTGTGTCTGGGTATAAAAAGTAATTTCCATCTAGTTTATTAATTTCTGAAAATGATATAATCTTATAAAATCAATAACTTATTCATATTAAGTCATAAAAATACAAATAATATATAAAATTGTTTAGAAAAATGAAACCTATCTAATTAAGCTATAATCATGCATTGTTAATCAACTTTCATGACAAGTTTAATTAGAAGAACAAATGCACCCGTCTCATATGTTCCGGAGTTTCTCCGAATTGGGGTTTGTGCCCCTCGGAACCCCGATTAAGTTGTCGAGCATATTTTAGGGTTACTTTCCAATACAATTTAACTTTTCATCTCATCATCATTGCTTGAGCATTGCATCGATGCCATGTGTTGATTGTTTCCCCTTTCTTTCCGGTATTTGGTTCTTCCCGGTAGAATACGATATCGAGATCGAGATCGAAGCCCGAGGTCAACACCGTCGAAGATCGAAGATCGACGAACAATACTTGACCAACTATAACCAAGTCAAGTTCAAGGCTCCCGAAGATCTGCTTATCTATCATCAACTGGCAAAGTCAAGCATAGCCCCACCATGATATAATCCTATGATTTCGAAAGCATTTCAATTCTTCCATGATGCATACGATTCTACTGTGGTCTTTTATCGATAGATAGAGTATCCTATCTGTTGCATTACTCCCTTTGAGCTTATATTACCTGATCCTCTACTCCTAGCATAAATAGGTTTGGCTTGTGTGCACTTCTAGAGCTTATATATGTGTCCTGCTTAGCCATGCATAGCTGTCAGTGCTGTTTCATCCAGATGATGTATCAGATGCAGAGAATCTAGTATGACAGGAGAACATGATGAGATGAGATCAGTGATATGAGTTAAACATGCTAAGGATTGTATGGGAGGCCACGGTGAGATGTGGTTTTTCTAGTCCCATGCTCGCGACCACTAGGACCCGAGTTCTTGCCTTTGGAACCGAGACGAGCGTACAGCCACATGGGGCCTGGACAACCTCACGAGCAACTAACTTGCCTAGTAGATTCCATGAGTCACATAGTTCGGGCGTTCCATTCGACATATGCATAGAAAATCTTTTGAAAGATTTGCCGGGTGAAGATGGTGCATTCATAACAGGTAGGTAAGCATGGACCGGGTTTCTTGGGGTCGATGGAGCCCCCCGTTAACCAACCTCACCTCCCATCTTTAAGTACCGGCTTCAGGATTTGACCCGTTACAGCGGAACCATACTTATTGCGTGACTCATGGTCTCGGTGAAAGCAAGGTAAAGGTCGTGTCTAACCACCCTCTGTCGGCCTTCCAAGGAAGAGGGCTATTACTAGTGTATTAAGAGAAGGTTGGTATGTGTGGGTAAATTTGTACACCCCTACAGGGTAATAATCTTTTCGAAAAGCCGTGTTCACGGTTATGAACGCTTGGTCACTAGATTCTAAGATCCTAGAGAACTATAACCTAATCGTAAAACTTGGCAGATCAACGTGTGCTTAAGGATGCTTCCTCATGGGTACGAGGGAGTGATCCTAGTTAGGGTTGAGATGATGATGACTTGGTGGATATCAAAAGATGATGATCAATATTTTCTGAGATGTCGCTCTCGTATCCCCTTTTAAAATACTGTGACTAGACGAGCTTCTTCTCCCTCTTGTTTTATAAACAAAAGTGGCTTTATGCAAAACAACTCCACCAGCCAGAAGTCTTGCGGAGTACACCATGTACTCACCCTTGCTTTGTTGATACTTTTGGCAGAGTAAGTATTCACCTGAAGACGAGTTCCGTACTACATCGATATCGACGAGTAACTTGGGGTTCCCGGCCGGCAGCCTGGAATCTCTGGGATGGGACGTCATCGTTATGATTCAGGCCTCTTAGGCCATTTGTTAATTTTTCTATACTTAATAGCATAATTTGCCTTCCGTTGTTTGATGTTTGTGGTCAGTGACCTCTACTTGTAATAATTTGGTTCTCTGTTCAGTTATGAGCTTGCTGTAATAAATTTTGTGTCGTAGGGTCACTGCCGTGTTATCGATTCTTCACTAGATATTCTCGAGCTCAAGGTTAAGATTATTTCAGACGGAGGTCTGGGATTTGTTTAGCCCTGATCTCGTGGGTGTCACGGGTCTTGGTATCAGAGCAGCACCGACCGTAGGAAAACCTTGCTATTGGTCGATGTTGAGTCTATTGTTTGTAAAAACTATTTTAAAGTTGAAAAGTATTTGCGAAAATTCTAGTATCTTCTTTTACTCCTTATCCAGTTTCGCTCTAACCCTGGGTTATCTTATCTTGTCTTGACTTTGAAAAGTTTTGATATCTCTCCTAGTCTTTCAAAGCTTAGGTGCCTTCTTGGCATGTTGTTTCTAAGCCAGTTTACCTAGTGTTGAGTTCTCTAGAGTTGTGTGTGTTTTGAATTCCTTGTTACCCTTTGCTCCTATTCATCGGAGAGATTCCTTTCTATAATGATCTCTCTATGTTTTGGACCCACAATATTATATTGTTGGATCTACAGTGTTCTGTTCCAGGCTTCGAGGTTTCCTTTCGCCTCGAGTGCCTCCTTTTTGTTTGTTTGGGTACTTCAGAAGTCATTTCTTCTCTTGGAAGCTACCTCGTGATTACTACCTTCCAGTACACGCCAAGTCACTCAACTAGTAGTTACTTCCTTCTCGGGTTTTAACCCTTGGACTTGAAAGTAAGATCCCGGATTGTGCTGGATTCTAGTGTTATGAATCTTGTACATGAAGCTGACATTTAACCCAAGTTCCGTTCCTTTGACCCATGTCGTTAATGTTCACACATTACCTCAGGATGGCTAGTACCTTCTATTATAGCCTTCAAGCTTGTGGATATTGTCACTATTGAATCGTGACAATGAAGGACTTCCCCTACTACATGCTATGGCAGATGTTCTTTAATGGAACCAAACAGATCACGACAAGAGTACTCCTCGAGAGTCTCGCATCTATATTCGTGACTCTGCCACACTCTACCCCTTCTATGCATTGGTTTTTGGAAGGTTGTTAACTTATGCATCCACATCTCGGGATTCTATCCTGAGCATGTTCTTTTCCCTTGTTTTTTTCCGACCTTTGTCTACCAGTTTGTAGCCAAGTAGTAAATGTGCATCGGTGTCTTCCGAAGCAAGATAATCTCATGGTCCGTCTAGACAAACCATTTCGGAATGTCTAGGAGAAACAAACTCCAGTACCTCGTCATATCTAGGACCAGGTCAAAGTGATGTAATCCGCAGATCAAGAGGCATTGTTTAGCTTCTGTCTGATCTACCTTAAAGTATCACACTCTTATATACTAAGAGATCGTGTTGAGTTGTATGGTCCCTTAAGAAGTGATACTTCCACACATGTTTACCCATCCTTCTTCGAGATCTCGCACTAGTAAGTGATGCGTGTGCGTAATAATGTGGCCATATGAGATTCTTAGCAATTATTATTGTTTTGAACTCTAAGGACATTTGAGTCATTCTTAGCGTGATTGGTTAACCCTATCACTAAGCGAAGAATGATTGTGTTACCAAGTCCATTATTCTGGTACACTCTCTTCGGTCAAAGAGTTAGGCTCGTGCCGAAGCTTTGAGACTGTGTCTCCTTGCCTTACAAACCAAGTTGTCTCTCGAACTAAGTGACATACCGGTGGTTCGTGATATTCTGGACGTCTTTCTGGAAGTATCGCCTTGTTGCCACATGACCGTGTTGTCAAGTTCTTGAGCAAGCAAGTTCTCTGAACTGCTCCTTTCTCCAAGGATCTGTACTAGATACCCCTGAACTAGTTGGTTGATCTTAAACAAAAACTTGGAGAGTTGTAAGACAAAAGTTCTATCCAACTTGGTTCCTTCTGAAAGGGTTGTCTAGTTTTGTTCGTGCTGAAGTTATATAATACCTCCTTTGTGGATATGTTATCTTTCCCCACATTTGATTTGATTTGGGTTATCGTCTAATCAAACTCAGTTCCAAGGACTATCTTGATGGTGTTTCTACTCGTGATGTTTCACTTGAGTACATCTTCATGTATTTTGGTCTGACCAATATTTTTGCCTTGTTCAGGCAACATATGAGTTTATCATCTCGGAGTGTTTTGATAAGTTTGTTGTTGAGCCCATCAATGACAACCTTATCTTCTCCATGTTAGATTGAACACATATGGAACATTGGGCATTAATGTTGGAAACTTTTGAGAACTGTCTTTGAGTCATCTCGAAGTATGTGTTCTGGATGTTAGAAGTGACCTTCTCAGATTCATGTGCAATTGTTGAAAGATATCATCGTGGATTAGAGTAAAGTTAACTCTGTTCCCTAAGGACACATGTGTGTTTTGTTGTTATCACCTTATGTGTGTGCAGTTGTCTCTCGACAAGTTGTAAATACATGGGTCTAGCAATTTAGCTGAGTCTTTTGGAGCTTTACACTATAGTCCATATCTTGAGAATCTAGTAACTTTACCTTTGCGGTAAATGTTGCAAACTTTCTATTCGGACATGCTGAGTCTGAAGTATCATACCACTTAACCAAATCTGAATCTCAAGCAGATACGATGATTGGTGCTCCTCAAGGTTTTGACATAGGTCTCTTTGTAAATCTGGCAAGATTGATGTAATGGTTGACACACTTAGCCAGAAAGACCTCTTGTCATATTCTTTTGATTCAGCAATAACAACCACTCTTCATGAGGCTTCTTCTATGATCCACTATAGGAGTTGTGCTTATGGTTTCCTTTGTATCCGAAGTCCGACCTTTACTTGATGTCTGATTTCTCGAACATCAAGGAGAACATTTAAAGTAGTTTTGCTAAATGTCTCTCGGTCGATCGTCCAGACCCTCTTATGTTGGCAAGCATCTTGTTGTGCCAAGTAACTGAAGTCTGAGAATGAAGTTACTTTGTTCTCGTGTCATCAGGAATCTTCTTAACTATTCGTCTTAATGGTGTAAAGTGATATCATGATCTTTGGCAAAGATCTTAATAGCCTTGGATGAATAAAGAGTTTCCTTTGTTTTCTTAACCATGTTTTAAGAGTGACTATGATTTTGGTAATCAGGAGTTTCTCTTGTTACATGTTCTTTGTGACTTTTATGAGCCCTCTCCACCAAAATACCTTTCTGTCTTGGCCTTCTGTTGAATGAAAGAATGACCCTTCTATTTCAAAAGTAGTTCAACAGTTTGGTTTTGTTGATCCATATCTCCGCAACCTGAAATCTCTACTTAATCCGTTTAGTAGAGGTTCCCTATCGAAGTCTATGTTCATGTTCTTTCTGTTGGAAGCTTTCTTCTTCAGAAGCTTCAAAACCTCCTGTAAGTTCCATGGTCTCAATCCTTATGAAGACCATCTATCCAATAACTTGAAACCTTCTCCTTTTGTTTCCTCTGTTACCTTGACGTGTTTCATGTCTGACATCTCAGAGTTGTTTCTGAACACTCCATCCATAAGCTGCCCATGAGATACTCTGAGTGTTGTTTAGTGTGTTTCCCTCTTATCTTTAGAGTGACCATGTTTCTTTCTTTCTATGTCTCTTTTCCTACCTTTGGAATCTTGGGTCGAGATTCTCATAAGGGGGATAGAGCTGTAACACCCCAGTTTTAGCTAAATCTATACTAGGGTTTGTTATGTGCATCATGAGCATCATGCCTTAAAAATTTGCATTAAAGAAATACAATAAAACCTAAACCCTAGATTTCTCCCCTCTCTTTGAAACATATTCAAATGGTTTGAATTTCAAAAAATTATCAAAAGTGTGGAGACCAATCTAATTAAAAGGGCCCCCCTCAATATTTTATACACTTTTGCAAAGTCTCTGGTATTTTTGAAATGTTTAAAACACAAATGAATTTGAAAATACAAACCAGAATATAGAAACAGAAATAGAAAATTATTTCAGAATAAAAACAGAGTCAGACCAGCTAACTGGGCCGAGCCCATCTTGCTCTCCTCTCTCTCTTCCGCTCAGTGCGCCCGCAGCCAGCCCACATGGACCGTCCGCAGCCCAGCTAGGGCTCGGTACCCCTTCTACGTTCTGTCCTTCGTTGTCTTCGCAGGCAAAGCGAAGCAGCTCGTTGTAGCCTCGCCGACCGTCGATCGTCGCTGCACCCTAAGATTCCCGCTGCCACCCCCGGACGAGGATAAGGACCCGCTGAGCCGTGCCCCACTTCTCCTTCCCCTCTCACTCTTCCTCGCGCCCTCTCCCTCGCTCTCTCGCGTGGACCCGAACCCTAGCCGGCTAGACGATGTTCGCCGCTGTCGATTGACGCCTCCCCAAGCCTCGCCGAGCAGCCCACGAGTTCCGCCTCGCCGTCTTGATCAACCTCGCCAAAGGAATCGACCGCGGGTGGTCGAAATCGAGCCCACGGTCCCTGTCTTCCCGAGCTCTGGTCGCCGCTTCCGTCGACGTTGTCGACGCCGTTCGGCCTCACCGTGCTTCCCTGACCCCACCACCGCTCTCGGGGTGAGATGCTGGTCCTCCTGGACCCCTCCTACCTCCCTGTTTTGCTTTGTGTCGCGCTCTTGCCGGAGCCTGCCGTGCGCCGCCGCTCGACCTTGATGCTGGCCAAGCTCTGACGACCAATCCGCAGCTGCGCCTCCCCTTTTAGGTCCCACTCGCTGTGCTGGTTCGAACGCGCATAGTCCCGCAGCCGCGCGCGCCCTCCAGCATCGCCGCCGGCCACTGTCTGACGCGCCGCTCGTCATGGTGATGTGGTGCCCGCGTGGCTACCGCGTGGCCAAGGTCCCACCTGCCAGCCTCAGAGGCTAGATGCCTCTGCGGTGCAAATAGTTTGGGTTAGGATCTGACCCAGTCAACCCCGATCCAGGACCCACCTGCCCGCGTGGACGCCGAGGTGGCTCTGGGCCCCTCAGTCAGCCACTGTGGCTAGTTGTGTCTGGGTATAAAAAGTAGTTTCCATCTGGTTTATTAATTTCTGAAAATGATATAATCTTATAAAATCAATAACTTATTCATATTAAGTCAGAAAAATACAAATAATATATCAAATTGTTCAGAAAAATGAAAAATATCTAATTAAGCTATAATAATGCATTGTTAATCAACTTTCATGACAAGTTTAATTAGAAGAACAAATGCACCCCTCTCATATGTTCCGGAGTTTCTCCGAATTAGGGTTTGCGCCCCTCGGAACCCCGATTATGTTGTCAAGCATGTTTTAGGGTTACTTTCCACTAAAATTTAACTTGTCATATCATCATCATTGATTGAGCATTGAATCGATGCCCTGTGTTGATTGTTTCCCCTTTCTTTCTGGTATTTGGTTCTTCCCGGTAGAATACGATATCGAGATCGAGATCAAAGCCCGAGGTCAACACCGTCGAACATCGAAGATCGACGAACAATACTTGACCAACTGTAACCAAGTCAAGTTCAAGGCTCCCGAAGATATGCTTATCTGTCATCAACTGGCAAAGGCAAGCATAGCCCCACCATGATATAATCCTATGATTTCGAAAGCATTTCAATTCTGCCATGATGCATACGATTCTACTGTGGTATTTTATCGATAGATAGAGTATCCTATCTGTTGCATTACTCCCTTTGAGCTTATATTACCTGATCCCCTGCTCCTAGCATAACTAGGTTTGGCTTGTGTGCACTGCTAGAGCATACATATGTGTCCTGCTTAGCCATGCATAGTTGTCAGTGCTGGTTCATCCAGATGATGTATCAAATGCAGAGAATCTAGTATGACAGGAGAACATGATGAGATGAGATCACTGATATGAGTTAAACATGCTAAGGCTTGTATGGGAGGCCATAGAGAGATGTGGTTTTTCTAGTCCCATGCTCGCCACCACTAGGACCCGAGTTCTTGCCTTTGGAACTGAGACGAGCGTACAACCACATGGGGCCTGGACAACCTCACGAGCAACTAACTTGCCTATTAGATTCCATGAGTCACATAGTTCGGGCGTTCCATTTGACATATGCATAGAAAATCTTTTGAAAGATTTGTCGGGTGAAGATGGTGCATTCATAACAGGTAGGTAAGCGTGGACCGGGTTGCTTGGGGTTGATGGAGCCCCTATTAACCAACCTCGCCTCACATCTTTAAGTACCGGCTTCGCGATTTGACCCGTTACGGCGGAACCATACTTATTGCGTGACTCATGGTCTCGGCGAAAGCAAGGTAAAGGTCGTGTCTAACCACCCTCTGCCGGCCTTCCAAGGAAGAGGGCTATTACTAGTGGCATTAAGAGAAGGTTAGTATGTGTGGGTAAAGTTGTACTCCCCTGCAGGGTAATAATCTTTTCGAAAAGACGTGTTCACGGTTATGAACGCTTGGTCACCAGATTCTAATATCATAGAGAACTATAACCTAATCGTAAAACTTGGTAGATCAACGTGTGCTTAAGGATGCTTCCTCATGGGTACAAGGGGGTGATCCTAGTTAGGGTTGAGATGATGATGACTTGGTGGATATCAAAAGATGATGATCAATATTTTTTGAGATGTCGCTCTCGTATCCCTTTTTAAAATACTCTGAGTAGACGAGCTTCTTCTCCCTCTTGTTTTATAAACAAAAGTGGCTTTATGCAAAACAACTCCACCAGCCAGAAGTCTTGCGGAGTACACCCTATACTCACCCTGGCTTTGTTGATACTTTTGGCAGAGTAAGTATTCACCTGAAGATGAGTTTCATACTACATCGACATCGACGAGTACCTTGGGGTTCCCGGCCGACAGCCTGGAATCTATGGGTTGGGACGTCATCGTTATGCTTCAGGCCTCTTAGGCCATTTGTTAAGTTTGCTATACTTAATAGCATAATTTGCCTTCCGTCATTTGATGTTTGTGTTCAGTGACCTCTGCTTATAATAATTTGGTTCTCTGCTCAGTTATGAGCTTGCTGTAATAAATTTTGTGTCGTAGGGTCACTGCCGTGTTACCGATTCTTCACTGGATATTCTCGAGCTCAAGGTTAAGCTTATTTCAGAAGGAGGTCTAGGATTTGTTTAGCCCTGATCCCGGGGGTGTCACACAGACTAGCTTGATAACTGTTGTTGTAAGAAAATTCTGCGAAAGGCAGACAGTCTTCCCATTTAGATCCATACTCTAGCACACATGCTCTCAACATATCTTCGAGTATTTGATTTACTCGCTCCGTTTTTCCATCAGTCTGAGGGTGATACGCTGTCCTAAAATCTAGTCGGGTTCCTAAACCTTCTTGGACTTTCTTCTAGAATCTCGAGGTAAACTGAGTTCCTCGATCTGATACGATGTTCTTGGGGACTCCATGCAAGTGATGATTCTAGCGATGTATAACTCCGATAGCTTCTAACTCTGGTATGTGGTCTTGACTGGTAAGAAATGGGCGACTTTGGACAATCTGTCAACTATGACCCAGATAGAGTCATTTCCCCTACTAGAAGTAGGTAATCCGGTGATAAAGTCCATTCCAAGTGAATCCCATTTCCATTCCGGAATCTATAGAGGTTGCAATAGTCCAGCAGGTCTTTGATGTCCCACCTTGTCTCTCTTGACATATATCACACTTGGCGATATAGCTTCCGATTTCTCTCTTCATCTTATGCCACCAAAATTGTTCCTTCAAATCCTTTATACATCTTCGTTCCTCCGTGGTGTTTAGAATAAAGAGTATCATGGGCCTATTTCAAAATCACTTCTTTCAATTTTGAATCTGCTGGTACACAAAGGCATCCTTTGTACCACAGAACTCCTTGTTCATCTTCGGTGAATCCGAGTACTTTGCTTGTACCAATACGATGCTTGATTCCGTCAATACTAGCATTTCCTTTCTGTGCCTCTTTGATCTGACTGATCAAAGTGGGTTGAAGTTCTATGCTAGCCAAAAATCATTCACTCACTAATTCCATTCGGAAATCTTCCATCTCTTTGTGCAAACTTGGTTGCTCCTTCAAAATCATGGAGTTCAAGCGGCACGGCAATCTGCTCAGGGCATCTGCTACCACATTGGCTTTACCGGGGTGATAGTGAATGTCCAGATCATAGTTCTTGATTAGCTAAATCCATCTTCTTTGTCTCATATTCAGCTCCTTCTGAGTGAATATATACTTCAGGATCTTGTGATCCGAATAAATCTCACAACGGTTTCCCATGAGATAATGCCTCCATGTCTTCAGGGCTAGAACTACTTATGCGAGTTCGAGGTCATGGGTTGGGTAGTTTTGTTCATGCTGCTTCAGTTGTCGAGATAGATAGGATATAACTTTTCCTTCTTGCATTAGCACACATCCTAGGCCGATCTTGGATGTGTCATAATACACATCGAAGGGCTTCGTGATATCCGGCATGATCAAGATGGGGGCTGAAATCAATCTCCTCTTGAGTTCTTGAAAACTCTCTTCACATTTGTCCGTCCATTCAAACTTCTTGTCCTTCTTCAGCAATTGGGTCATGGGTCTGGCGATACTCGAGAATCCTTCTACAAACTTGCGGTAGTATCCCGCTAATCCGAGAAAGGCACGAACTTGGGTTTGAGTGGTTGGGGCTTGCCATCTTCGACATCTTTCACCTTTGCAGGGTCCACGGCAATTCCTCCGGCTGATACGATATGTTCGAGGAATCCTACCTCCTGTAACCAGAATTCACATTTGCTAAACTTGGAATACAACTGATGCTCTCTAAGGGTTCCAAGAATGGTCCTTAGGTGTAGCTCATGTTCTTCTTATGATTTGGAATAAATCAGAATGTCATCAATGAAAACAATGACAAACTTATCCAGGAAGTCCATAAAAATATTATTCATGAGATTCATGAAATAAGAGGGGGCATTGGTCAATCCAAAAGACATGACGGTATACTCGTATAATCCATATCTGGTGGTAAAGGCAGTCTTTGGAATATCCTCTGCGTGAATCTTGAGTTGATGATAGCAAGTTCTAAGATCAATCTTAGAAAACACTTTGGCACCAGTTAACTGGTCAAACAAATCTTCTCTCTTTGGCAACGGGTACTTGTTTTTGATAGTGACATCATTCAACTTCCGGTAATCCATACACAGACGGTTACCTCCATCCTTCTTGTCCACGAACAAAACAGGTGATCTCCAAGGTGACGCACTTGGTTGAATCAGTCCAATTTCCAGCATGGCATCCAGTTGCTTTTTCAGTTCTGCTAGTTCACACGGGTTCATACTATATGGTCTCTGGGCGATGGGTCCGGTTCCAGGGATTAGTTCAATAATAAACTCGATATCCCCATCTGGGGGCATACCGGGCAAAACATCTAGAAATACATCGGGGTATTCACAGACTATGCGGACTTGGTCAATGGTGGGCTGGGCTATACTCTTGTTGCACTTGAATTGACGAGGCAAGGTTTCAGATACATGCTCGACTGATACTCCGGCTGTACTAGTCATGGTTATGGCTTTCTTGGCACAGTCAATTAATCCTTTATGTTTGGACATCCAATCCATTTCTGGTACTACTTCCAAACCTTTAGTTCCGAGTACTATTAGATTAGCATAAAAATCTATGCCATGGATTCGGATAGGGACGGCTTTGCAAATTTGCCTAGCTTTGGTGGTTAAACCGGGGATTTGAACAATCATAACATGCTTCAATTTGGTTGGTTGAATATTACTAGTGCATGCAAATTCTTCAGTGACAAATGAGTGCGATGCTCCAGAATCAAACAACACTCTTGCAAGCATCGAGTTAACGAAAACATATCCAAAGACGATGTCCGCGCTTCGGCTTCTTCAAAGATGCATGAGAAAGAGACGGCCGTTGCGGTTGAGCGAATTCTGGGCAAACCTTCTTCCTAGCGAACACGATGTCGTCTTGCTGAAATGGGGCATTTGCATTGGGGGCTGCGGCATTCTTCTTGGGGCACTCATTGGAGTAGTGACCCTTGGTTCCGCATTCATAACAAGTCACTTGCGACTTGTCCTTTGCTGCAACAGGCACAACATTGCTTCCAGTCCTTGGGGCAGTGTTGGTGTTGGTGGCGGCATTGTTGTTGTTGAACTTGGGTGGTGCACGATTGAAATTGCTAGAGTTGCCGGGGTTGTTGTGGTTTCCTCCGGGCCTTGGGTTTCCACAGTTGGGATAGGTCGGACGGTTCATAGGGGGTTTGTTGGTTCTCGGGGCAAATCCTGGAGATGGGTTGGGGCGATACTTTGGGGTATGATGGGTTCCGGGCTGATGCATCATGCGGCGCTTGCGGTTCTCATTGGCTTGGTTGATCTTTACTTCCATCTGAATGGCAGAGTCGACTAGGGCTTCAATATCAGCAAAGGGGATATTGACTAACATCGTCTGCATCTCATCGTACAGACTGTTCAGGAATCTCTCTTTCTTCTTGGCATCAGTGTCGATCTCATCCGGGGCATACCTAGCTAATGACAAGAATTTGTCACGGTATTCCACTATGGTCATCCTTCCTTGCTTCAGTTCTCTAAACTCATCTCTCATCCTCTTGATTAAACCCGATGGCATATGGGTTCTGCTGAACTTGACCTTGAATTCCTCCCAAGTCATCATCTGACCTCTGGTCATTGCACGAACGATGTTCCACCATGCTCTTGCATATCCGGCTAGATAGTGGGTGGCGAACAGAAATTTCTCATTAGCTTCCACTCCTGCGACTTCCAGATTGTTCTCCATTGTTTGCAGCCAATCATCTGCATCTAGGGGTTCCTCTGACTTAATGAAAACAGGTGGATTGGTGTTCTGGAAATTCTTGAGCTTAGATCCATGGTTGTCCTGATTTCCTTGGCCTTGATTGTTGTTGGCCATCTAAGCTATGTGTTGAAGGGTGGCTAGGTTGTCTTGACGTTCGGCTCTTTCAGCTTCACGGCCAGAAACCAACATTTGCAAGATCTGCAACATCGGGTCCGGGGATGAACCGCGTCCTCCACGAGGCATCTAAAGATTGAGATAGATCATGAGAAAAGAGGGAAATTTCTAAGGTTCAGGGGTTGTTGAAAAGTTTTTAAAGTTTGACTCGGTTTTTTTTTGCAACTTGCTTTTCATTCATTCATTCATAGCACACGATACAACACACACCACAACAAAGAAAAACAGATGGTTTTAAGAACCATTCTGGAATCTATGATATAGTGGGACCGAATACAATTCACTAACGCTAGTGCTCAAGTGCTACTACTCCTTGGAGACAGTGTACTCATCATCCTCATCATCATCGTCATCGATGAAGGCGAAATCATCCTCATCTGTGAAGAAGTCCATGGCCTGATCCTCCAGAAAGTCATCATCATCGCTGAGATAGGAGTAGGGGTCTCCATGAAGGTCTTCTCCGGCATTCTCCCTTTCCTCCAACTACATGTCTCTCTCGTGGATGGTCTCCTCCAAATCCATGATCCGGTGGCGAAGACGGGCAATGATGCGCTCCTTCTTGTCGAGCTGACAGCAATGAGACTTGCGATCCTTTACTAGCATGGGGAGGGTCTGATCCTTCTTGGCGATGGCGTACTTGTGGTTGGCGTAGGCACGGGCATTGTCCAACTCCTTCTGACGATCGTACATCATGAAGCTGAGGTGGTCCACTTGACTCTTCAGCTCGGGATGATGTGGGGCCTCCAGTGGTTGTCCCATAACATCACGCCTTGGGTAGAACTCAAAACGGGTACCCTGGATCTGATTGATACTCTACTCACAGACGGGCAAGAGCTTCCTGCATTGCCCTGGCCAGTCCATCGAGCCAGTTGTTTTCTCTTAAGGTGAACTGAATTCCCTCCGCAGTGGGAGGTTCAATCTTCCCTCGGAGACTTGCAACAACTAACCACTGCAGCTCTTCTCCTTCCTGATCATTGAGTTCAGCTCCGAAGAACTCGGGGTGCGGACGATCCAGAAGTTCTGAAAGCTGGTCCAAGTCACGCTCAAAGATGAGGTCTCCTCCATTCCCCAACTGATAAAACTTGTTGTACATCACGTCCATCTATAAGAATATAGGATGAGTAAGTTAGTAGAGTGATCAAGTGTGTCAAATTTTATGTATTTTGCAAGAATTTTTGAGGAACATGAAATTTTGATGAAAGAGTCCAAGGGATAAGAATGGGAATAAGTTTTTGTAAATACTCACTTCCTTTGGTTTTGAAACTAAGTTTTTGATTCAAACGTCCATTCTAACTAGGGTCTCCTATGGTCAGGATGGTTCTGATACCAACTTGTCAACACCCGGATTTTTAATCCCAGATGCCTGTTATGCCATACATCGCAATCCCAGGATTACCATTTTTGCGAGACATAACAGATTTGGATATCACAGTACATCATCCATTACAAACCATACATAATGTCTTACACAAATAAGGATCTCATGATCCAATTCTTAATACAACTCAAGCAGCGGAATAACATAATAGTAACGATAACGTAGGCGAAGCTCCATCTTCGGGGTCACAGGCAATGCTGACGATGGGAGATGATCCTAGTTGTCGTAACCTTCCTGTGGTCCGTCATCCTGATACTCCTCTTCATAGTCTGGCCACGGGAATAGCCAGGGACAAAGCCATGAGTACTCTTTAAGTACTCGCAAACTAATACTAACAAGTTAAGGGGGTTTTTGTAGTAGGATACTAAGCTCTAGGGTTGTTTTGCAAAAAGCCAGATTTACCTCTACTAAGTTCAGAAGCAAAGAAAAACTAGTTGAAAGAAGTGGGAATTTGAATTTCATATCACAACTCTGTTGTGGTCAAGTCAAAGTCACAATTCATTTCACAAGTCATTTTGAAAACAATCTGATGGGGGAACAGTATGGCCACTCCAACTGTCCATAACCGCGGATGCGGCTATTCGAATAGTTTGACACTCTGTAGAGATTGTACACTTTTACCACAACATTCGATACATCCGTCAGGAACAAATCCTGAATTCACCATACTCAGTATGCGGATAATCAATCCTAACCTTTCAGTTACACGCCCTAGTATAGTCACCTCTCCTGTGAGTTTGGCCTCCCAACCATGACCAACTGTCATCTTGGGAACTGCACGGCTGGACAATCTTCACAAGGTAGCCTCAGCTCAGACCTTGGTCACGAGGGAACCCATAATAAGGTATATAAATTTCCGCTCAAGCCCTACCCAAATTTCGGGTATTGTGGTTGTACGATAAAATTGGAATGTTATCGCATCCAGAAAACCATCTGTTTTATAAAGGGCTAACGCTCATGCCTTAACATTTTCATCATCAAAATCATCTGGTGTTCGGAAACAAATGTCAAAACATTTCAGTAGAATGACTCATCATTCTAAGGTTTTCATAACCATTTTCACCAAGTATTCCCATCTAAAGTTGGTCAAGTTTTATACTTAGCACTAGCATCTACAAGTGGTGGTAAATCCTAATGAGGGGTGGTACATTAGTGGATATTTGCTAAGTTCAATCTCATGCCTTAGGATGACATCAAGATTATCTAACTTAGGCCAAATTTTATGCTCTTTATGCTACCTTCCAATATTCTTCTAGTATCTAAAATTCACTATGTAAACTCTATGAGAAAGCTTTGATAAGGAAATAAAGTATAAAGCTTTCAAGTAAAACTAGGATTGGGTTATCAAGTGGATATGATCACATATGCTTAAGGCATATAGTTGTCATGGCAACAAGCAAGTATTAGCTTGCATAGGTCAACTTGTGTAGTAATGCTTACATAAGTAGGGTATCTTGCAAGTGTTAGCTTGACTTGTGCAGAGCAGTGGTTGAAGTTCTTCTCGTAGTATCCTCCTTCCTCCTCGTATCCTTGGTCGGTACTAGCGTCTATAAATAAATATGAGGTACACAATCACCAAACAATACTTAACTATTTTCAATCATCACACAAAGGTGCACTATAAATGATCTAGCATCATCACTAACATCACAAGGATTAAAGCATTTGTATTATTGATTTTAATTTGAGAAATGTAATTTCTACTCATTGAAAAACTACTTAAGATTTAATATTCTCCAACTCAAGCATGGGATCATGTTGACACCTGTCGTCACCATATATTTTAGTACATGGGAATGTGATTTAAAGTGGTGTCACAATTTAATAAGGTTTAACCTTTTTTATTTTAATTAAATAAAGTGACTAGAAATGCCTATGTTGCATTCTTTTATTACTTGAACATTATTTCTGCAAGTAAACCCATATGTTTTTATATATTCTGAAAGGTTGGATCAAATGTGATTTTTGAGAGTTGGAATCAACTCAAAAGCTTTTATGGTTGAGTTTTGAAAAATGTTTGAATGCAGAAAATCTTTTGCCTTGTTATTTTTACCATGGTTGATCCTCAGATCCCCAAATGATTTGAATCCAACGGGCTTGGATTAAGCATTTCAGTACCTTTCTAGCAAAATTGGTTTCATGCATTTTGGTTCAGTGAATCGATCTGGTTTGATTTTTGAATATAGGTACGGAACTGTTTTTGAAATTAAAAGAATAAAGATTAATTTGAATTGTTGGGTCGCGCGGGATGTTTTACTGGGCCGGCCCATTACACACAGCGCGTGCGTGGGCTGGTTAAGTGGCTGTCCCCACGCGTCAGTGAGACGGGGAGGGGCGAAGCGGTACGGGGTGATCTAGGCCGCACGATCTAAATCTAATCGAACGCTATGGCTCATCGTCCATCCAGGCGGCCGGGCCAGAGAACCCTAAGCGGCGGTGGGGTCGTGGGAGGCTCACCGAGGCTCAAGCGAGGGTGGCGAGGGGCGAGCAGCAAGTTGACGATGGCGGTTCTCCTGGTACCGGCAGCTCCTCCTGGGGCGGCTCCAATCGACGGCTCCCTTCTTCTCCAGCAGTGGCGGGCTCCGGCCAAATTCTGGCGATGCGCTGCTCGCTTTGCTCCGGGAGTGGGGTGAGGTGGTTTTGGGTGAGAGGTGAGTGAACTGGTGTGGCGAAAACGAGCGGTGGAATCCTCTATTTATAGCGGCGAGAGGGGACCTTGGCCGTGAGGGAACCCATACTAAGGTATATAAATTTCCGCTCAAGCCCTACCCAAATTTCGGGTATTGTGGTTGTACGATAAAATTGGAATGTTATCGCATCCAGAAAACCATCTGTTTTATAAAGGGCTACCGCTCATATCTTAACATTTTCATCATCAAAATCATCTGGTGTTCGGAAACAAATGTCAAAACATTTCACTAGAATGACTCATCATTCTAAGGTTTTCATAACCATTTTCACCAAGTATTCCCTTCTAAAGTTGGTCAAGTTTTATACTTAGCACTAGCATCTACAAGTGGTGGTAAGTCCTAATGAGGGGTGGTACATAAGTGGATATTTGCTAAATCAATCTCATGCCTTAGGATGACATCAAGATTATCTAACTTAGGCCAAATTTTATGCTCTTTATGCTACCTTCCAATATTCTTCTAGTATCTACAATTCACTATGTAAACTCTAAGAGAAAGCTTTGATAAGGAAATAAAGTATAAAGCTTGCAAGTAAAACTAGGATTGGGTTATCAAGTGGATATGATCACATATGCTTAAGGCATATAGTTGTCATGGCAACAAGCAAGTATTAGCTTGCATAGGTCAACTTGTGTAGTAATACTTGCATAAGTATGGTATCTTGCAAGTGTTAGCTTGCCTTGTGCAGAGCAGTGGTTGAAGTTCTCCTCATCTTCCTCCTCGTAGTATCCTCCTTCATCCTCGTATCCTTGGTCGATACTAGCGTCTATAATTAAATACGAGGTACACAATCACCAAACAATACTTAAATATTTTCAATCATCACACAAAGTTGCACTATAAATGATCTATCATCATCACTAACATCACAAGGATTAAAGCATTTGTCTTATTGATTTTAATTTGAGAAAAGTAATTTCTACTCATTGAAAAACTACTTAAGATTTAATATTATCCAACTCAAGCATGGGATCATGTTGACACCTGTCATCACCACATATTGTAGTATGTGGGAATGTGATTTAAAGTGGTGTCACGATTTAATAAGGTTTAACCTTTTTTATTTTAATTAAATAAAGTGACTAGAAATGCCTATGTGGCATTCTTTTATTACTTGAACATTATTTCCGCAAGTAAACCCATATGTTTTTATATATTCTGAAAGGTAGGATCAAATGTGATTTTTGAGAGTTGTAATCAACTCAAAAGCTTTTATGGTTGAATTTTGAAAAATGTTTGAATGCAGAAAAGCTTCTGCCTTGTTATTTTTACCATGGTTGATCCTCAGATCCAAATGATTTGAATCCAATGGACTTGGATTAAGCATTTCAGTACCTTTCTAGCAAAATTGGTTTCATGCATTTTGGTTCAGTGAATTGAGCTGGGTTGATTTTTGAATATAGGTACAGAACTGTTTTTGAAATTAAAAGAATAAAGATTAATTTGAATTGTTGGGTCGCGCGGGATGTTTTACTGGGCCGGCCCATTACACATAGCGCATACGTGGGCTGGTTAAGTGGCTGTTCCCACGCGTCAGTGAGACGGGGAGGGCGAAGCGGTACGGGGTGATCTAGGCCGCACGATCTAAATATAATCGAACGGCTACAACTCATCGTCCACGTCGGGCAGCGCCGGCGAGACAGAACCCTAACGCGGCAGGTGGGGGTCGTGGGAGGCTCACCGGGGCTCAGGCGAGGGTCGGCGACGGGGGCGAACGACGAAGTCGACGGCGGCGGTTCTCCTGGTACCGGCGTGTAACATCCCAGCATTTAGGACCTAACGAAAGGTAGATTTGGGAATATGAATTGTTGTACGCATTCATCTATGAAAATGTGGGTAAAATTTTTGACAAATAAAAAAAACTAAGTGATCAATGTTTCTTTCATACTTTGAGATTAGGTTTAGTCTTAAAGGATGATTGTTAAAAACTTTGAGATGATCTTAAGGAGTTATGTGTTTAAAATGAATTTGAATTTTAAACTTGAGTGTTTGAATTATAATTTGAATGATTTAGATATAAGTTTTGAATCTTAGATTAATTAAGAGATAAGTATTATAACTTAAATTTTATCCAAAAACAATATTGAATATGAAACTTATTTCATATTATTAATACATAAACAAGTTACAAAGAATGTAACATATTGAAGCCATTTCCAAACTTCAGAATTTACAAAAGAATAAAGAATAAGAATATTCATTATTAATAATAATATAATATTTATTACAATTGAATAAAATAAAGATTACGAGAATAATAAAAGAAAAATTACAAAAGAATAAGAAAATTACATTTGAATATCTACTAACTATCCTATATCTAAATCTACACTAAATATTCATCTTTATCTTTGTACCTTCAAAAGAAAGACTAAATAGAAACGAAATAAGATTAGTGTTAGTATTATTTCTCTCAGATATGTCAGTGAAATGCACTTGACAAATTCATCATTGAGAAATGTTATAAAAGGGGCAAGTTTCAGCAATATGAAAGATTTCATATTTCATAAAATTCAAAGCCAGAAGTCAAATGACAGCCAAGAAGGACCAATTCATCGGCCAGGTGAAAGTAATCTGGTAATAGTAAGTTCAAAAGTTCTGAACATATCCACAAGAGCATAGCAGGCACACAAGCTGGACACACACCAGCATGCATGTGGTGTGTTGTCAAGCTCATAGAGCAACTCAGTCTCACAAAACCACAAGCACAACCGTGCAGGAGCACACCAGTGCATCTCTCCACTACACAGAACACAAGCACAGCCAGTGTAGATAGCAGCTAAACCAAGAACAGCAGCCAAACCAAACCACCCCAGATCAACCAAACATCACCAAGATGGTGACATAAGGAGGGGGATGAATCAGGTGGACAGCAAGATCAAGCCCAGGAGCTAGGTGGAGCAGGCAAGCTCAAGAGCAAGCTCAGGAGTCCAGCAAAACAAGATCAAGATCATCATCATCAACTTACTACATCAACATCAGACTTTTTGGTGAGCCTCATAAAACCATCACATCATTCATTCATAGTATCTAAACAAAAGCATGTGTTGCTTTATGAAATAATCTCTCAATAATCACCCAAGTGAGGTGAATCTATCCTAGAGATTTCAAGTATCAAGATAAGAAATCAAACTCAGCCAAAATCACTAATCTCTCAGACCAGCATCACAGAGTTTAGTGTTAATTTATGCAACTTAAATCATCTTTCATTTGTCTTATCAGATCAGGGCACATCTCTCAGAGAGAGTAGCACCTCTAATCTTACAAGCTACAAACAAACTATTTGCTCAACTAACTAGGACTTAAAATCCTAGAGCCTCAGACCAACATCATAGGCTGGAGAGTTAAGAAAAGCTTTCATTCTATCTTGCCAGTATTAATCACAAGTATTGACAAAGCTAAGCCCAGAAATAAAAACCCAATCACTTGTGTGACAGATCATAATGGTATCACAAGGACAAGTTCTTAATGAGCTAAAACCACTCTTTGCTTAGTTTCCACAGATAAAAGGGACAAACCAATAAATATCATTTTCCTGAAGCCAAGTGCCAGGAATCAACATCAAATATACATCCACAGAAATCATTACATGTAATGATTATATTCAGAATGTATAATCTCATATAATCCTACCATTATAATTGCAGTAAGCAACTACTGAGAGAACTACTGTCAGTATAAACATTCTGACAGTAGAGTAAGTTCTCAGATCAACAACATTTCCAATCAGGGAATCCATAGAAACACTAGCATGGGGACATAGTGAATTACCACAGGAATAAATCTGACAAGCCACTAGCATCATCAAAGCCACTACAAATCATGATCCACAGCAAACAATCATTCTTCATGCTCAAGTATGATCATCACTAGATCTAAAGCATCATGGAAATGATCAACAGGGGGTTATGAACCCTAATTAGAACAATAACCCTAATTAGGAGATGAACCCTAATCAAAACATAGTTACTAGGCACGAGAAGCCACTAGATACACACAGAGAGATTCATGGTAGTAGCATGAACAAGAACCACGGAGGCAACTTACCCGGGGTCCTCGCTGACGAATTGAAGAGGAAGCAGATTGGCCGACGAACCGTGGTGGCACAGGGAGCACCCAGGGGGGCGCTGCAACCTACACCAGCCACGGCGGCGGCCACAGCAGCGCACGAGCCCAGCACACCACCACAGGAGGGACCGCGACGGTGGCGACAACATTTTCCCCTAACCCTAGGGTTCGGGAACGGGGTGAATCTAACCACGGGGAAGCCCCGGAGGCAAATCGAGTTGGATTAGACAGACAAGTCGAAGGCAAGCCATCGCCGGCCAAGCGCCAGAGCTCGCAGGGTCGAGGGAGAGGAAAGGTGAGAACGAGGAGGAGGCAGAGAGTGTGGGCTGGGTGGGCCAAAACCCCTCGGGGTGGTGATTTTGACCCTGCCCTATTGGGCCACACTGGCCCAATAAGCCCAAAAGGCCAGCCCAAGTTGTTTAAAAAATTGTTTTAATCAATTGGAAAAGACCAAAATGCCCCTGACCTCAATAAAATTCTAGAAAAAAAATTAAAGTCCAAAAATTATAAATAAAATATTTTTGGATTCACAATAATCCACTCTATCCAAATAAAATAAGATATAAATTTTTGGACATTTAAATTTTTATAAGAATTTTGTAATTTATATATTCCTTATGGAATTTTACAGAATTATTGAAAGAAGATAAGAATAAATAAAAATCACTTTCATTATATATTAATATTATAGTATTTTTGAAAAATACTAAATAAATATTTAATAATAAATTTTAATGTATAATTAATAATTCCTAAAAGAATTATTAAATCAATAAAAGTCAAACAAAAGGGAAATAAAATAAAATATTTCAATATATGCAATAAATATAAAAAAATGATATTTACAAATACTTTATTAAAAGTCACCTTATATAGGGAAAATGCATATAGAATTAAATAATGCATTACATTACTTGCATAATCATTTTGCTTCTTCAAATATTGTCCTTACCGGGCAATAATGATGTTTTTGTAGAACAAGAAGCTCAAGGTCCAGTGCAAGCATCAAATTCACTACCTTGCCATCACAAGGCAAGTTCATCCCTTGCTCATGTCCTTTGAAGAGTCTTTATCAAAGTATTTGCAAATTGTGTGTTATCATATATGCTATAAGAGAAAGAAAATATTATTTTCATAAATAAAGAAATCATAGGTATCATCCTAAGTGGTGATATAATGGAGCAATAGAACTTAGGGTTCTATTTGCAACAATGATGATCAAGTAGGGACTTAACAACCCCTGACATCAGTGATTCTAGCGCCGTATATTACGCGTTAGCCATGAGATTTGGAATGGGACAAAGAAGTCAGCTGTATCTTCTTCCTCTCACATGAAGCCGGATGTGCAGGTCGTGGCTGTTATCCTCGTAGCATGCATATTAATTGGTAATTCATAGAGGATATGCAGCATATGGGTGGGAACCCTCATCGTCCCACGATAGTTCTGGCATCTAATGGTTTGTACAAACCATTGCCGTAATTCATTATGTGGGCATGGTGTACACCAAGGAGGCATGCGGGGTCACGAAGGGGGCAGTGATTGGCTTGGACCAACTACTGGGCGCCACATCATGGAATTGTGGACAGGAAAGTACGCCCGGTTGTGCAACAAGGAGTTGATCTCTCATGGGTAAAGTAACGCACCTCTACAGAGTGTAAAAACTGTAACTTTTTACTCCCTGTTCCGGGAAGGAGCTATGAACGAGGCAGGAAAGGAACTCCATGAAAGTTCTGGTCAGCCTGTGAAGGCTGATTGTCATAGTTTTTCGGAATAAAATCAATCTTTGAAGAAAGATTTACAAAAACTGCATAGTGCCAAGGATCTATAATCTGAGGTGGTAGTTAGAGCATCAAACTTCCCACCTTGCATATAATGAACTTGTTGGGTAACGTTGTTACTCATTCTTTCCTTTGATCCCTTGCTTAGACTCTGAGGATCCCGAAGACGTGCCAATGTATGCAGCCGAATGCCAAGAAGATGTGTTCTATGAGGAACCTGATCTATCCGGAGGAGTTGAAGGAGTGGATTACGAAATCCACTATGGTGTCGAGGATAATGAGTCCAACTAAGTATCTAGTTAGTAGTAACTAACGGAGCCGAGCAGCATGAACTCTATAGAATAAGCTGTTGAGCTCAACTCCTAGTCGGAGTTGTTACTTTTAAATTTCCGCTAAACACTTTATATTTTGGTTTGTAAGTTGGATCTGTTGGAAGTCTTGAACTTCCGTATTGTAATAATAATAATGTGTGTACATTTGTAATATGGACCTGCAATGTTTCTGTTGTACCACTCTGAGGGATGTGATATTTATGGAACGGTGTTCTGTAGATGTCATGTCAACGACTATAGTGTACTACACATGCAGTGGTATGCCGGGTCACCGCAGTTGGTATCAGAGCAAATTGCTTTGACCTTAGGTTGGAAACCTAGTAAAGGGTATTACCTATAGGAGAATTAGCAACGATAAAGAATTCTCTCAAAGTAATATAATGGGTATTCAAATGAGAATATTCTGTTATATATTTTAGTGCGATAATTCTTTGTTATGATGCAATATATCATTGGATACTAATCAAAAATTATTTTTCTGATATACAGAGATATGGCACCAAAGTTTCCAAAACAGACTTTGGTAAGGAAAGAGGAGACTCTTGATGATTATCAAGGATCATTTACAGACCAACTTTGGCAACTTTTAAAGCTCTTTAGTTGTCCAACTAGAATTCCAGTGAACACTATCACTTACCTTGATGGCCGGATGTTATCCAAGTATCGTGTGAGTATCCAACTTCTAGAGAAGCTTGGATCATATCACGATCTACCCATAGGATAAGGTAGGAGTCATTTAGCAGCCTATCATGTTGCTGTTGTGGAGGCGATAGCTAATATCCGGGAGCAGAAAACCAAGGAGCTAGAAGGTAGCACATTCTCTGTGATACCTCATGATTCTATAGACTCGGAGCCTATACCGGATCATCTTAATTTGGTTAAGAAGCATCCTAAGTTAGCTTCCAAGTTTATGGATAGATACCGGACACTCGTTGCGTCTTTTTGTAAGACTCATCAAGTGATTGTTGAAGACAAAAATGACATGTAAGAGGATCTAACTGATCTGGAAAGGAGGAAGCAGTTAGCATTCCAGCTACAGAAATAAGCAAGTAGTAGTGCAATACCTATCTTTAAGGATATACCTATAGATCCGGAATATTTTATACCATATCCTTACTCACCAAGACCTGAACCTACACATGATCCTACTATGGATATGCGGTATGCAGTACCATAGGGCTCAGAGGATGGTTCTGACTCAGAACTTCCTATTGAGAATTTAGATGGTTGGAGAATGGGATCATATAATGGATCTCATGAACACCAGATGTCCACAGATGGTTCTGACAGAAATGTTGGACAATCTAGTTGGATGGGTGCAAGGATGAACCCTAATAATAGTAGTAGAAATACTATGTCAATAGATAACCAGGATGAAGAAGAAGATCCTGAGGAGAGAGTGTTTGAATCATCAACATCTTCTCAAAACCCAGGGAATATACATTATCCAGTGTTTAACTATCTTGCCCACGAGAGCACCTGGGGAGCAGCAGGATCTGCGTATCCTGTTGACAACTCAATAAATGAAGCTCAGGAGATGCAGGCTAGAGATAATGTTGAATATGTTTCTGAAGACTTTTTAGCTGAGCTGGAGGGAGTCAATGCGCTCAGGTTGAGTAATGACTCAAGTCCTGACACTTCAGATACAGAGTATGTTCCTTCTGGAAGGCCATATGTTCCACAAATTATGCGACGAACAACACGTCATTACGGTTGGACATCAGGCATGTACGATGAGCATAGTTACTATTAGAAGGAGACAGCTAGTCAGTAGTATCAAGTACTGTGTATTGTACCCAAGTAATAAGGTAGTTTTTTAATGATACCCATATGGTATATGTTGTAATGACTTTGTATCATTATGTTAAATATGTGAAATGCATATTTGGATTTTCTTTGGATCTTCATTGTGTGACTAGTTCTGTGCGTAAAGTTGAGCTCAGAACACATGTGCATGATGTAATTATGAGTATTCGCTTTATGTTTCAGGACTAGAGGGTCATGGATACGGGTGTAGGAATGGAAACTAAGCAGCAACGGATGGAGCGAGAGGCCAAGGAAAAGGCCGATGCAGATGCAGCAAACCAAGAAGCATTACCACCACCACCACCAATGAGGCCATTAATGGAGCAGAACTTTATGCAATGCATGCAAATGATGCAAGAGACCCAGAACAAGTTCATGGAAGCTGCTGGGGCGAGCAAATCAGAGGGCACCTGAAGGTTGAGGAGTGAGTCTATCTGATTTCCAGAATGCAAGACCATTACCTTTTGCATCAGCTCCTGAACCAATGGATGCAGAAGACTGGCTAGCAGATATAGAAAGGAAGCTGAAAACTGTGGGTTGCAATGATGAGGAAAAATTGAGGTATGCAACTCATCTACTGACTGGACCTGCAGCATCATGGTGGGAAAATCAGTTAGCCATGCAACAACCAGGAAGGGAGTTTACCTGGGAAGAGTTCAAGCAGAGATTCCGTGAATATCATGTTCCGGAAAGTGTCATGGAGTTGAAGCAGAGAGAATTTGAGGAGCTTCAGCAAGGATATACTAGTGTGATGAAGTACATCCGGGAGTTTAGCCAACTGTCTCGTTATGCTGAGGAGGATGTTAACACTAAAGAGAAGAGGAAGAAACGTTTCTTGCATGGATTAAATCCATTTGTGAAGATGCAGCTAAGGTTAGCCAATAAGCAAACTTATCAGAAGTTGTTGGATGCAGCCATTACTTTTGAGGATGACTACAAGAATGTCCAAGAGGATCGGAGGAAGAGAGCCAGGAAGGAAACCAAGAGAATTCAGGCAAGCAAACCTAAACCTAACCTAGAGTTCAAACCTTGGAATAGGAATTATGGCAACAACAACAATAACAATAACAAGGGCATTGGTGGAAATCAATCCAATCCGAGAAGGAATGTCATCTGTAACAATTGTGGAATTCTAGGGAATTTCCAGAGGGAGTGCAAAAAGCCTGTAGTGATCTGTTACGGTTGTGGTCAGAAGGGGCATATCAAGCCAGATTGTCCGAGCAAACCCCCAGGAGGATGGCCTACCAAGGGAGGAGGACAAGCCAGTGGAGGTAATGGACAACCCAATAAAGGAGGAAACAATGGCAAGAACAACAATGGCAAGAGAAACCGACCTACCGGAAAACTGAACTGTGCAAACCTCGGGGAGGTGGATAATTCAGAGCATGCAGTGATAGGTACGCTCAATATCCTTACCAATCCCGGCAAAGTTCTATTTGATACTAGTGAAACTACTTCATTCATTTCTGAAGAATTTTGTGATAAGTTCGGGATTAGAAGGGCAACATTAGAGAGTCCTATGACCGTAGTTATGACAGGAGGGAATGTGATTGTACGCCACATAAAACAAGACCAGGTTATCTCGATCTGTGGTTGTACATATTTCGCAGACCTTTATGTGATTCCTTTGGAGGGAATTGCAGTAGTGCTGGGGAAGGATTGGATGATGTAACACGGAGCTCAGATAAATTGTGAGGAGAAAACTGTCTCAATCAAAACTCCAAGTGGAGCAAGGATAGTTTACCAAGAAGATAAACACAGCCATATCATGGTGGATCTACAGTTGAATTCAGTGAAAGAAGTTAAATTAGAAGAGATTCCTATAGTTAATGAATTCCAAGATCTTTTTCCAACAGAGTTACCGGGAGATAGAGTTCACCATTGACCTAATACCTGGTACAGCACCAATAGCTCAAGCACCATATAAAATGGGACCCAAAGAGTTGAAAGAACTCAAAGAGCAAATTGATGAGTTAGCGGGAAAAGGATTTATACAGGAAAGTGTATCTCCATGGGGAACACTATTGGGTTCGCAGCATAGAAAACAAAAAAATTCCTACGATGGGAACAACTATGTACCAAGATCTATCTAGTAGATACAAACAACGGGCGGATGTATATCCGTAGAGAACATACCCTTGAAGACCGACAAAGCTTAACGAGTCCAAACTCGTGGTTGATGTAGATGATCTCTTGCCGATCTCAAGATCGAGATGAAGTCCTAAGCGGCAAGCATCCGTGCTCGCACACACGTTCGAGGCACCGAGCAACCTCCGCCTCCTCGCTCCAGCGATGCAGCGGAAGCACAACTCTTTCTTGCCGAATAGCCACCGGGAACATGTATCTCGCTAGTCTGAGACCATGGGGAATAAATTCTAGAGGGGGAGAGAGATCCTTCACGAGGAGGTGTGCTTTGAGAGGAGGAGAGGGGGGCCTTTTATAGGGGAGAGGGGGGCACCCAAGGGGCATGGCGCCCAGCCATGGGGGATGACCCCACCTCTTCCACATTCATGTGGGTGGAGCTCCCACTCAAAATGAAAAGCCTCCACTCCCATTAAAAAGCCTCCACTCAAAAATCCACTCACATGCATTAAATTTCCACCAAATTTAATGCAAGCTCTCATTTAAATAAAACTCTTTTATTTATTTATTCAGAATTTTGTTAATTACTTTAATTAACAAACATTCACATAAAATCCCTTGCTAGTATTCCATTTCACATGCAGAACCAGTTTCAGCAATTTCAACCGAAACAGTTTCGGTGTCTAGTGAAATAAACTCATGCGCTTTCCTTTTCTTTTTGGCATGAAATTTTTGCTCCAAATGGATGTCGGTGTCTCTTAAGTGTGCCACCCTACGGTTCGTGAATAATGCGGACATGATCGAGACTCCTCTCAGATCAATAATCAGAAGCGGGATCTAGAGACCCATACTGACTCCCACACATTCAACGATGACTTTCTTGTGATTGTCGGCACCTTTTATGCTAGTATCTTAATCCCTTTGTTTCGCGATATATTACATGTCCGAGATTCGATCATCGGTATCTCCATACCTAGTTTGATCTTGTTACTGACATGCACTCTTTTCGCGTTCCCGTGATATAACATTCTAGTGATCAAATCACTTGCTTGCAAGCTAATCAATGTGATCACCGAGAGGGCCCAGAGCATATCTATCCGTCATCGGGATGAACAAATTCCACTCTCGATCCATGGGCCTCAACATAACACTTTAGTAGTTCTGAACCCATCTTTATAATCACCCTGTTACGGTGTGACGTTTGATGTTATCAAGAAACTCTTCCGATGTTAGTGATTGACATGATCTCATGGTCTAAGGATTAGGATCACTTCGTAAGTTGTTATAGCAATATAAACTCAATGACTTTGATCGTAATGCTATACTTCGGACGAATGTTCATCACACCATTACACTAATGTTGTGACCTCGTTATTAACAACATCCAATGTCCATGATCAGGAAACCTATGATCATCTTGTTAATCAACGAGCTAGTTTATGAGAGAGGCATAACTAGGAACTTTCTGTTTGTTTATTAAACACACATGTATTAACGTTTCCGTATTAATACAATTATAGCATGCAAATAAACATTTATCATAAACAAGGAATACGATAATAACCACTTTATTATTGCCTCTCGGGCATATTCCCTTCAGTCTCCCACTTGCACTAGAGACAATAATCTAGTTTGAAAACTTTGCGTATTGAACACTTATGGCTTTCCGGTGTTCCATATACGCGATTGTAAGTGGTTAACTTAATCTACGGATCTAACGCTTCAGGTCCGTGTGTATTTGCATGTATTTGCGTCTTCACGCATCACTCATTCTCCAATGAGATGGCATTGTATAAATTTGGTCTTTCGGTGAGACCTTTAGTTCCTTGGGGTTAAATCATGTCGATACTATTGTCATACAATATATATTTAGTGTTAGCCTGTTGCGAACCACACCTTAGTTTGATAACAAACTTCTTGACACAAATTCCCTCCTTTGTTGCTACTATAGCAGTCATATACTTAGCCTTTTTGTTGTAGTATTCGTCACAATGTCTTAACTTTGGAATTCATCCAAATCCATCATGGAAACTTTCTTTCCATTTCATTGTGCCACCCATAGTTTAAATTGAGAAAAACTTAATTTGTATCTTGTGACAAACCTAGTATCAATGTAACGCTTTACAATGAACTATTTGTAATTGTTTGTCACCTCTACACAAATATATTCTTAGTTCTTTCAAAAAGATCATAAGAATATCCTCACTATTGTCCAATGATCATTTTATGATTCATTCTGGTATATGCTCATAACACTTAGAGCATAGGACATATCTGGATGTGTACATATCATGGTATGACTGATCAAAACATTCTCGTGATTTCACTCATCAAGTGTCAAAGCACTTGAATCTCGTTTCACTTATCAAGTGTCGATACATTTGAATCTTGATTCAATTCCTTTCCATGCGACAAGAACTGTTTCTTATCGTTTCTATATTGAACTCCTTCAATATCTCATATATGTATGTTTGGCACAACCATATTAGCGTCACAGTTTATCACTATAGAAATTCATGCTAAATATTCGGGTTTTGCCTAAGTCTTTCATCGAAATGAAATTCTTAACCTTTCTCAATAAAAATTACATAATTTCTAATCAACAAGATGTCCTCCACATAATGTATTAGAAATATGTCTCTGCGCTCCCACTTAATTTCTTGCAAATGCAAGCATCTTCATCGTCTCCTGATGAAAACTCTTTTTCATCACGGTGAAGATTCCAACTCCGCGATGCTTACTTCAACAATTGAAGTTTGCATGCCCCTTTTTAGCATCCTTTGAATTAACAAAACCCTTTGGATCATGTCATGTACATGTTCTAGGTAACCATTCTATTAAAAGAACTTTGTTTTGTTTATTCATCTACCATATACCAAATTATATGTAGTGGTTGCTATTTTTATCCGTCTAGAGTAAATATCGCTATGAAAGATCAAATCTTGTCATAGTCAACTCCTTGAACATTGTCGTAAAATACTTTACAACATGTCGACTATTTCATAGATGTGAAACATCCATGTCTGTTTCTTTATAGATCCAAATACGACCGATAGGTTTTTACACCTTTCCGGAGGGTCTTCCAAGTTTAAAACTTGATTTCTCGTGTATGGAACTATCACGGATTTTATGGCTTCAAGCCATTTGACGGAGTCAGGGCCCATCATCGCTTCTTTGCATATAGTCGGTTCATCATTGTCAAACAATAATGATTTACTCTCAAATCTTAGTATTTGATTGTTTATTCGACCGACTTGGTTCAATAAGAACTTAGACCTCCGTGACCACAACATTTGAGGCACGTGAGCCATGAGCATTCTGGCTGCCTCCGGAAAATTTTCCGGCGCTGCGCAACTCAGCACATATAGCTAAGGTTCGTTAACCTTATCAAATTTCTATTGTCCTCCCACTTAACATTTATGAAAAATTCCTTCTTCAAGAAACTTCATGTTTCAAGCGACAAACCCTTTTGTCCTTGGTGTTATGGAGGAATAACCAATTGTTATTCGAAATAACCTACAAAGACATGCTCATCCGACTTCGGTTGTAAACATCTTACTTATGTTTAGCATACCAAAATTTAAGAAATAACAACTTGGGTTTTACCCCAAACCATAACTTCCATGGTGTCATTTCAACGGATCAAGATGGAGCTCTTTTCAGTGTAAAAGCGGAAGTCTCTAAAGCTTTAATCTTTTAAAACATAATGGTAGTTTTATAAATAACACCTTTGATCCAACCATGTCAAACAAGGTTTCATTACAAATCTCAAACACTCCATACTCCTATGGTGTTTCGGGAGATGTAAATCTAGGTGTTTTGCTAAACTTGCAACTCAAATAAATCCCTTTATGATAAAATCATAATTCATTTATTTTCTTGTTACACTTGTAACTCAAATAAATCCCTTACGATAAAATCATAAACCATTTATTTTCTTGTCACAATGATTTTCACTTCATCTTGAAATTCTTTGAATGTTTTCAAATATTTCACACTTCTTTCTCATTAAGTGAAGATTCACTCAAATTTCCGGAGAAAGCATATGAAGTTGAAATCGCCATTTACTATACATAATGGACTACATACATCGATATGTATAAATTCCAATAATTTAGTCGTTCGTTCTTCTTTGGCCTTTGAACGAAGTTTTAATTATCACGTGGAAAGTCTCACAAGCGTCACTTGATCAAATCAAAGACTCCAAAAATCCATGAATATGGAGATTCTTCATGTTTTCTTTCCAATATAATTTAAACGGTGATGTCACTTCGTAAGTGATCTTTCAATCATTTGTCTTGCGACATTTTAGCATTAGGCTTTATGGATGTGATTTCTCCAACTAGATTTGTAAATCATCCATCTTATATGGAATACGGTAATTATTTGAACAACCTTTGTTCTCATAATACCTGATTCAAATAACAATTATTAAAACAAATCTTGAAGTCAAGCTTTGATGTCAACGAGAAATACAAACAACGGTTTGTTTGTTTTCGATGAACATCATCACATATTCTCTTGCTAGTTACTTAGGCCATTGTGGTTCATGAATTGCGTTGTTCCGTATGAAATTTCATACCAACCAATTCGGTATCCAATACCCAAGAACCACATTGTTTAACAAGCAAAGAATACAACCATAACATGTATATCATCCATATACCTAATTGGATATTTGCAATCTTTTCTTTTCTGCCAAATATATTTTATAGATTCTCTTTCAGCATTTCCTTTTCCTTTTTAAAAGAATCTATCAACATCAAAAGAGGCGCCATATACATGAAACATAGTCCAAAGTGTGTATATTTAAATAATAATACCTTTGGACTTGCACTTTGAAGTAGATCACCATCATCAAAATGATCGGTATTCTTTCAAAATCTATTCTTTAGTAATCTTTTAGTGCAGTAAACACTTTACATACATCTTCTATTCATCCTTATCATGACGACTTTCACGATCAAGCTACTGTAGCTTATAAAGGTGAGTCGTGAGTATAACATTACTTTCCAAAAACCCTTTTGGATGATTAGGATGTCTAGCATCTCCAACCTTCGTAAATTCTCATCCAATATGAGAACATATATTATACTCTATCATATTGCAACCAAAACATTGTTTCAGATATCGTTATATCTGCCACACATGATGGTTTCTGAAATAATTCTTTCAGCTCCTAGATAAACTTGATATTAAAACAATCAAGAATCATGGAGGAAAACATGATACTTAAGATACTAACACTGGAATTGTTACTCTCGATTTAATACCAATTATTAAATTTCACAGAGTAAACAGAGTTTGCTGAAAGTTTGCAATAGGACTTTAAACTTTAGATTGACACTCAACACAATACGATACTAGTTCGTAAAGTAAATATCCAGAATTCTATAGTTCTATTATCTCAATTACAACTAGGCATAAAGTGGTGAACGAATGCCAATGACTACAACAAATTATGCAAATTCACTTTAATTTAATTTATGATAAATTGAGTTCTACTAATCCAAATTAGAAATGAACTCCCACTCAAAAACGACATCCCTCGTGCCTTTTTGGTGATTACATGAACCAAATCCACTACACCAAGTCCGATCATCACGTGAGTCGGTGTAGCTTCAAAGGCGAGCATCCATATGGTCATCATATCAAAACATATGACTCATGCTTAACCTTTTGGTCCGTGTTCCGAGGCCATGTCTGTACATTCTAGGCTCGCCAAGTAAGAACCTTAGTATTCGCGTGTGTAACTATCTTACACCCGAGATATGCTCATGGATTCAAGTACACCCGATCATCACGTGATGCCTTGAAGCGGCGAAACATTGTCGGTGCATACTTAAGGAAGAACACATTTTTATCTTGATATCTAAATGAGGGATCATCTTATTATGCTAATAAAACGCCAAACAAGCAATATAAGATGCAATCAAACATCACATGTTTATAAGTAAAATGATAGGGTTCCCGCATATGATCTCCATCATGTGCACCGTGGTATGATATCTATCATACCTTTATGTGTAAGGTCAAGGTCTATGGAACTTACACGCTATGTGTGTTGTAAGAGTATCATCTCATACTTCTACTTACAACATCACCATATCATAACACTAGCCCAACAACAATCTAAACTAGACGCCTCTAATTTATCCATTGCAAGTTTTAAGTGGCTTAGGGCTTTCAAAGATAGAACCGTTCTTACCTACGAACACGAACCACAACGAGGATAACCAAATTGTTGACAACTCGTTGCAAATTAGATATTGACTATAGTAGGAGAGACAGACACCCGCTAGCCACTTATGCAAAACTAGTTGCATGTCAAGCGTGGAACAGGTCTCATGTGCGAGGACATGTAAAGTTTGTCCGGGCCGCTTCATCCCACTATGCCACCAATATCCAAAGTACAACTAAGAAGCAATAAAATGATCATCATCGCCCACATACTCATATGTGTACTACCTGCAAAAAGTATCTACGCATAGATCCGGCTCTGATACCACTGTTGGGTTCGCAGCATAGAAAACAAAAAATTTCCTACGATGGGAACAACTATGTACCAAGATCTATCTACTAGATACAAACAACGGGCAGATGTATATCCGTAGAGAACATACCCTTGAAGACCGACAAAGCTTAACGAGTCCAAACTCGTGGTTGATGTAGACGATCTCTTGCCGATCTCAAGATCGAGAGGAAGTCCTAGCGCCGCAAAACAGCAGCGCATCCGTGCTCGCACACACGTTCGAGGAACCGAGCAACCTCCGCCTCCTCGCTCCAGCGATGCAGCGGAAGAACAACTCTTTCTTGCCGAATAGCCATCGGGAACATGTATCTCGCTAGTCCGAGACCATGGGGAATAAATTCTAGAGGGGGAGAGAGATCCTTCACGAGGAGGTGTGCTTTGAGAGGAGGAGAGGGGGCCTTTTATAGGGGACATGGGGGCACCCAAGGGGCATGGCGCCCAGCCATGGGGGCTGCCCCCACCTCTTCCACATTCATGTGGGTGGAGCTCCCACTCAAAATGAAAAGCCTCCACTCCCATTAAAAAGCCTCCACTCAAAAATCCACTCACATGCATTAAATTTCCACCAAATTTAATGCAAGCTCTCATTTAAATAAAACTCTTTTATTTATTTATTCAGAATTTTGTTAATTACTTTAATTAACAAACATTCACATAAAACCCCTTGCTAGTATTCCATTTCACATGCAGAACCAGTTTCAGCAATTTCAACCGAAGCAGTTTTGGTGTCTAGTGAAATAAATTCCTGCGCTTTCTTTTTCTTTTCGGCATAAAACTTTTGATCCAAATGGATGTCGGTGTCTCTTAAGTGTGTCACCCTATGGTTCGCGAATAATGCGGACATGATCGAGACTCCTCTTAGATCAATAATCAGAAGCGGCATCTGGAGACCCATACTGACTCCCACACATTCAACGATGACTTTCTTGTGATCGTCGGAACCTTTTACGCTAGTATCTTAATCCCTTTGTTTCGCGATATATTACATGTCCGAGATTCGATCATCGGTATCTCCATACCTAGTTTGATCTCGTTACTGACATGCACTCTTTTCTCGTTCCCGTGATATAACATTCTAGTGATCAAATCACTTGCTTTCAAGCTAATCAATGTGATATCACCAAGAGGGCCCAGAGCATATCTATCTGTCATCGGGATGAACAAATTCCACTCTCGATCCATGGGACTCAACATAACACTTTAGTAGTTCTGAACCCATCTTTATAATCACCCTGTTACGGTGTGACGTTTGATGTTATCAAGAAACTCTTAGGTTAGTGATTGACATGATCTCATGGTCTAAGGATTAGGATCACTTCGTAAGTTGTTATAGCAATATAAACTCAATGACTTTGATTGTAATGCTATACTTCGAATGAATGTTCATCACACCATTACACTAATGTTGTGACCTCGTTATTAACAACATCCAATGTCCATGATCAGGAAACCTATGATCATCTTGTTAATCAACGAGCTAGTTTATGAGAGAGGCATAACTAGGAACTTTCTGTTTGTTTATTAAACACACATAAATTAACGTTTTCGTATTAATACAATTATAGCATGCAAAATAAACATTTATCATAAACAAGGAATACGATAATAACCACTTTATTATTGCCTCTCGGGCATATTCCCTTCAAACACCAGTAATCTTTGTAGATAAAAGAGATGGTGGAAGACGGTTGTGTGGTGATTATAGAAATCTGAACAACGTGACTATCAAGAATAAGTATCCTTTACCAAGAATTCAAGATTTGTTTGATCAAGTGAAAGGAGCTGAAGTATTTTCAAAGATCGATTTAAGATCTGGATACCATCAAATAAAAATCAAGCCGGAAGATGTTCCAAAAACAGCATTTGTCTCAAGATATGGACACCATGAGTATCTGGTAGTACCATTTGGTTTGACCAATGCACCGGCAATATTCATGAATCTAATGAACAAGATCTTCATGCCATATTTGGACAAGTTTGTCATCGTCTTTATTATTGATATTCTGATATATTCCAAGGATAAGGAGGAGCATGCTGATCATTTAAGGATAGCATTTCAAACTTTAAGAGAACATAAGCTTTATGCTAAGTTCAGTAAGTGTGAGTTCTGGCTAGATGAGGTAGAATTCCTCGGTCATGTGATCAGTAAGGATGGCATTGCTGTGAATCCATCTAAAGTTCAGTCAGTACTAGAGTGGACTGCACCGACTAATGTGAAGCAAATTCGAGGTTTCTTAGGAATGGCTGGTTATTATCGGAGATTAATTGAAGTTTTATCCAAAATAGCCGGACCAATGACCAAATTATTAAGGAAAAATACACCATTCAAGTGGGATGAGAAATGTGAAGAAAGTTTTCAAGAGTTGAAGACTAGATTAACCACAGCTCCAATCTTAGCAGTTCCTGAAACAGGGAAGGATTTCACCGTTTACTGTGATGCATCTAAAGAAGGTTTGGGTTGTGTATTAATGCAAGATAGGAAAGTGATTGCTTATGGTTCAAGACAATTTAAACCACATGAAGTCAACCATCCAACTCATGATTTAGAGTTAGCAGCAGTAGTTTTTGCACTGAAAGGATGGAGGCATTTTCTTTATGGAGCCAGATGTGAGTTATACACTGACCATAAAAGTCTCAAATACTTCTTCACTCAAAAAGAATTGAATATGAGACATAAGCGTTGGTTGGAATTAATCAAGGATTATGATTTAACAATCAATTACACCCCAGGGAAAACAAATGTTGTAGCAGATGCTTTAAGCAGAAAGAGTGTATATATTCAGCCTAGCAATAGGAGCTACCAAAAGAGTTACAAATGGACTTGGAAAGATTAGAACTGCAATTCATCAGAACAGAGGTTCTTGGAGGATTAGCTACTATGCAGGTAGTTGTAGAGCAGGACAGTGATCTTAAGCAAGAAATTTTTGGACATCAAGAAGAAGATCCTTTTATTGCTGAGGAAATTCGGAGGATATCTCAAGGGCAAAAATCAATTTTTCACCTTGGGGATTATGGATCTTTATGGTTCCAAGATCGTCTATGTGTTCCAGATGTGACTGAGATCAGAAATGTCATACTCAAAGAAGCACATGATACACCATATTCTATACATCCAGGGAGTACTAAGATGTATATGTATTTGAAAGAACTATTCTGGTGGAATAACATGAAAAGGGATATTGCTAAATATGTATCTGAATGCCATACTTGTTAAAGGGTGAAAGCTGAACATCAAAGTCCAGCAGGACCATTACAACCCTTAGAAATTCCTGAATAGAAATGGGAGGAAATAGGTATGGACTTCATCAAAGGATTACCTATGACACCAAAAAGGAAGGATATGATATGGGTAGTTGTGGACAGACTCACTAAGAGTGCACATTTTATTCCAGTGAATCAAAAGGATAATGCCGAGAAGTTAGTTGAAGTATATGTCAAAGAGATAGTAAGCAAGCATGGAGTACCCAAAAAGATCATAACTGATAGGGGATCAGTGTTTACTTCAGCATTTTGGAAGCAATTGCATGAAGCACTTGGTTCAAAGTTAGATTTCAGCACGGCATATCATCCTGAGACAGGAGGTCAAACTGAAAGAACAAATCAAATACTAGAAGACATGTTGAGACCTTGTGCACTAGATTTTGGAGGAACATGGGAAGATCACCTACCATTGGCAGAATTTTCTTATAACAATAGCTATCATAGTAGTCTGAAGGAAGCTCCATATGAGATTTTGTATGGAAGGAAGTGTAGATCACCAATATGTTGGTATGAACCTGGAAGCAGCAAAGAATTTGCACCAGACTATATCAAGGAGAGACAAGACATCATTGATATGATCAGGGATAGACTGAAAATAGCCCAGAGCAGGCAGAAAAGTTATGCGGATCAAAGTCGAAGATCATGGCATCCAGAAGTGGGAGATATGATCTATTTGAAAGTAAGTCCAATGAAAGGAGTAAAAAGATTCAGAGTTAAAGGGAAATTGAGTCCAAGATATATCGGACCATTCAAGATACTGAGTCAAAACAGAACTATAGCTTATGCTTTAGAGTTACCATCAAGATTGGCTCAAGTGCATAATGTTTTCCATGTGTCACAAATTCGCAAATGTTTGAAAGTTCCAGATAATGCAATAACACATCACGATATAGAACTATAAGCAGACCTGACTTATATTGAAAAGCCCTGTAATATTCTGGAAGAAAACTGGAAAAGATTGAGGAATAGAGCAATCAAATATTGCAAGGTACAGTGGGAACATCACCCTGAGAGGGAAGCCACATGGGAGAAGGAAGAGGATTTAAGAAAATCTTATCCAGAACTATTCAGGTACATCTCCACAAACTTCGGGATGAAGTTTAATTTAAGGGGGGAAGTCTGTAACATCCCAGCATTTAGGACCTAACAAAGGGTAGATTTAGGAATATGAATTGTTGTATGCATTCATCTGTGAAAATGTGGGTAAAATTTTTGCCAAATAAAAAAAACCTAAGTGATCAATATTTCTTTCATACTTTGAGATTAGGTTTAGTCTTAAAGGATGATTGTTAAAAACTTTGAGATGATCTTAAGGAGTTATGTGTTTAAAATGAATTTGAATTTTAAACTTGAGTGTTTGAATTATAATTTGAATGATTTAGATATAAGTTTTGAATCTTAGATTAATTAAGAGATAAGTATTATAACTTAAATTTTATCCAAAAACAATATTGAATGTGAAACTTATTTCATATTATTAATACATAAACAAGTTACAAAGAATGTAACATACTGAAGCCATTTCCAAACTTCAGAATTTACAAAAGAATAAAGAATAAGAATATTCTTTATTAATAATAATATAATCTTTATTACAATTGAATAAAATAAAGATTACGAGAATAATAAAAGAAAAATTACAAAATAATAAGAAAATTACATTTGAATATCTACTAACTATCCTATATCTAAATCTACACTAAATTTTCATGTTTATCTTTATACCTGCAAAACAAAGACTAAATAGAAACAAAATAAGATTAGTGTTAGTACTATTTCTCTCAGATATGTCCGTGAAATGCACTTGACAAATTCATCATTGAGAAATGTTATAAAGGGGCAAGTTTCACCAATATGAAAGATTTCATCTTTCATAAAATTCAAAGCCAGAAGTCAAATGACAGCCAAGAAGGACCAATTCACCAGCCAGGTGAAAGTAATCTGGTAATAGTAAGTTCAAAAATTCTGAACATATCCACAAGAGCATAGCAGGCACACAAGCTGGACACACACCAGCATGCATGTGGTGTGTTGTCAAGCTCACAGAGCAACTCAATCTCACAAAACCACAAGCACAGCCGTGGAGGAGCACACCAGTGCATCTCTCCACTACATAGCACACAAGCACAGCCAGTGTGGACAGCAGCTAAACCAAGAACAGCAGCCAAACCAAACCACCCCAGATCAACCAAACATCACCAAGATGGTGACATAAGGAGGGGGATGAATTAGGTGGACAGCAAGATCAAGCCCAGGAGCTAGGAGGAGCAAGCAAGATCAAGAGCAAGCTTAGGAGTCCAGCAAAACCAGATCAAGATCATCATCATCAACTTACTACATCAACATCAGATTTTGTGGTGAGCCTCATAAAACCATCACATCATTCATTCATAGTATCTGAACAAAAGCATGTGTTGCTTTATGAAATAATCTCTCAATATCACCCAAGTGAGGTGAATCTATCCTAGAGATTTCAAGTATCAAGATAAGAAATCAAACTCAGCCAAAAGCACTAATCTCTCAGACCAGCATCACAGAGTTCAGTGTTAATTTATGCAACTTAAATCATCTTTCATTTGTCTTATCAGATCAGGGCACATCTCTCAGAGAGAGTAGCACCACTAATCTTACAAGCTACAAACAAACTATTTTCTCAACTAACTAGGACTTAAAATCCTAGAGCCTCAGACCAACATCATAGGCTCGAGAGTTAAGAAAAGCTTTCATTCTATCTTGCCAGTATTAATCACAAGTATTGACAAAGCTAAGCCCAGAAATAAAAACCCAATCACTTGTGTGACAGATCATAATGGTATCACAAGGACAAGTTCTTAATGAGCTAAAACCACTCTTTGCTTAGTTTCCACAAATAAAAGGGACAAACCAATAAATATCATTTTCCTGAAGCCAAGTGCCAGGAATCAACATCAAATATACATCCACAGAAAATCATTACATGTAATGATTATATTCAGTATGTATAATCTCATATAAGCCTACCATTATAATTGCAGTAAGCAACTACTGAGAGAACTACTGTTAGTATAAACATTCTGACAGTAGAGTAAGTTCTCAGATCAACAACATTACCAATCAGGGATTCCATAGAAACACTAGCATGGGGACATAGTGAATTACCACTGGAATAAATTTGACAAGCCACTAGCATCATCAAAGCCACTACAAATCATAATCCACAACAAACAATCATTCTTCATGCTCAAGTATGATCATCACTAGATCTAAAGCATCATGGAAATGATCAACAGGGGGTTATGAACCCTAATTAGAACAAGAACCCTAATTAGGAGATGAACCCTAATCAAAACATAGTTACTAGGCATGAGAAGCCACTAGATACACACATAGAGATTCATGGTAGTAGCATGAACAAGAACCACGTAGGCAACTTACCCGGGGTCCTCGCTGACGAATTTAAGAGGAAGCAGATTGGCCGATGAACCACGGCGGCACAGGGAGCACCCAGGGGGGCGCTGCAACCTACACCAGCCACGGCGGCAGCCACAACAGCACACGAGCCCAGCACACCACCGCAGGCGGGACCGCGGCAGTGGCGACAGCATTTTCCCCTAACCCTAGGGTTCTGGAACGGGGTGAATCTGACCACGGGGAAGCCCCGGAGGCAAATCGAGTTGGACTAGACGAACAAGCGTAGTCGCAAACCTCGCCCTGTACCACGGTAGCAGCCAGGGGAAGCCACAACAGCGGCCATCGCCAGCGGTGGCGCAAGAGCTCGCGGGGTCGAGGAAGAGGAAAGGTGAGAACGAGGAGGAGGCAGAGAGTGTGGGATGGGTGGGCCAAAACCCCTCGGGGTGGTGATTTTGACCCTGCCCTATTGGGCCACACTGGCCCAATAAGCCCAAAAGGCCATCCCAAGTTGTTCAAAAACTGTTTTAATCAATTGGAAAAGACCAAAATGCCCCTAACCTCAATAAAATTCTAGAAAATAAAATAAAAGTCCAAAAATTATAAATAAAATATTTTTGGATTCACAATAATCCACTCTATCCAAATAAAATAAGATAGAAAATTTTGGACATTTAAATTTTTAAAAGAATTTTGTAATTTATATATTCCTTATGGAATTTTACAGAATTATTGAAAGATGATAAAAATAAATAAAAAATCACTTTCATTATATATTAATATTATGTTATTTTTTAAAAATACTAAATAAATATTTAATAATAAATTTTAATGTATAATTAATAATTCCTAAAAGAATTATTAAATCAATAAAAGTCAAACAAAAAGGGAAATAAAATAAAATAATTCAGTATATGCAATAAATATAAAAAAATGATATTTATAAATACTTTATTAAAAGTCACCTTATATAGGGAAAATGCATATAGAATTAAATAATGCATTACATTACTTGCATAATCATTTTGTTTCTTTAAATATTGTCCTTACCGTGCAATAATGATGTTTTTGTAGAACTAGAAGCTCAAGGTCCAGTGCAAGCATCAAACTTCACTACCTTGCCATCACAAGGCAAGTTCATCACTTTCTCATGTCCTTTGAAGAGTCTTTATCAAAGTATTTGCAAATTGTGTGTTATCATATATGCTATAAGAGAAAGAAAATATTATTTTCATAAATAAAGAAATCATAGATATCATCCTAAGTGGTGATATAATGGAGCAATAGAACTTAGGGTTCTATTTGCAACAATGATGATCAAGTAGGGACTTAATAACCCCTGACATCAGTGATTCTAGCGCCGTATATTATGCGTTAGCCATGAGATTTGGAATGGGACAGAGAAGTCAGCTGTATCTTCTTCCTCTCGCATGAAGCCGGATGTGCAGGTCATGGCTGTTATCCTCGTAGCGTGCATATTAATTGGTAATTCGTAGAGGATATGCAGCATATGGGTGGGAACCATCATCGTCCCACGATAGTTCTGGCATCTAACGGTTTGTACAAACCGTTGCCGTAATTCATTATGTGGGCATGGTGTACCCCAAGGAGGCATGCGGGGTCGCGAAGGGGGCAGTGATTGGCTTGGACCAACTATTGGGCCCCACATCATGGAATTATGTATGGGAAAGTACGCCCGGTTGTGAAACAAGGAGTTGATCTCTCATGGGTAAAGTAACGCACCTCTACAGAGTGTAAAAACTATAACTTGTTACTCCCTGTTCCGGGAAGGAGCTACGAACGCGGCAGGAAGGGAACTCCATGAAAGTTCTGGTCAACCTATGAAGGCTGATTGTCATAGTTTTTCAGAATAAAATCAATCTTTGAAGAAAGATTTACAAAAACTGCATAGTGCCAAGGATATATAATCCGAGGTGGTAGTTAGAGCATCAAACTTCCCACCTTGCATATAATGAACTTGTTGGGTAATGTTGTTACTCATTATTTCCTTTGATCCCTTGCTTAGACTCTGAGGATCCCGAAGACGTGCCAATGTATGCAGTCGAATGCCAAGAAGATGTGTTCTATGAGGAACCTGATCTGTCCGGAGGAGTTGAAGGAGTGGATTACGAAATCTGCTATGGTGTCGAGGATAATGAGTCCAACTAAGTATCTAGTTAGTAGTAACTAACGGAGCCGAGCAGCATGAACTCTATAGAATAAGCTGTTGAGCTCAACTCCTAGTCGGAGTTGTTACTTTTAAATTTCCGCTGAACACTTTATATTTTGGTTTGTAAGTTGGATCTTTTGGAAGTCTTGAACTTCCGTATTGTAATAATAATAATGTGTGTACATTTCTAATATGGACCCGCAATGTTTCTATTGTACCACTCTGAGGGATGTGATATTTACGGAATGGTGTTCTATAGATGTCATGTCAATGACTATAGTGTACTACACATGCAGTGGTATGTTGGGTCACCGCAGTAGCTCCTCCTGGGGCGGCTCCAATCGACGGCTCCCTTCTTCTCCAGTAGCGGCGGGCTCCGAACAAATTTTGGCGATGCGCTGCTCGCCTTGCTCCAGGAGTGGGGTGAGGTGGTTCTGGGTGAGAGGGGAGTGAACTGGTGTGGCGAAAACGAGCGGTGGAGGCCTCTTTTTATAGTGGCGAGAGGGGATCGACAGGCGCAGGCTGAGCTCGTCGTGGTCGACGGCACAGGCAGCTATCGGCATAGGCGACGGTAGGGGGCGGTGCTATGTTCCCTGGCGAAGCTCAACAACACGGTGGCGAGGCATGGGGCGATGCTGATTGGTCGGAATGCTTCGACGCTCTGGGCAGGTCCGACGGAGGTTTTGATGGCGCACAGCGCGCGTGGTCTGCGCGGCAGCGAACGGGCATGTCTGGCAGGGTGCTGGCGATCATCCCTGCAAGCGGCGAGGGTGGAGCGCGATCTGTGGGTGTTGGTCGAGCGTGGCGCACGGGCGCGCTCTCGGCATGGTCATAGAGAGGTTTGGCATGGGCGTGGCAAGTGATCCAGGGGCTGGCATTGCTCGGGGCTGGCATTGCTCGGGGCTGGGACAGAGAGTGGCGGTGGGCGGTGCTGCATGTCCCAGACAAGGTTGGCGAGGCTAGTGCGGCCGCTAGCTCGCTGGCGACAATGGGGTGGCAAGTTTGCTCTCTGCATGCTCACCATTGATGGCTAGGCTTGCTTACAGTGATGCTAAACATAGTTAAAGGGGCTAGATGATCTACTAAGGGCTAGTTGCAACCAGAGAGGGAACAAGTTTGGCCAATTTTACTGCACACTATAGTGTTTGTTGTTTGTTTGATTTGAATCTGAAAGATGTTTGATGAAATGGCCACAAGAACTTTAAATTTGAATTTTGAATTCAAACTTTGTGGGTTTGCTAGGCACATGCTAGGGAGTGTCTGGTTAGTTGGATTAGTCAAGGGGCATTGGTTTGGTTGGGTTTTGAAAATGTATGATCTTCACATATGAATAACATTCAATTTTGAATTGTGATTTAAATGGGGTTGCCAAATGTTTCTGCAAGTTTGAAAGGTGGGCCTTGATTCACTTTTACTAGTTCTATCAAGGGGTGAAAAGAATTGGGAAAGTTTCTGTTTGAAATCTTGGACTATAAACACTCAAAGTGACCTAGTGAACAAGATTGGCAAAAATGACCATTTGCTTTATTTCGTTTGTTTTTGATTTTCTCTTTATTTGTTTTTGTTTGGAAATGTTCTAGATGATGTTATAATTGTCTTTAAACCATTTCTTGGTAATTAGATTAATCACACAAGTCCATTCATGCAATTTTCAAATCATTTCATTCACACATGCATTCATATGATTTTAATTAATCAAAGTTTTTGTTAACCCTAATTTTAGTGATTAGAGTTTGATGATCCTTGTTTTATATTTTTGGGATGTTACAGATGGACACATAGCTACCGGTAGAGCCCTTATCCTCGAGGAAGAACTACTCCCTCCTCATCATGGGAATCAGCAACAATGATGGAGATGGTGGTGGAGATCGATGGAGATGGCTCGGGGGCACTTCCCCATCCCGACAGGGTGCCGGAGTAGAGACTTTCTATCCCCCGAATCTCCCCTTCGGTGGCGGCGGGGCTGCGCAACTTTTTCTAGAAGTATGATGGATTATTTAGGATTTCTGCATCGGGGGCTTCTTATAGGTGAGGAGGCGAGGCTGGGAGGCAGTCGGAGGGGCCACACCCTGCCCAGGCGCGGGCTTGTGGTGGCCCTCTAGCACCTCTCTGTCTCCTCTTCTGGCTTCGTGACGCCCATGGTAAAATATTGACTTTGGCTTTTGTCCCGTCCATTCCCGAGAATATTGATTTTCTGCCTTTCTGAAACCAAAAACAGAAGAAAACAGGCAACTGGCACTGTGGCATCTTGTTAATAGGTTAGTACCAGAAAGTGTATAAAAATACCTCAAAGTGTAGACAAAACACAAAGTAGATACTAAACAACCATGGAGCATCAAAAATTATACTAAACAACCATGGAGCAAAGTAGATACTAAACAACCCACGGTGGGCGCCAACTGTCATGGTATTGCCGACGAGTTTAGAGAGGTGGGGTCCTCACAAAGCGTGTTTAGAGAGGTGGGGAAGGGGCAAGTTGACGGGTACGAGGTAACACAGCTTACCCAGTTTCAGATCCCATGACCGTGGCGGAATTCTACTCCTGTTATAAATCACTATAATGGCAATATGCCGAGTTATAGGGATCAGTTCGCTGTGCGCGATGTGAGTTGTTTCTTGCCCTATAGGCTCCTCTAGATCCGGCTTATATAGTCGTCAGATTCTAGTGTTACAGGGAGAGTTCCAGCCGGATACGGTTACAGAGTCCTAGACTAACACTAGCTAGTCTTCGTGTCCTCCAAAGCATTGGCTTCCATCTTAGGCGGTGGCACGTCGCCTTCCATCTTCAGGCTGAACATGCGTCTTATCTATCAGCAATTGGGCGCCCGGTTATACCAGAGGCCTAACCACCATACATGGGTCACCCGGGCTTACCGGTATGAGACTATATCGTAGATATACCATTTGGTATATCCACAACGGCGGTTGTTCTAAGAAGTGACTAAAGATTAAGAACACTAGCAGATTATCCTCTCAAATCAAGAAAGTATCTACAAGCAAGTCCTAATGTAATAGAGTTTAGGATGTGGTCATATCACTGAGCGTGTAAACATCGGTACTTGAATGCTTATTATCAGGAAATCGGCTAAGCTTACTCTGCAAATAAACATGGATAGGAAAGAGAACGTGAGCTTAAACTATACTTAGTTGCAACCATATTCGTACAAAAGCTTACATTGCCACAGTAACATGACCTATATTGGTCATACATACATAACCCACTCTAAAATTAGTTACCTAGCCATGGTCACAAATGATGATAGTCGTGTCGCTGGAGCAGCCAGTCTGATGGTTGTTGGTGGTGCCCTCCACCGTCCGATGATAGTCGCCTTGCTAGAGCATGCTAATAAAGTAAATCACCTGAGTATACCAGACGAGGATAATTTATAAGAAAAACCCGTTAGTCGATTTCGTGTTTAGGTTATAACCCTCAAAAGAAGTTATCCTATTTTATTTATGTAAATTACCATAAAGATCATGAGTTCGTACGCCAAGACGTACCCCTAAATCTATCTAGTTTCTTTTAAAAGACTTAGGATTTAGGTTTTAACATTGTTCCCAACAAATTTGTGATCACATCTCATTACAATATTTCTCATTATAGTTATTTCCCTATCGATTGCACAACAAATTTTTTCACCTGCTCGGTATTTATCATCGCAACAGATAATATAAATTAACATGAAAATTACGGGGTCGTGTGCCAAGATGCACCCCTAAATCTAGTATAATTGAATTGACTATGGAAAGGAATTGTTGTTGTATCCTTGTCATTTGCACAATTTGACGAAGAAGTTATTCTACAAGAAAATCAATTATGTATTTATATTTTATGAGAGATAGACCGAAACTTCATGCTTTTTTGGATGTTGTTGTTGAAAAATAATATCCCTCCATCTTAAATTATATGTCGCAAGTTTGTTAAAATTTTAATAAATCTATACTAAATAGTGTCTAGATTTATGCATATTTTAATAAATCTGCAACATCTATTTTGAAACGAAGGGAGTAATAAAAATCTCCATGTTACTACTGAAAAAGATAATTAAAATCTTCGATATTCTACGACAATACTAGATTTTAAAGTTTCGTAGCAAAGCATAGGTATTTAACTAGTAAAAATAAAACACGCCATGAAACTACATGAAGCAAGACTCTCATCTTATGGAGAATCAATCAGGTTCACGTAGCTATCTTTTGACACCAAGCCGCCCATCTATTTTGCTTCAACCTGAGCCGATAAAAAAACACAAAACCATATAACACGGAATTCTCTCGATCCATAGAAAAATCGCCAAAGCCATATGTCACGTCGCAGCCTGACTTCCACACTCGCTTAGAAGAACTTTTCTAGTTGAGACCAGTTTCCTTGAAGATTGTCAAATATTTACTATAATTATACCGGAAACTATAACCCAAATAATAAAACCATAGATATAGGCTGGATGATAAAGCAGCTCAAGACCTCATCAGAGACGGAAGATCGAGTACGGCTAGGCGGACCTCAGACCGAGAAATACACGACGTCCAATGACGACAAGACCAAGAACGAGAATCACACAATCAAGAAGAAACACCTGATTTATTTTCACACACACATTTTATATATATATATATATATATATATATATATATATATATATCGACGCGGATTTGCTACACACGGACATAGCTGCGCATAGACTTAGGACCGTTGGATAAAGAGATCACATACACTACTAGTTTAGATGGTAATGGCTGGCTCTTGAAAGTAGTAACGGTCTCTAACGGCATTTGCAGCACCGCGTGTGTGTACATGCATGCAATGCCTAGGGGCTCGTGAAAACCCTAAAAATTTTAGCTCGCTGTTTGGCAAAGAAACTTTTAGCATCTAAAATGGAAAGATAAGTCAACAAGGCTTAAAATGAGTTCTACATAGTATGCAAACTCTAGTGAAGGTTTATGGTACTATGCAAACCCTAAATTTTCATCTAAGTGGTTTAGTGTCTTATTTTTTTGGCGGGAGAGAGTTACTTGTCGCGCGCATCCCTCCACATATTTTTGTAAAACAATAACCAGTCCATAATAACGATGTAAAACAATAGCTTGTGATTAGAGAAAGCAATGGTACGTACCAAACAAAAGTGCACGAGGAGGGATGAGGTAGAGGGAAGAAAGCAATAACCGGTTCCACCTAGTTTTTCAAATGAGCAAGAAAAGTTGAAGAGAGACTAAATAAGTTAGGGTTGACTAAATAAGTTAGGGTTTTTCAGCATGTTGTTCATTAGGGTTTGCCTCACCTAAACGAAATTAGATAAGCTTTATTTTGCATGTTGTTCGTTAGGGTTTGCCTCACCTAAACAAAATTAGATAAGCTTTGTTTTGTATGTTGCTCGTTAGGGTTTGCCTCATGCAACCGAAAATAGACAAGCTTTGTTTTGCATGTTGCTCGTTAGGGTTTGCATCATGCAAACGAAATTAGACAAGCTTTGTTTTGCATGTTGCTCGTTAGGGTTTGCCTCATGCAAACGAAATTACACAAGCTTTGTTTTGCATGTTGCTCGTTAGGGTTTGCCTCATGCAAACGAAATTAGACAAGCTTTGTTTTGCATGTTGCTCGTTAGGGTTTGCCTCATGCAAACGAAATTAGACGAGCTTTGTTTTGCATGTTGCTCGTTACGGTTTGCCTCATGCAAACGAAATTAGACAAGCTTTGTTTTGCTAGGGCTTCATGCATGCATGCCAAAGGAACACTAACGGCGTTAGTTCTTAGACAAATCCTGGATCTGGATACATGTGTTCCCTATATAAAAAGAGGATAGAATCAACGGTGGATAGGCTATGCGCAGCTATGCCCGTGTTTAGCAGGCTATTTCCCATATTTATATATATATATATATATATATATATATATAGAGAGAGAGAGAGAGAGAGAGAAAATAGTGGGCTATCTAGGATACTATCTGTGCATACTAATTCAACCATTGGATATTCTATAGAAAGCATAAAATTGAGCAGCATGAGCACAAAATATCTAACAAAAAACATCACTCGTTAAATCAAGAGCATTTTTTGCATGCATTGCTAGTACATGCAAGTACACATGCAAGCTAGCACATGCATGCAAACTAGCAACAGCTCACGTATGCATACGAGCTAGCAATACTAGTAGACCACTGAACTGGCTAAAATTTCAGCACGCATTTTAGCACGGAAAGCACCGCGCTAAAACAAAAGTCACGAGCAAAAATATTGGCCGAAATTCGTGCAACCTAGAACGCATGATAACTTGCTTGATATGTTGGTCTACTCCCACGGTTGGTTTTATTAAAAAATTCTTGTATATTTTCATGCTAGAATTCATGCTAACATGCACACATCCCATCAACTAGTACAGTTAGTCAGATCTAGTGCATGCAAGTACAACTAACAACCACGTGCAGTTTGTAGAAATTTTTGCAACAATATAGGCTGGTTGGTATGCTATAAAACAGCTGGTCTTGCCATTCTACAACGGCAAATAACACCGTTAACTACATGCAAGATATTGGCTCTCTCTCATCTTGGCAGCTAGTTCACGTACTCCTTGTATCCAACGTCAACACTTGCGTGCATTGGTAGCATCCTAAATAGCAAATCCAAATATATATATATATATATGTATATATATATTTATGTTGTTATATTAAAAAAATTATGTTTTGTATATGAATAATTATGTTGATTATTCAGCACAACAACAAAATCGACAAAAAAATAGAGTTTATGAGTCATTATAGTGTAAACACACTAAAAATACGTATTTTAATACGACATGTAAACAAAAGAAATTATATCATTTATAAATTTTCTTATGTTCTTCTCGACTTACGAAGTAAGAAAAAAATTACGTGACGTAAAAATAATATACAATTCTAAAGATAGAGGGTGGTTATTCTACATCCTGGATGTCAAATAGCGTCACTCTATATATCCTCAGGTATGTGTGATTCAAAGCAAAACATACATGTATTGTGTACGGTGTATGGACACCAAGGTGCACCAAGCATTTTATCTCTCTCTCTCTCTCTCTATATATATATATATATATATATATCGACGCGGATTTGCTACTCACGGGCGTAGCTGCGTATAGGCAGAGCATCGTTGGATTTAGGGATCAAATGCATGCAACCTCTAGATGGAAGTGGGATGGAACATGGCTGAGATAACGGTGTTAGTTTTGTGCATGCATGCAAGAATCTAGGGTTTGGTATGGGTTCCAATTTAGCACACTGTTTTGGCTACAAAAGTTTTAGCATCTAAAATGAGAAGGGATTGAGAACAAGGATTAAAACAGGTTTTACATGCAGAAGCTTTAGACTATATGCCATGCAAAAGAGTGCCCTAACAAAGGTTGTTTTGGTATGTGTTTGGTGGTCGCATGCATCCATGAGAATATGAAGAAAATGAAACAAAGGTTTTTTTGTTTATTGTGGCGGCCCTAGCTATGGGAGCAAAACAACGCTTGTTTTGGGGTTTTTGCATTACACATTGGGTTCAACGCAATGAAATAAGGCTTAGTTTGGTTAGGGTTTACCGCATGTAGTATATTAGGGTTTGCCTCACCTAAATGAAATTTGATAAGCTTTGTTTTGCTAGGGCTTCATGCATGTAGTATATTAGGGTTTACCGTGCAGTATATTAGGGTTAGGGTTTACCGCATGTTGTACATTAGGGTTTGCCTCACCTAAATGAAATTTGATAAGCTTTCTTTTGCTAGGGCTTCATGCATGCATCAAAGGAACACTAACGGCGTTACTATTGAGCCAACATCCTGGGTCTGGATACATGTGCTCCCTATATCAAAAGGGAAGAGAATCAACGGTGGATAGGCTATGCACAGCTATGCCTGTGTTTAGCTGACTATTTCCCATATATATATACACACACACAAAATAGTGGTGGTAGCAGCGCACCCCATCCAGCCGTCAGATCAGCCCTATAGCGTGTTTTTATCGTTCATCTAATTTAACACCGTCAGCTGCCCAAACCCACCAGGCCACCACGAACTCGCCTCTCTCTCTCCACATGGTTGCTCCCCTTATCCACACCACTACCTCCGTTCCCCACCCATCCACCAAGTTTCTTTGTCGTTGGCGTCGGTCGACGCTCCCACGACTTTGCACGGACCAGACGTCTTCTCCCTCCCACGAAGGCGTGGTCTTCCTTGGCATAAATGGAGGTGGAGAAGGGGATGCACGCTAGGGAGGCCAAGAAGGGGTGCGAGGGGACGACACACTTGTCGTCGGGCATGCAGGTGGATGTGCGAAGTGCCAACGAGACCACCTATCTCCCCATCCTAGCCGCCGCCATCGTCCAGTGCCTCCTTGCTCCCTGGCAGCCGGCGGAATCCCAAGCACCTCTCCTGCCTCCCGGCCGCCGGCGGGAACCAACGCGCCTCCGTGAGTTCGGCTGCCATCGCCGCGCCTTCGTGCATCCCGGATGCCAGCGGGATCCCATGGCCCTCCACGCCTCCCAGACGCTGGCTCTGAACTTCTATTAGAGCATGTCTAACAGACCCCTTAAAAGGGCCAAACCCGTATAATAACCGCCGGAATACGGATTTGAGCTCCACCCGGCCGTCTAGCAGGCCCCGTAAAAACGGCCCCCACTCCGATTTTTGCTGTTTTCGATTACGGGGCGGGCCTTCGCCCATACTTCTGCGGGGTGGGAGCAGGAATAGAGGGCCAAACCAGTATCCTCCCCTCCACTGCACGCGAACGGTTTCAGCGAAACCCAATCGCCGCCGCCGCCGCTCGATCTCCTCCACCCCGCCCTTCCCGGCAACGCCGCGGCCGGATTCCGCTGCCATGGATCCTCCGCAAGGGCCGCCGGCGGTGCATCTCCAACGGCCGCGGTGGTTGATGTCCCCCTCGGAGGTCCGCCCAACGCCGGCGACGTGTCGGACATGATCTCCGCCACCATCCTGTCGAAGAGGAAGAGGATTCTGAAGCAATTCTTCGAAGCCCCTTCAACGGCCGCAGCCCCGCCGGCTGCCAAGAAAGGGCAGATGAAGACGGCGGCGGCCAAGGGTGCTCGCAGCCCAAGGTAAAGACAAAGGAGGCCAGCCGCATCGGCCTCGCGCCTCCACCGTCTTCCAAGGCCACGGCCCCTCCTCCCTCCGTTCCGTCCGATGCGATGCCCGCGCCGCCGCCACCCACCATGGACGTAGACAAGGTGTTCGATGTTGAGTCCACAACATCGTACATGGACATGCTCAATGAATCCGCGGTGGATTTGGACGCCGGCATCGATGCGTTCGATGGGGAGTGCAACGTCGAAGAGATTGATGACGAGGAGGAGGATGAGGGTGACAAGGAGGAGGTGGTTGAGGTTGATCCGGCTGCCGCCGGTTCTTCGTTGACGCCGAAGCCACGCACGGCAAACTACAACGAGATCGAAGACGCCATCTTGGTCCGTGCTTGGAGCAAGGTGGGGATGGATGCGTGCACCGGAGTGGACCAAGGCGGCAAGCGCTATTGGCAGCGCATTGAGGATCTCTACCACCAGCTATTGGCAAGCGCTATTGGATGCGTGGTGGAAGGAGACCAAGGCGGACATCATGGCGAGGAAAAAGGCTGCGCGTGAAGCTCGTGCTGCAAGTGCTCAAGGTGAGTCTCCGGTGAGTGGTGGCGCCGCTGGCGATGGACTCGTTGATGGTTGATCACATTTGGGAACTTCCGTGGCTTGAACATTGCCTATGATCGTGTTGTGATGTTAAAAACTATGAATTATGCATCACATATTTTGGATGTGCTATGTTTGATCTGAAATTGTTGTCTAAAACCCTGTTTTGAGGGGTCGAAAACTCGGACGAGCTGAGCTAGCAGAACCCGTATCCCCACCCCGTAAAGCTAGCTCGTCCGAGTTTTCGACCGACGAAAAGTGAATACAAAGCCCTCTACTCACGTTTTAAGAGGCGAAAATATACGGGACCTGTTAGACATGCTCTTATGGCTAGATGTGACGAAGATGAGAAGGAATGGAGCACAGGCGACGCTGGAGCGGGAGATCGGCGCCAAACTTGTTGGATTATTAGGCATAATTTCCATGATTAATTCCAGAATATAAATCATGACAAAACCAACTACTAGCTCATGTCACTCGAACATACTAGATGTACTAAACAACAGGATGATCGGAAACAAACAGCAGCTTAACATGTACTCGTAGAACATGATGAATAACCAAACAGGATCACGAGCACGACTGCTCGGGTTGTCGTAGTAGAAACTTTGGGGAAGAGTGATCGCAGCAGATGGCGACGAAGACGGCGGTAGGAAGCACCGCCTGACTTGGATGGAAGACGACCCGTGATGGAGAACTCGAGCAGTCGCGCAGAGCGCTTCCCAAAAACCTTATTCGTTCTCTCCCGTACAGGATCACAAGGGCGAGTGGTTCCGGAGACCTGCTCTCCCGTCCGCCGGCAAGCGGGATGGAGTAGACTACGGTGACGACAAGTAGAGAGGATGGCAAAACCCTAGATTGGTTTTCGGTGGTATTGTGGCGATAGCCGCGCAGGACTTTATATAGAGCGGCTCAGGAAACCCTAACGGAGGCGAACGTGGGCCGAGTCCACGTTACGCACGTTCGGGTCGGTTACAGTAGCCCACGATCCGGGAGCGACCCGAATAAGCTAACCGTTTGACACGTCTCATCAATTTTCCCGAGCAGCAAAATAAAGCTCGGCTCGGCGAGATTCCGCAACCAGCAGGCGCGGCGTGGACGTGACGTGGCGAAAGGCGTGCGTGCGCTTTGGCGGCAGCGTCGGAGGAGGAGGAGCGCGCGTGTGTATCCCTCTTATTGTCACTCACTTACAAAGTGGTGCAACACTCCACCTTATAAGGTGGTGCAACTCTCCTCCAACTTTCCATGTGGGACTAAACTTTAGCTCCCACTCCACTCCCATGTGAGCTGCCACATACATGGGCCCAAACACATATGGGCTGCCACAAATTTGGGCTTTGAGATTTAGGGAAAATCTGAAATACAGATGGGTCTAAATGGATTAGCCCCATTATTTCTAACAATCCCCCACCAGATCTCAAATGCTCATTTGAAGATTTGCTAATCCTTGCTACTTGTTTATATACCAGTGTTTCAGCAGAGACTGTTAAATTGAACTTCCGCCTAGAATCTTGAACTACGTCTATCAACAACTTGAACAATGGACGAACCTTGAATTGCAAGTTTGGTGCCAATAGATTTCGCTCAAAATCATAATTAGTACTTGGCTGTCAGTAGTCTACCCCGCGGATTGGAGCATATGCGTCATACTCCCTGGTCTCTTCATGAGTTTACTAGAGATCACCCAAATCTCATAGACCGCGACGTTTATAGTCGAGCTCATATAGGTGTGTTCTTTCAAGAATGCCCTGTAGGATGGCATCTTTGCTAATTAAAGCCAACAGAAACACATTAAGGCATGTTGCCAACCTGCCTTACAGATTATTAGAGTCATGCATCTTCACATAGAGAGGGTTACAAAATACTCTCCTCAGTCAAACCACTAGCTTGTTCTTCCCAGGTCCTAATTCACGGGATCTCCGATCACATAGGTTGGGTTACCACTAAGGTGTGACATCCATGGGTCTCAGCCCCATCTCCCTCGATGCACTTTCTATCACATTTCGTGATAGTCCCTTTGTAAAGGGATCTGCCAGGTTTTTGTCTGTTTGAATATACGTAATAGTTATTACTCCGGAGTTTCTCAATTTCCTGACAGACTTCAAACGTCTCTTCACGTGTCTTGATGACTTCGCGTTATCCTTAGAATTGTTTACTTTGACAATAACAGTTTGGTTGTCACAATTCAAAAGGATTGCCGGCACAGGTTTCTGAACCACAGGCAAGTCCATCAAGAGCTCACGCAGCCATTCTGACTCAACAGTGGCTATGTCTAAAGCAGTAAGTTCTGCTTCCATAGTTGACCTCGTCAATATGGTTTGTCTACGAGACCTCCATGACACTGCGCCACCTCCAAGGGTAAACACATACCCGCTCGTGGCGTGAGTTCATCAACGTCAGAGATCCAATTCAATCACTATATCCTTCATAAAGCAGATTCCCGAATAGTGAATCCCATAGCTCATTGTACCACATAGATAGCGCATGACCCTTTCAAGTGCATGCCAATGATCAATACTGGTTAGACATGAACCTACTCAACTTGCTCACAGAAAAGAGATATCGGGTCTTGTAGCGCTTGCTAAGTACATGAGAGAACCAACAACTTGTGAATATTTTAAGCGATCCGTTGGTTCCTTATTATTCTTTCGTAATGTCAAATGGGATCATAAGGTGTTGGAGAAGTCTTGCCATCATTAAAGCCAAATCGGCTCAAGACCTTCTCAACATAATGAGATTAAAAAGTAATCCCATTCTCGTTCTTAATAAGCTTGATGTTCGAATGACATCGCCTCTCCATCTTTCATATCAAAACTCTTTGACAGAAAGACTTGACTTCATTTATCATTTTCATGTTTGTACCAAAGATCAGAATGTCATCCACGACAAACATAATATAACGCTATCGCCCCACCATGGCGATAGTAAACACACCTATCAGCCTCATTAATGACAAAGCCAGCAGAAAGTAGAGTTCTGTCAAACTTCTCATGCCATTGCTTAGGTGCTTGTTTCAGGCCATATAAAGATTTCAATAACTTACACACCTTTGTCTCTTCACCTTTTACCACAAACCCATCCGGCTGATCCATATAGATCTCCTCTTCCAACTCTCCATTAAGGAAAGTTGTCTTCACGTCCATTTGATGAACGAGAAGACCATAAGAGGCAGCCAGGGATAGTAGTACTCGAATGGTGGTCAGTCTAGCGACAGGTGAATAGGTGTCGAAGTAATCTTCGCCTTCTTTTTGTGTGTAGCCCTTAGCTACAAGACGCGCCTTGTACTTCTCAATAGTACCATTAGGCCTTAGCTTCTTCTTGAACACCCACTTACATCCCACAGGTTTACAACCATAGGGTCATTCTGATAATTCCCAAGTTCCATTAGAAAGAATCGAGTCCATCTCATTTTGGACAGCTTCTTTCTAATCATCTGCATCAGGAGATGCATATGCCTCAGTAATGGATCTGGGAGTACCATCCACAAGGTACACGATGAAGTCATTACCAAAGGATTTTGCAACCCTCTGTCTCTTACTCCTCGTGATAGGTTCATCGTCATCCTTCTCAAGAAATTCCTCATGTGGTTGTTCAGAATTCTCAATAGATGCACTAGATTCAGGAAGTATTTCAGAAGAAATCCTACCAATGCTATGCATATCTTTCATAGGAAAAATATTTTCAAAGAATGTTGCATCACGAGATTCCATTATAGTATCAACATGCATATCGTACCAGATTTAACCACTAGAAATCTATAGCCTACACTCCGTGGAGCATATCCTAGAAAGATACAATCCACTGTCTTGGGTCCGAGCTTGCGTTTCTTGGGAATCGGTATGTTGACCTTCGCCAAACACCCCCAAGTGCGCAGATACGAAAGTGATGGTTTTTGTCCCAACCCACTCCTCATAAGGGGTCTTTTCTTTATTCTTGTTAGGAACTCTATTCAGGACATGACATGAAGTCAACAAAGCCTCCCCCCACCATGCCTTTGATAAACCAGCAGTGGCTAACATGGAATTCACCAAGTCACCAACATGGTTTTTTCCTCTTGGCAACCCCGTTTGATTGGGGCGAGTAGGGAGGCATCCTCTCATGAATAATTCCGTGTTCCTGACAGAATTCATCGAATATTTTGGGAAAATACTCACCACCACGATCCGACCTAAGACGCTTGATCTTTCTCTCTAGTTGATTTTCAACTTCGGCCTTATAGATTTTAAAGTAGTCTAAAGCCTCATCTTTAGTTTGCAACAAGTAAACATAGCAGAATTTAGTAGCATCATCTATCAACGTCATGAAATATCTCTTTTCACCTTTTGTCAACACACCATTCATCTCACATAGATCAGAATGTATGAGTTATAGAGGTGCCAAGTTTCTCTCCTCGGTAGCCTTGTGAGGCTTTCGAGGTTGCTTTGATTGCACACAACTATGGCACTTAGAACCTTTGGCAATAGTGAAATTCGGAATTAAACTCATGCTGGACAACCGAGACATCAAACCAAAATTAATATGACATAAACGAGAATGCCAAACACTGGTATCATCATTAACACCACCACAGATATGATTCACGGATTTATTACAAAACTCTGAAAGTGAAAACCGGAACAAGCCTCCGAACTCATAACCTTTACCAATAAATTATCCATGTTTCGAAACAACGACTTTATTGGACTCTAAGACAACCTTAAACCCATCTCTGCAAAGAAGGGAGCCATTAACGATATTCGTGTTCATAGTAGGGACATCTTTGACGTTCCTCACCGCACGATCTTTCCGGAAGTAAACTTCAGATCCACCGTGCCAACACCATGAACAGAAGCATGTGATCCATTCCCCATTAGGACGGATGAATCCCGAGCGACCTGATAAGAAGTGAACATAGAGATGTCAGCACACACATGAAAATTAGCACCTGTATTAAGCCACCAACACGGTGATTGAAATACTGAAAGAACAGTAAATAAATTACCATACCCATCAGTATTGCTAGCGGTCACGACGTTGACAGTCTTGGCCTTTTTCCCTCTGCGGTCTGCGTGTTTTGGACAGTCCTTGGAAAAATGGCCAGGCTCTCCACAAGTATAACAAGACAGTTCACTCTTGTCCCTGTTCGTCTTCTTCTTTTTGAAGGTTGTAGTCTTTACAGGCTTGTTAAAGGAGGGTTTGAAGTTCCCTTTGTTCTTGCCTACGGTTTTTCCTTTCTGCACAAAGTTAGAAGTAGCAAGACCCTCTCCTTTCTCAGTAGTGTCCTTAGCCCGAGCCTTCTCCTCAACATCAAGGGACACTATCAGATTTTCAACTGATATCTCCTGTCTCTTGTGTTTGAGAGTTGTGGCAAAGTTCCTCCATGAAGGGGGCAACTTAGCAATAATGCATCCCGCCACAAACTTGTCGGGTAAGGTACACTTAAGGAGTTCGAGCTCCTTGGCAATGCACTGTATCTCATGAGCCTGTTGAACCACAGGAAGGTCCTTAGTCATCTTAAAATCATGAAAGCTCTCCATGATATACAGTTCCTCGCCAAGATCTGCAGCACCAAACTTGGCATCCAAAGGCATCCCGAGCTCCTTCCGTCTTTTATGTGCATAAACACATCACACGACAGTCGGCAAGAATGCTCGAATACATCCCACAAAGACAGATTGCATCCTCGAACTTCTTCGATCCTCGCCGATATAGTTCCTCAGTTTGCCTTTTATCGATGTGGAACACTTTCATCGTGGTCACCAAAGCTCAGCCTTGTATCGCCACCTCTTAAAGTGCACACCGGTAAACTTATCCGCCTCATGCATCGGTAAAACCAGCCATTGTTAATTCAGGAAATTGCCTACAATAAGGTTTTTGGATTGTTGGATTATTAGGCATAATTTCCATGATTAATTCCAGAATATAAATCATGACAAAACCAACTACTAGCTCATGTAACTCGAACATACTAGATGTACTAAACAACTGGATGATCGGAAACAAACAACAGCTTAACATGTACTCGCAGAACATGATGAATAACCAAACAGGATCACGTAGCACATACCGTTCGGTTGTTGTAGTAGAAACTTTGGGGAAGAGTGATCGCATCAGATGGCGACGAAGACGGCGGTAGGCAGCACCGCCTGACTTGGATAGAAGACGACCCGTGATGGAGAACTTCGGCGGTCAGCCGCTTCTCAAAACCTTATTCGCCTCTCCCGCATGGATCACAAGGGCGAGTGGTTCCGAGACCTGCTCTCCGTCTGGCCGGTGCACGCCGGCAAGCGGGATGGAGTAGACTACGGTGACGGCGCAAGTAGAGAGGATGGCAAAACCCTAGATTGGTTTTCGGTGGTATTGTGGCGATAGCCGCGCAGGACTTTATATAGAGCGGCTCAGGAAACCCTAACGGAGGCGAACGTGGGCCGAGTCCGGATCGGTTACAGTAGCCCACGATCCGGGAGCGATAAGCTAACCGTTTGACACGTCTGTCAATTTTCCTGAGCAGCAAAATAAAGCTCGGCTCGGCGAGATTCCCGCAACCCGCGTCGCGTCGTGTCGAGACGAGCGTGCGAGCGGCGTCGTCGGAGGAGGAGCGCGCGTGTGTATCTCTCTTATTGTCACTCACTTATAAAGTGATGCAACACTCCACCTTATAAGGTGGTGCAACTCTCCTCCAACTTTCCATGTGTGACTAAACTTTAGCTCTCACTCCACTCCCATGTGAGCTGCCACAAACATGGCCCAAACACATATGGGCTGCCACAAATTTAGGCTTTGAGATTTAGGAAAAATCTGAAATACACAATGGTCTAAATAGATTAGCTCCATTATTTCTAACAAAACCCTGCTCCACGGCTCGTCTGCGCAGCATCATCCAAGGATTCAACCTGGGCAGCACCCTACGGGACATTAGTGACCGGGACGCGCGACCTCAAGGATCAAGGGGCGACGACCAGGAGCGGCCACAACATTGTGCGTCTCTGGGAAAGAGCGGCCACAACATAGTACTCGTTCTGTATTTTTTTATTTTTTTCATTGATTTCTCGTGGTTGAAAAATGTTTTTATGGATTCCTGATTCGAGTTGATTACAGGAAGGTAAAATGGGTACTCCTACTTGTGAATTTCGTGTGCTCTTCTTCGTCTTGTGGTGGTTTCATGGAATTTGATTTGGTAAATGGAGAAGCAGTCCTCGCCGAGAAGAGCAAGAGTATTTGGGGTCGCACTTGCAGCCTCAATCTCGCGTCAGGGACTATGATGCTGGGCGCGGGGCGTTGGATTGGAGTGGCGAGGGGCGGCTGCCGCCAGGGCTAGGAGCAAATCTGGCCAACGGGCCGGCCCGACACGCGCTAAATGGGCCTAGCCCGGCACGGCCCGTCGTGGCCCGTCAAGCAAACGTGCCGTGCCGGGCCGCCACGAGGCCTGGCCGCGAGGCCCGGGCACGGCCCCAGTATCTACCGGGCCGGCACGTTGGCCCGTTAGGCACGCGAAAGATGCAGCCCGTTAGGCACGTCGTGTCCAGAAAAATATAAAAAGGCCAGGATGCTAGTTTGACACAAGAAAATGGGTGGTCTGGTGGTTAGAGAGGGAAGGAATGATTGCTGGTCTTGAGTTTGAACCCCCACCCCTTTATTTTTGCAACTAATAAACATTAATTCTTCTGCCAGGGTCTAAACGGGCCGTGTTGGGCCGGCCCGCGTGCCTGAGGCCGCGGCACGGGCACGGCCCCGACGTTTGACGGGCCCGGCACGCCGCGGGCCAAGCCGGGCCGGTGCCGGGCTTTTTACGCGGGCTCACGTGCCAGCCCGTTTAAAAGCGGCCTGTTGGCCAGGTTTGGCTGGGAGTAAAGAGATTAGTGGAGACTAAAATAGATTGTAACACTAGTACTGAGTACTCTCTCCGACCCATATTAGTTGACTTCAATTTAGATGTATCTGGAGAAGTTTTTTGATAGATATATCCAAATTAAAGTTAACTAATATGGATCTGAGGAAATAATAAAATCTCGGCATTTACCCGAAAAAAAAGAGGGAGCTGAGCTACAGTGGTCATTCTGTTTTCCCGGCGACGAGCCAGCAGTCTGACTAGCTGCTCCCCTTGAAGGTGGCTGCAGTGGTCTGACGCGGACACGGCAGCCGTGTTAGCAAGTGCGGCGGTGCAGCGGCCGCCGGGACCTGGTCGTAGGCCAGCACGGTGAAGGGGAATCGTGGACTAGGTTATTTTTGAGATTTTTCTATTGATGGGCACGGGCATGAACCTGTTTTTGACGGGTGCAGCTCTTTCTCTGTTTAACCACCGTTAAGACAGCACGTTACACCGGGTGCGTGCACAGCTATCACCCAGGCAGAAAATCAGCGTGCACCGGAGAGAAAAAATTATAATGTTTTGCAAAATCTCTATATAGTACTCCCATATGCTTCCCCTCTCCGATACTTGAGCTCCACCCCGCGACTCTCTACACCCTCTCTCTCACCACAGAAATTCACCGTCGCTGGCTGCTCCTTACTCGTCATTGGCCACGTCTCTGCCGCGGGATGCAGCGAGCCCACAACCATTCGTCATCTCCGACCCCGTCCTCACTGACCCCGCGAAGTTCACTCGGGTCATGCCACAGTCCCTGCTTCTGAATTTGCAGGTTGCAGCTGTTAGATGTAATCCAAAAACTCTCGGTATGGCATCATGTAATGGACTTGGAGTAGTACTCCTCTCCTAATCATATCCCTCTTGTATGCGCCACCGGTGGGGCTTTTCCACCGCCTATATAACACGTAACCGATGCCCCCAACGGGGCCATCGTTTCTGCCTACCTATTTCGACATGGTATCAGAGCCATCCTCTTCACAGACCTAGCCGCCAAACAACAAAACAAAAACCTCAAGCCGCCGCCGCTGGTGATTATCTCATCTGCCGCCGCCGCCTCACACACAAACCAAAAACCCAGAAAAACTTCGCCGCCGCCGATCTTCCTGATCCGCCGCCGCCGCCAAAACATCCATCACAATCTCAAGCCGCCACCGCCGTCGACAACAACATCATTATGACTAGATCGTCATCTTCATCCTCGTCGGCCATCTTGGCTGCTCTCCTCGGGGCTCCTCCCACGCAGCTCCTCACTCGCGACAACTTCATTCCATGGAACGCCTTGATGCTCCCTGCCCTGCGCGGTGCTAGGGTTCTTGATCTCATTGAAGGCAAGGAGGTTTCACCTAAGAAGACGATTGAGGTTGAAGATAAGGAAGGCAAGAAATTCAAGGCCGAGAATCCCGACTATGCAGCCTGGTTCACACGGGATCAGCAGGTACTCCGTTTTCTGCTAAATTCCGTGTCTCCTGAGATCCTTGCCCATGTCACTAGGCTGGACACTGCAGCTGAAGTTTGGGCGTCGCTCAAGGAGCTTGTTTCCTCCCAATCTAGGTCAAGGATCCAGAGTCTCCGCGGAGCCCTCCAGAACACAAAGAAAGGCACTCTCTCTGCTGCAAAGTATATTGCTAAGAAGAAGGCCATCGCGGCGGAGCTTGCCGCCGCTGGAAAAACTCTCAATGAGGGTGAGTTGATTGGGTCCATCCTCAATGGACTTGACAAATCCTACAACCCCTTCAAGACAGCCATCAACGCCAACCCCGGTAAAATTTATCAGATCTATTTAATCAACTTGTTGCTTATGATGCTCTCCAAGATGATCCTGATGATACCGAGGGCTTCACCTCCTCCTCGTGACGTTGCCATTGTGGTGGTGGCGGTGGCGACACTTCGCCACGCAGACAAGACCCGACGATCGTGGACGCGGAGGACCGCCACGCCAGATGATCGAGACGCCAAGTAACGCCTGAATCGGCTATGCGTATCTCAAAGATTTTCCGCCAAAATCCGCATAGAAGCGATTCAAAGACGCCCACCAGACACTTTCGTGTGGGTGGGATTTGAGTACAAGTAGTTACATCACAGTAGTTTACAACAGAATCCACAAAGACTATATATATACAACAACGACTCAACGAGTCAAGAATACAAATGATACAAATCATAAAGAAAGCCAAATAGTATCCGAGTACGAACAAGATCCAAATGGGACTAAGAGTCCTGAAGAATAACCAAGCGGTATCCAACCCTGCCCAGGCCAAGCCGTAAGGGTAACCTTGCTAACGTCGTCAATCACATACCTGTCAAGCCAAAAGGGTGCCGACAAAGGGCAAAGGAAAACAGAAAGAGAGCGGTCAGTACTGAGGCCAGTACACGGCGAGACTAGAATTCAGCGGTCCTCTCCTACATAGGTATGGTGGGCTCAGCGGAAGCAAAGCTTGCACTATATAACTTATAGAGACATGCTACAACTTCGGCTATTAGAGCGAGATAAGAGAGCACTATACGGTAACTATAGTATAACTCCAAATATAACCCATCCGAAGATTTCTCAAGACCCGAGGAAGTCCTCTCATGAACACACGGTGGCAATTTTAATTAAACAGGTGTTTAGTTGATAAGGCTAATTACTAATCATATTATTAAAGAGGCAAAGCGTTAGTGGCGTTGTCTATGATCATGACACTGTACTCCTGAGGTGCCCATAACCGTGGACACACGGCTTCTCGAAAAGGTTTACCCTGCAGGGGTGCACTACCGTACCCAAACACATGCTCAACCCTTCAGGCAACATATCACACGTGCCTTCCGAATCTCACAACAAGAACTGTCCCATAACTACGCGCATATCCAGAGGCATCACCTACTGTGTTTTACCCACACAAGAGATACAACTAATTCTCCAGGTGGCACAGCGTTTGAGTCTACGGCCGGGCGATGATCGAAAGATAACTTGTAGAGCTCCATCTCACCTCCGACACGATATCCTAGTTTTATGCAATGCAAGCCATGGCCGTCCACCAAAATCATATCACAACTCAACCCATGTCCGAGGACATATTATGCGTATGCACCAAATGGAAAACCAAGTTTGTAACCCTCTGGATATACGAATAGCGCCGGTAGTTGAGGGGGGGATCCCAGAGGCCCCCACGTTTGGTTAGCGCGATCAACTCAGAACTAGTATCGTAGAACGAACGGGTCCTAGGCTCCCAAGCAGCTTCCCAAAGGTGGTCCCGGGCCTTATCATTAGGTGAAACCATAACCAACAACATCAGATTAATTATCTTATCACCAACCATATCCAAGTATCATGTTCCACCTGTATGAGAGCGATACTAAGCATGCCTACGACTCGCAAGGACAAAACTAGCTAATCAAACAAGGCAATAGGATGACCAAGGCAATATAGTGGAGCAGGTATTTAAAGGAACGGTACTATAGCATCGACAATAAGGATAGCAATAGATCAATTGGAAGAAATAAAGACTATAATCGCAAAAATAGGTAGAAGGGGGATAATGCTCACCTGAGAAGATCATTCGAAGGCTCGTCGTATCTCACATCGACTCATCGTCCTATCCGATGAAGAAGCAAACACTAGAAAGAGCAACCGATACAATATTTAATAATACGGCGGAAGATCCAGCATGTTTATGGTAGATGCATGGCATGGCAATATGCGGCCCCACTTAGCAATATTAAGCGGAATCAGGATCCCGGCAAATAAATATTATGATTTGAGTTATTTATCCATTTCGCAATTTAAATGTTCACTTAACAACATAAAACATGGCATCGGTTTGCTACACAATATTAAATAGAATCGGGACAAGACAAGTAGCACTCCCATATATTCCATATTTATTTATTAGATGATTCACTATTTAACCCGGAATAACAACAAGCATGGATAACTTAATATGCACAAGATAGATAGTATTTTATATAAAATAGGGCTAGGATCGGGGTCTTACGGTTCGGATCGGATAGACAAGGAGACTGTTTTCGGGTTGTTGTCAAAGTAGTAGAAGTAGACGGCGTCGCCGAAATGACTTTTAGGAAAAGAATCTTAGATGGAACCTCTCGAGGACATTTTGTCGAATCACGAATAGAGACCGATAGACTGCTATGCCCGAGAGTAACGGAAGCAAAATAATTGATTGTCAACTTGCATATAAAACGGCGGCCACAGACCAGACCAGGAACCAAAAAGAAATAGTGACATGCTCCGAAGCCAAGAGAATTGATCTTGGGTCATCGAGGTTCATCCAGGTAGAGATGCAGTGTGCCTATTAGTGTAGCTACTGCATTTGGCGATACAGCTAAATGATGCCATGCATTTAGATTTAGCATACTGAGACGATTATATGTGAGAGCAAGCACACATGCTGCTGAAACAAAAGGTGAATGCAAAACGAGCCAGCTGAATTGAAGTACTGGTGTTGTGCAGAGAATTCAGGCGCGTGTGTGCACGTGAGGCCAGTGTCCTGAACTCAAGAACGAGCTTGACCATGGCGTTGCCCGACAGGTGCTCAAGACACATTTGGCAGCGGTGGTGCTCAGAAACAGAGAACAACTGGAGGAGGAAGCAGGGCTCACCTAGGCTCTGCTGGTGAGCTGGTTGACGCCGGAGATGATGACGGTGAAGTAGAGGTGCGTGTGACTGCCGCGGGGAGGGCGAGGGCGTTCCTGCCGTGCTAGTACTCCTTCTCCTCCTTGCTCCATGTGGCAGTCGACCGAGGCGAGCGCGACCGTGCTCCTGGCACGCGGACGATGGTGAAGGTGGCTTCTACTCAGCGGGCGGCGGAGCTTCAATACATGGCGGCGCTCGATCTAGGAGGGCAAGGAGCAGGGATAGGGTTTGAAGAGGGGCCGAATTTGTGTGGATAAGAGAGGGGAAGGGGGCAGGTGAGATGCAGAGGGCCACGTCTCCACCTCGGCAGCGTGCCCCTCGCGTGGAAGAGAAACAGGACAAGGGGTGCAGTTCGTCGGGTTGATGTTCAGAAGGGTGCCAAGGTCGGGTTCAGATAGTGTTTCAGTTTAGAAATAGAACACGGCTGCCTGGCAACTCAGATTCGAGATTAAGAAAAAGGGGAAAAGGAGTGTGGAGTTTTATATCTAGAATTGAATTAGACAGATTTGGAGGCTAGAATTCGGACGGACAAAGAGATAGAAAGGAGTATATATATAGTCTAAAGTAGACTAGATGGGGCTAGTTTTGGGCCAAAATTTTAGACAGACCTTTGGGCCTGGTTTTATTTATAAAACAAGAGAAATCTTTTGCGATCTTATATCAGACCAAAATCATTATTTTACTTTAGTTTAAAAATAAGAGAAGGACGGGCTTAATAAAACCACGGGATATTTTAGAAAAACAAAAATAGGTTTTTAGCAAAATAGTTTGCGATAAAAATTGTGAACAAAATATGCATGATGATGTCATGATGATGCATAAAATATAATAATAATTAATTTTATTTCGGAATATTTTCCGGGGCATTACACCAAGATGATCGTGACCGCGGCTACGACCGTGGCTATGATCGCATGCGCCAGGAGGATCGCGGGTATAACTATGGTTATGACCGTGGTAATGACCGTGGTTATGGATGCCAAGATGACCGTGGGTATGGCCGCGACCGCCATGATGATGACCGCCGCGACGGCGGCAACTGGCGCCGCCAAGGACATGATGATCGTCGCGATGGTGGGCGTCGGCGCGCTACACCGTATGTCAACGTCGACTGCCAGATCTGCAAGATACATGGTCATTCTGCCAGCGACTGCTGGTGGCGTTTCCAAAACAATCGCGATGGTGGTGAAAAGGGTGCAAACATTGCATCCTATGGCGTCGACACCAACTGGTACCCGGACTCAGGTGTCACCCACCATCTTACATCCGAGCTGAATAAGCTCACCATGCATGAACAGTACAACGGCAACGATCGCGTCCACACAGCTGACGGCAACGGTATGCAAATAAGTCATATTGGTCATTCTATATTACGCACCCCACATGATTCTTTACAACTCAAAGATGTTCTTCATGTCCCACATGCATCTAAAAACTTGTTATATGTTCATAAACTTACACTTGATAATAATGCCTTCATGGAATTTCACCCTTGGTTTTTCTTCATTAAGGATCGGGACACAAGGGAAATTCTGGTTGAGGGGCCATGCTCGGGTGGCCTATACCCGCTTGCTCCATCATCCACTGAGTCGTCCAAGCAAGCGTTCATCACAATAAAGCCATCAACCTCCACATGGCATCGTCGCTTAGGCCATCCTTCCTCGTTTGTGGTTCAACAAATTCTTAGGAAAAACAATATTTCTCATTCTCCGGAAATAAACTTGTCAACTAGCTAAGAGTCATCAACTACCCTATCATGTCTCTACTAGTGTTTCCACTGTTCCTTTGGAACAAGTGTTCTCAGATGTATGGGGACCAGCACCTGAGTCTGCTGGAAAGCATTCTTATTATGTAAGTTTTATCGATGATTTTAGTAAGTTCACTTGGATATACTTACTCAAAAAGCGTTCCGATGTTTATCAAGTGTTTCTTAATTTCCAACAACTTGTTGAGAGGAAGTTTGATAGAAAAATTGTTACCATGCAAACTGATTGGGGAGGTGAGTATGAGAAACTTAATAGTTTTTTCCAAAAAGTTGGCATCACACACCATGTTTCCTGTCCTCATGCTCATCAGCAAAATGGCTCTGCTGAAAGAAAACATCGTCATATTGTTGAAGTAGGCCTTGCCCTTCTCGCTAATGCCTCTATGCCACTTAAATTTTAGGACGAAGCTTTTCTCACTGCCACCTTTCTCATAAACCTTCTTCCTAGTAAGGTTATCAATCATGACACGCCAGTAGAACGCCTCCTTCACACAAAACCCAACTATGACTCTGTTCGTGTTTTTGGTTGTGCCTGCTGGCCAAACCTTCGACCATATAACCCCAGAAAACTTTCTTTTGGCTCCACAAGATGTGTTTTCTTGGGCTACAGTCCTCGTCACAAAGGGGTCAAGTGTCTAGATGTCTCTACTGGCCGTGTTTATATTTCTCGTGATGTCGTGTTTGATGAAGAAGTTTTCCCCTTTGCCGAGCTACACCCCAATGCTGGTCGTCGTCTAAAACAAGACATTCTCCTTCTGCCTGATTCTACACCAAATTGTGGGGATGCTAATATTAATGACTATATTCCTTTGCCCGTTGTGCTAATTGTTACTAATAATAATGATGGAGATGCTGCAGATACTCATAATGCACCAGATGTGATTATTGGGAGAAATTCTGCTCTTAATGCTCAGGAAACGGAAGCACATCGTCGCGTACACGCTGCCACGGGATTAGATCCCGAGGATGATCTCCCTGGCCCGCCTGGCGTTGATCCCGGAGCGGATCCGCCCCTATCCACTCAAGACAGGCCAACTGCCACCGCGACTGACGCGCATCCCGGGAGTTAGGAGCCGCGGGAGCCGCGCTCTCCACGCGCGGACGAGTCGCGCCGTGCCACGTCGCCCCCTCGGTCGCCTTTCCTCGCGTCCCGGCCCACCTCGCCTCGGTCTTCGTCGCGTTCCCACTCCCGCTCGCCCTCGCCTCCCGAGCGTGCGTCAGGCGTTGATCCCGGAGAGGATCTGCACAATGATGAGCCAGTTTTGTCTCCCGTTCCATCCTCGCGCCAAAACAACAACGCCATGGAGAATTCATCTGCACTCTCAGGCTCACCTGGCAGTGGTTCAGGTGATTCGGCAACATCTTTCGATGCATCTTCGTCTCCGTCACCACTTCCGGAACCTCGTACACGACTACAAAAAGGTATACGACAACCAAAACGATACACTAATGGCACTATTCGCTATGGCATGTTCACCTCTACAGGTGAACCTAGTAAACTCTCAGAGGCCTTAAAAGATGATCGTTGGCGCAAGGCAATGGAGGAAGAATATACAACTCTTATGAATAATAAAACCTGGCATCTTGTCCCTCCACACTCCACAAAAAATCTTATTGATTGTAAATGGGTATATCGTATCAAAAGAAATGCAGATGGCACTGTTGACAGGTACAAGGCACGTCTCATTGCAAAAGGTTTCAATCAAAGGTATGACATTGACTATGAAGATACTTTCAGCCCAGTTGTTAAAGCGGCCACTATCAGAATTGTTCTGTCAGTTGCTGTTTCCAGAGGCTGGAGTCTGCGGCAGCTAGATGTCAAGAACGCGTTTTTACATGGCGTTCTGGAAGAGGAGGTTTACATGAGGCAACCCCCAGGTTTTGAATCTTCTGCTACTCCAAATTATATTTGTAAACTTGACAAAGCGCTTTATGGTCTTAAACAAGCACCACGAGCATGGTATTCCAGACTGAGTAACAAACTGCAACAACTTGGTTTTGTTCCTTCTAAAGGAGATACTTCACTCTTTCTCTACAACAAAGCTAATGTTATAATCTTTGTTTTAATCTATGTTGATGATATCATAGTCACTAGCTCCTCAGACAAGGCTATTTCTTCTCTACTTCATGACCTTAATGATGATTTTGCACTCAAAGATTTAGGTGATCTACACTATTTTTTGGGCATTGAGGTAAAGAAAATCCCAAATGGCTTACTTCTTACTCAAGCAAAATATGCTGCTGATTTGTTAGCTAAAGTTGGTATGAAAAATTGCACAACCACACCCACTCCAATGTCATCTGCCGACAAGTTGTCTCTAACTGATGGTTCTCTCCTTGGGACTGATGATAGCACACAGTATAGAAGCATTGTTGGTGCTTTGCAGTACCTCACGCTGACAAGACCTGATATTTCCTTCTCAGTCAACAAAGTCTGTCAGTATTTACATGCTCCTATCACTACTCATTGGACAACTGCCAAACGGATACTACGATATGTTCAAGGCACTATACATGTTGGTTTAACTTTTCAGCAATCACCCACTAGTTTGCTCAGTGCTTTCTCAGATGCAGATTGGGCAGGGTGCTTGGATGACAGGAGATCCACTAGAGGTTTTGCTATATTTCTTGGTCCAAATCTGGTCTCCTGGAGTGCTAGAAAGCAAGCCACTGTTTCCAGATCCAGTACTGAAGCCGAATACAAGTCCCTAGCAAATGCTACAGCTGAACTCATATGGGTTGAAGCCATTCTCCAGGAACTTGGAGTTTCACTTAAGGTAAAATCATGTTTATGGTGTGATAATTTGGGTGCTACTTACCTGTCTGCGAATCCTATATTTCATGCCAGAACAAAACATATTGAGATAGACTATCACTTTGTTCGTGAAAGAGTTGCAAATAAAATGCTTGATATCAAGTCTATATCTACAAAAGATCAAGTGGCAGACGGTTTCACAAAGGCTCTTGCAATCAAGGATCTTAATGAATTCAAGCGTAATCTCAACCTGTCTGCAGGATGAGATTAAGGGGGCTGTTAGATGTAATCCAAAAACTCTCTGTATGGCATCATGTAATGGACTTGGAGTAGTACTCCTCTCCTAATCATATCCCTCTTGTATGCGCCACCGGTGGGGCTTTTCCACTGCCTATATAACACGTAACCGATGCCCCTAACGGGGCCATCGCTTCTGCCTACCTATTTCGACAGCAGCAACCGTGACCTTATCACCAAGCATCTTTGGCTGCTGTCTGCCCCTGGTTGCTCGAGTTTGCCTTCTTGCGTTTGAAAAATATATGTTGATTTTTCAACATATAAATTAAAGGTCTTTTCTAGTAAAATCTTATCGTATCATATATACAGCTAAAATCTCCAATGCAAGGATATTTGAAAAAAGTAATACACATGTAATATTTTTGTTTGATAAATTGAGATCTTCTGTAATAAATGCACACCAACTTTTGAAAAGAAGTTGCATGCACATGCAAAGATTTTTTTGCTGGTAACAGGTGTATCCTATAAACAAATGTAGTGTAGCATTGCATTTATCTTAAATATAAAATTTAAGACTTCCAAAATTAAATAGAGAAGTATGAAATATGAAAGCACATACTTCCTCTATCCCGGTTTAAATGACATATATTGGAAAACATGCAATCCCAAAAGTCCTCTACCTCCTAGTCACATAAACATTTAATTTCAAAGAAAGAGCCAATCAAAGGATTAGTTAGACCCAAATTAGGCAAACAAAAGACGCTCAGGGCCTAAAGGTTTGCTATATGTGTCCTTTAAACCGGGATGGAAGGAGTACTTGAAAATAATGCCACTACATCTTACACCCAAACTCTATGTTTATTCTAAGCAATACATGTATTAAAAATATTTTTGTATGCATTGGGCCTTTTCTGGTAGCGGTGTCAAAATGACCACGCAATGTGGTGGGTGGCAAACTATTTTTATCTAGACAGATTCCATGACAACGTACCAAATTTTTTCATAAACGTGGTGACGAGGTTTAATCTCGTCAATGTCTATTGTTATGGACTTGGGTTTTGGAGAAGATGGGGATGCTGGAGATCGTGGCACGGTTAACACACAAGCAACCAGGGGACACGAGATTTACCCAGGTTTAGGCCCCCGGAGGGAAAACCTATTCCTGCTTGTCTGCTCTTTGATTACGGCGGAACCGAAGGTTACAGGGTGCGCAGATTCGATCTGGCGTGGATGCATGTGCGAAAGTATGAGTCGAGTCTAGATCTGTAGATCTATTGTGGAGGTGGAGATCGTAGATCTATCTATTGGGGGTTATGGCGTCTGTAGGTCGTTCCCTCCTTGTTGGACCCTCCTAGCCTTTATATATGGGGAGGCTAGGTCTCGGGTGCCAATACGAGTAGGTTACAAGTTGTATTCAAACTCTAGCCTTGAGGTTTTCTTGTCTTGTGCGTTTGGGAGTCCGTGTCCATATGGGCTTCATAGCAGCCGAAACGTCATAGGCGTCATGGACCCTGGCAGGTCGTCGAGTGGGCCTTCCGTCGGGCTGGACCGGGTATACTAACATCGGGTACCCGTAGGGCATATCCATGTCAGTAGCCCCCAAGTCTCCATCCGAAACGTAGATTCGGGTTGAGACTTAGTTGTCTTAAACCTTGTATTTGGATGTCGGAGTCGAAAGTTGTGTCGAGTGCAAAGCACTTCACCCGGAAGTTCATCGGGTCAGCTGAATTTGTTCGGCTGTTGTAAAGGAATCGACATCGTGGACGTAGTCAACACAATGGACTATAGGGTGCGAATCAGCCCTCCTATGGAGTAGCCCGAAGGTATGTTCGAGTAGACTCGGCGTAGACTTTAATTTAGCCATTGCTTGCTTCAGGTCCAGAGGACACAATTTTTCGGATGCTTGAATCAATCCTCCCATGGGAGTAGCCCCAAGTCCGCAGTGGAGTCGAGACTCGGCGAGACTCAAGATCTTGTGTGTGCGCCACCAGCGCCGCTTGAGTAGCCCCGAGTGTCTGGCGGAGTCGTAGACTCGCGAGACTCGAGTCTTGTATCGTGCGCTTGTAGACGAAAAATATCGTGGGCGCATCACGACCCGGAAGTACATCGGCACGCGACCAGTGCTCCTGATAGGAGTAGCCCCCGAGTGTCTAGTCGAGTCGCAGACTCGAGTGAAGACTCATGCGAGGAGAAACCACTGACCCGGAAGTGCATCGAGTCAGCGTCTCACGTATAAGGAGCCAGGAGTCAACGTAGCGGAGTGATGCGGCATTTTAGCCAGAAGGACTCGACGTTGCGGATGAAGTCGACGCCGTTTCTTCTGTCGGGTGCACAACCACCGTCGTGTCTGTCGGGTGCATGGCCAACGTCGCGTCTTTGTAGCATCAAGACATGCAACCATCCGAGGAGTGACTCGACTCGGGTCTTGAGCTTATGGCGTAGCCAGTTGTTTTGTCGACTCCTATTGGAGGACCCGATAGAATAGCTCGACGCAGTCGACGTCTTTGTAAGCTGCATAAAACATAAAGAATTATAAAGTACTTGTATCTTGTAAGAAATATTTGCCTGTCGGCTTGTATAGTAAGATTTTGGTGCCGATCAAGTCGACACTTTTGCACTGTATGCTAGGCCTTTTCGTTAGCCTGATTACCCATAGTCTCAGTACCTTGCCGAGGCACTCGGAGTTCAAGGATTTGACGGTCAGGCAGAATCAGCTTCTCGGGCTGTCGCGTTCGAGGTGCTCGAGTGCGTGGAGCCGATGGCACATTAGGTTACTCGAAGAGGGCGCAACCCCCGAGTGTTTCGAGTGCAATTAAAGTAAGAAAGAAAATCTACTCTGAGTAGAGAACTTAGCTTTAGTTGTAGTTGTCGTGGACGGAGTCGACGCGGTAGTGGGTCGCGCGCGGACGTGGTCGACGCGGCGAACCACAATCATAGCGGCGACGGGTTTTCGGAGTTGATGGTGGTAGAGAGTTCTGCATCCGAAGATTACCGACATTCGAAGATTACCGGCACCCGAGGGATGTATCGGGTCATCGCAGCCAAAAGCCGCATCGGGTTACTGATGTCGAGGGAGCCCCCGAGTCGAAGAGCACACCGGGCCACCGCGAAAAGCCGCTGGTCGCCAAGCCGGAGGAGCCCCCAAGTCGTCGGAGCCGAAGAACATAGAGGATGACCAGAGTCGGCGAGCCCCGATTCGCGGCTTTGAAGCCGATGCGACGGCCGCAATCGAAGATCGCATCAGGTTGTCGCAGTCCAAAACCGCAACAGATCAATGGCCACGAGTCATGTGGACAAGTGGGCGCAGCCCCCAAGCGTGGAGTTGATGTCGATGGAGTCGTGTGGCGGAGTCGCCGGATTTTTGTGAGCAATGGTGATCTTCACGCAGACGAAAACAAGTTGACTCTATCTTGGACTTGATGTGTACGAATCAGCTTGGTCTCTTGTCCAATGCTCTTCACGTGAGATGTGAAGTATATTCTTTTTCAATGCTCGATGGGTTACTGCCCAAATCCTGACGTCATGTATCTCCGTGGAGTCCTTTGGTAGCTACCACGCATGGCGTGATAGAGTAGAATTCTGTTCTATGCTTCTGCTTGATTTTTTTATTTTCTTCGACGTCCCGAGAATACGCGCAAAAGGCTGCTAATTCTGTTTTTTAACTTCTGGTCGCATGCGACGTGATGATCGAGTTCGTGTGACACGTGTTTAGCAGATGTACGGCGTAATCAGTCTCCCGTCGTTCCAGATCTGAATTAGCCAAACCAATTTGGATTTTGAACCCCACGTGCTTGTAGCTTCAGGTAGACTCGACGAATCTTTTCTTATGGCTTCCGGTAGACTCAATGGATCTTGCGTCTGGTTTGTTTTTCCTTTTTGCTCCATTGATTCTGCTAGTCCAGGCGAACGGGGCATGATGGCGGTGCAATCCGTTTAGATCCATCCCTCGGTCGAAGGATCCGAAGGCTAGGCGTGATGCCGGTGAGCGCAGAGTGAGCTCGATGGAGTCGAAGTAGATCTGATTCCCGGAAACTGACGACTCGTAGATCGCTTCGGATGGGACCGTCACGATCGCACAATCAGCGCCCCCAGTTCCCACAGACGGCGCCAATTGACGAGGTTTAATCTCGTCAATGCCCATTGTTATGAACTTGGGTTTTGGAGAAGATGGGGATGCTGGAGATCGTGGCACGGTTAACAGACAAGCAACCAGGGGACACGAGATTTACCTGTGTTCAGCCCGGGAGGAAAACCCTACTCCTGCTTGTCTGCTCTTTGATTACGGCGGAACCGAAGGTTACAGGGTGCGCAGATTCGATCTGGCGTGGATGCATGTGCGAAAGTATGAGTCGAGTCTAGATCTGTAGATCTATTGTGGAGGTGGAGATCGTAGATCTATCTATTGGGGGTTATGGCGTCTGTAGGTCGTTCCCTCCTCGTTGGACCCTCCTAGCCTTTATATATGGGGAGGCTAGGTCTCGGGTGCCAATACGAGTAGGTTACAAGTTGTATTCAAACTCTAGTCTTGAGGTTTCCTTGTCTTGTGCGCTTGGGAGTCCGTGTCCATATGGGCTTCATAGCAGCCAAAACGTCATAGGCGTCATGGACCCTGGCAGGTCGTCGAGTGGGCCTTCCGTCGGGCTGGACCAGGTATACTAACATCGGGTACCCGTAGGGCATATCCATGTCACGTGGCGCCGATACATATACTGTGAAAGGCTTAACACGGGCTGGAACACAGTAGCACACACACCGACCACCACAACACACCCGGACACACACCAGCCATGCCCACGCATATGATCCCATCTTTCTCTCAATCGTTTGTCTCCATCCCTGCAGTGGCCGCCGCTGCCTTAATTTCCACCTCCGGTCGCGCGAGATCGTCTCTGGCGCGGTCGGCCTGCTTCTCCTATCAGCCTTGCAACCTCGAAGAATGCCTCTCCACGAGCTTCTTGTTGGTTCCTTCCCCGCTTACTTCTCTACCCTCATAGACCTACAGAAGTTGTGCGTCCTTGCCACCTCGGTGGACCTCGCCCTGGTCCAAATGCTCCCGCTTTTCTCTCCCGATATCCACCCATCTCTCCCCAACCCCGACTCCAGTCTCCAATCCTCTACCTAGTATAATACACCTGTTGTAAACACCACATGTAGAGTTTTTCTACACATATATAAACATGCAACCCGGCCCAGGTAGAGGGTACGGTTCAACCCTAGATTATTGATATGGTATCAGAGCCTCCTCCTCCTTCCTCGTGAGGTGGCTGCCGCTCCAACACCAAAACCCACCCGCCGGTGATCATCGGCGCAGGACCCAAGGACACAAAACAATCCGCCTCGGGCACCTCTTGCCGTCGCAAACCACGATCCAAGACCAAAAATAAATCTCTTCGATTGAGAACCCCCAAAACCCTAGAAAACCTAGACACCAAATAACCCTGCCCGGCCGCCATCTTCCGTCGGAGAATGGCGAACGACGATCTTCTTCATCAAACAACAAGACCGGTCTCGATGGCTTCCTCATCCTCATCCAGGGCAGCATCGGCATCGGCTATGAGTCTGACCGCTGCCCTTGGAACTTCGCCTTCCGATAAGCTATCTCGCCACAACCACCTCCTCTGGAAGACTCAAGTTCTTCCGGCCCTTCAATGTGCTCAGGATATGGGGCTGCGGCTTGCTGATATGCCTTGCACCGGAACTTATATGAACCGGTGGAGATCAGTTTAAGGGATCGAGGTAGGACAAAACGTGAGTCCTACCGATTGTTGCGACCAATGTGGCTATTAATTAACTAGGCTGGACCACACTGATTGTTGCTACCAGCATGGCTATTATTTAACTGGGCCGATCAGTTCCGGTCATCCTAAACTTACAGGTGGCATAGTGGGTAATTTTGATTGAGCTATAGGGATAAATCCATCTAAAAAATGTTGAACCGGAAGAAACACTTCGTTCTTTATTATATACTAGAAAAGATGCCCGCGTTGCTACGTGAGGAAAAAGCTATGTCGCAGATGTGCATTCTAATAACAACAATCCATCCATACTCTTGACATGGGGAAATACGATCTTCTTCTCAACAAGTAAAATTAGTCTACAATGCCTCCGTTCCAAGTAATGTAGCAAGATGCTGTCATCATGTACATGCAACAATATTCAGGTCGACATCTAGCGGTGCCTTTCATGTAAAAGATGTTTGGATCTAGTTGATCTATTGTCCAGCTAAGCCCATTTGTACATATTCATATGTGGTAGTCCAAGTAAGTGAATTGGTATATTTAAAAAGGGTCATTATTTACACTATTGAGTTTGAACAGTGAAAAACGAATAGCCCTGATTGCTGCTTGTAAAACACATATTCTGAGCTGATGAAATTAACACTCGGATACTTCACAACTATTTGTCATTCATGAAGATAAAACACTCCATCAATCTCACTACAAAGAACACACTATGTATGTTGCTAGAATTGATAAAATTTCAGAGCTCCATTACCAATTAAAAACATATTCATCATCTGCAATACAACTAAGATTGGTTGTTATCATCCACTACTCAAGAACAAAAAGTCTGCATATCTAGAAAAAAATTAAAGTTTCTTCAGAACTCGTGTTTAAATCCCACTTTAATTCTAACTGAACTGAGTGAACCAAATTAACTATAAAGAATAGAAAGTTACCTAATAAACCAGGATGAAAGAAGCCATGAGAAAGGGTTTACACAGTAGATCCTTCGCAGGCTAAACCATCTGATTTCACAATAACGTGTGTGCTCTTCCTCCTTCAAGAAGGAATCAGGGAGCACAAAGGCCGTGCGTTGCTACGGCATCACATAAAATCAAATGAACAATCTTTCATATTCACACATAATATTTGCATACGAGAATCTAGCCATGCATGCGTGCAAGCAAGTGAATAAGAGATCAAAGTGGGCGTTCGTAAGGGGTGAGTGGCTTTAACCTCTTCTATCATGGAGTGGAGGTCCCTTTGCCCAAAGGGAATTGTCACTGGATTCTTGTGTGTGTAACTGTGTATGCAGGATACACGGCGAGGTAGTGGCCGGTTGTGCGATCACTACTCATGGGATCTCTCGTGTTCCCACTTTTCTTCCATAATTTCTCGATCATCGTTATGGCACACGCCGTCACGCAATGTGTCTAAATTATCCTGCAGTCATAGAAAGCTCTGTTCATCTGCTCTGCTTTGTCAACGATGAGCTCCGGCTGTTTGGCCTGGGCCGTCTTTAGATGGTCACCACCATGACGCAGCTCCGAGTGGCATCGTCCCTTGGGCTCGGAGGTGACACCGACCGGGATGACCTAGTGCTCTAGCTTGTAGCCTAAAAAGAAAACTATAAGATACTCTGCTCGCTCAAGTACGTCTACCTCGGCGGAAAACCGGGCAAGGCTGCTAGCCGGACGACCGCCTCCCTGGTGTACTCTAGCCTGAACGTCAGCCCTGCCGGCCGAGGCCTTCGTGGTCGTCTCGTCTGAGCAAAAGGTGTACGACGCCGACGATGTTCTCAAGCAGGCCGCGTTACTGAAGACGCAATTGTGGACACGGCATACACCTGCGTATTAGCTCCACCTACAGACGTTTGCATGGAGCCCGTATCCACAATTGAATTTTCTGGGAGCATTTAATCGAGCAGTTGAAGCCCATGAAAAAATACATGTTCCTTGACGATCGTAGGAGACACCGGTTTGTGAGTATGGCAAGCCATGCGAGACGAATTTGAACTTCTCGTACACGGCCAACGTGAGCAGGATATCTCCACCACGCACGGGCATGGTGCGCGACCTCGAACGCCTGCGCAGCGCACTTCGTCCTCGCCTGAGCTCTGCAAACTTCAGGGCCCTCACTACGCCACTACCTTCGCTGGAGACCTCGTCTCGAAATCCGTAAAATCCGAGGCGGGTTGCCCTATGCCACTACCTTCGCTGGAGACCTCGTCTCGAAATCTGCAAAATCCGAGGCGGGTTCCCTCCAGATGATGGAGGCGGCGCCGCTCGCCGGGATCAATGGTGGCAGCGGGATGGGGATTAGAATACCGTGTTGTCCTCTGTTTTCTCTGATCTGACAAACCGATCTAGGTCTCCTTTTATGTATGCTTCCGATCCAACATGCCCGACCCGACTCGACTCAGGTACGTGTCCTAGTGTCGCACGCAGACGGTCGCAAAAGGTGCATACCTAACTCAGGTACGTCTGAGCAAAAGGTGGTTGAGGACGGCTCCGCTTTGAACTCTAGTGCGGTCGCAACAAATCACGACAGAGTCAATCCAAGGAAACAAATCGATCAAGAGTTACACTTACAGGAAAAAAGGTTATCCGTTCGCGACCCCTCAGAGCATTAGTCTGGATTGCGCCACCAACCGGGACTAATGCTGGCACGCGTTCCGGTTGGAGCTGGCACGGGGCCAGGAGGCATGCGTCCCGGTTGGAGCCACCAACCGGGACTAAAGATTTGGCCACAGCCACGTGGCGTGGCACGCACCTTTAGTCCCGGTTGCTGGCTCCAACTGGGACTAAAGACTCCCTGCCCTCTATAAATGCACGCCCCAGCCCCTCTGCCTCCACTCTGTTTTTTTAATGGTGAAAGGTGTGAGGGGGTGTGCTAGTTTTTTCTCATGCATGCATTGAAGGTGTTTGTTGAAATGTTTGAGTGAATAATCCCGTTGAATTTCTCATAGAACAAAAATATAGAAGGTGTCCGAGACGCACTTGAGCTTTCTCCTCTTTATTTCCCTCGATCGAGGTTAGCAATCTTATCTTTTCTAGGTCATTGATACAATTCATGTGTCGGTGTGAATTGGTTATTTTACTATTTATGATGTCCTGTTTTTTGATAAACTTACTTATATGATGCAGATGAACGGTCGGGAATGGATGTACGGTGACGTGGGTAGCCGGGTATATCAAAGGCGTGGATAAATTTATCGATGTGGCTACGGCAAACAAAGAGAATGGATTTATACGTTGTCCATGTGTTCAATGTCGGAACAACAAGGAGTACTCTTCCTCGAAAATCATTCACGGCCACCTGATTATGAAAGGTTTCATGCCCAACTATAATTGCTGGACCAAGCACGGGAAAGAGGGTTATGATGGAAGATGGTGAAGAAGAAGATGATGATAACAACTATCATCATATGTTTCCTGAATACAGGATACCGCAATGGAAGACAATGGAGAGGAAAGAGGTGAAGAACGGGCATCAAATGAGTACCGATGAACTTGGTAGGGTCATTTCGATGCAAAGCGAGACTGTGAAACAGAAAATGAGAAGTTGAAGTTAGAGGGCATGTTAGAAGATCACAAGAAATTGTTGTACCCAAATTGTGAAGATGGCAGACAAAGCTCGGTACCACTGGAATTGTTGCGATGGAAGGCGAGTGTGGTCTAACCGACTCCTCATTTGAAAAGATGCTGAAAATAATGAAGCCAAGTTTCCAAAACATAACGAACTTCCCGAGAGTACCTACGAAGCAAAGAAGACTCTCCTCCGGGATTAGATGTGCAAAAGATACATGCATGCATTAATGATCGCATCCTCTACCATGTAAGGAGTATGAGAATTTAGATAAATGCCGGTATGCAACGCTGCAGTATAAGATCGACGAGATGACCTGGTGATGTTGAGGAGAGCCCCTCCGGAAGAGGGTTCTGCTAAGGTTATGTGGTATGCTCCTATAATACCAAGGTTGAAACGCATGTTCAAACAAAGAGCATGACAGGTTGTTGCGATGGCACAAAGCAGACCGTAAGAAAGACGGGAAGTTGAGACACCCTGATGGGTCACAGTGGAGAAAAATCGAGAGACTTCCCAGACTTTGCGGTGACGCAAGGAACTTATGGTTTGGTCTAAGTACGGATGACATGAATCCTTTTGGGGAGCAGAGCTGCGATCCACAAAGACCTGGCCCGTGACTCTATGTATCTACAACCTGCCTCCTTGGTTGTGCATGAAGCGTAAGTTTATTATGATGCGTGCTCATCCAAGGCAAGCAACCGGGCAACGACATTGATGTGTACCTTAGGCCATTAGTTGAAGAACTCTTACGGTTGGGGCAAACCAGGTGTACGTGCGTGGGATGAGAACAAACAGAGCCATTTAATCTACGAGGGTTGTTATTCAGTAACCATCAATGATTGGCCTGCTCTTAGTAACCTTTCGTGATGGACAAACAAGGGATATAAGGCATGCACCCACTGTTAGATAAGACCGAAGGTACATATTTGCATAAATGCAAGAAGGTTGTGTACTGGCGAATCGACGATTTCTTCCGACCAATCATCCGTAAGAAAGAAAGGCAAGCATTTCAAAGGTGAGGCAGATCACCGGAAGAAGCTGAACTCCTGCTGGTGATGATGTATTTGGTATGGTCAAGGACATAGAAGTAATATTTGGAAAGGGTCCCGGCGGTCAATCAGTTCGAACGACGTCGCTATGTGACACGCACCCATGTGGAAGAAGAAATCTATATTTTGGGAGCTGCCATATTGGAAAGTCCTGCGTGTCCGCTTCAATCGACGTGATGCACGTGACGAAGAATCTCTGCGTGAACCTGCTAGGATTCCTAGGCGTGTATGGAAAGACAAAAGATACACAAGCACGGAGGACCAACAAATTATGAAAGACCCAAAGAACATGCATACAGATAACAAGACGGATAAAGGGCGCCACTTAAGTCGCCAGCTATGCTCTTACCAAAGCAGAAGGAAATCTTTTGAAGTCCTTTACGGTATCAAGGTGCCGTCGGGCTTCTCATCTAATATAAAGGGATAATAAATATGGCAGAGAAAACTTCCAAAACCTGAAGTCTCATGACATCACGTGATTATGACGCAGTTGCTTCCGATTGCATTGAGGGGCTTCACCGGAAAATGTCCGAGTACCCATTGTGAAGTGTGCATTCCTCAATGCAATATCTCGAAGGTAATCAATACAGATATTCTGCCAAGGTTACGAAGGATGTGGTACAATGTCTTGTTAGTTTTGAATTGGTGTTCCCACCATCCTTCTTCAATATTATGACGCATCTCTGGTTCATCTAGTGGAAGAGATTGCCATTCTCGGTCCAGATTTCGCACAATATGTTCCCTTTGAGAGGTTCATGGGAGTCTTAAAGAAATATGTTCATAACCGTGCTAGACGGAAGGAAGCATCTCCAAGAGATATGGAGCAGAGGAGGTCATTGAGTTTTGTGTTGACTTTATTCTGACCTTAAGCCGATTGGTGTTTCGACTCGCGACATGAGGGAAGACTAAGTGGAAAAGGCACTGGAAAGAAAGCAATGATATGTAGGGACGGGATTCTTTCACTAAAGCACACTACACGCTTCTACATAATTCCACCTTGGCAGCTCCGTATATCGAGGAACACAAGAATATTATGCGCTCCAAAACCGGGGAAGCTGAATCATGGATTCTGAGATGAACACATGAAGTCTTTTGGTGGTTGGATGGACACATCTCTTGAATGACACCACTGTTGGAGATCAGCTATACTTGTTGGCGTCACACACCATCTTCTACCGTATTGAATTTCCAAGGGTACGAAATAAATGGGAATACATTCTACACGATCGCCCAAGATAAAAGAGCACCAACCAAAATAGTGGTGTCCGCTTTGATGCAATAGACGAGAATGGATAAAGGACACATATTATGGTTACATAGAGGAGATATGGTAACTAGACTATGGAGTCTCTTTTAAGGTCCCTTTGTTTATTTTGCAAAAATGGGTCAACCTGAATGGGGAAGGGTAAAGATAGACCAGGTTGTATGGAATGACAACTGGATCTCAACAATCTTGGTTATAGAGATGAACCATTCGTCCTAGCCAATGATGTGTCTCGGGTTTTCTATGTGAAGGACATGTCCTCCAATCAAAAAAAGAAAAAATATGCAAACGAATACATCATATGATGAGCCAAAGCGTCACATAGTTCTTCAGGGAAAAGAAACATCGTGGGAATCGAGGACAAGACAGACATGTCGGGAAGATTATAATAAGTTTGATGAAATTCCGCCCTTCACAAAGGAAAACTGACCCAAGCATTCCGTTAAGTAAAGAAGATGCTCCATGGTTACGCAAGCGGTCATAAGGAATGACATATGCCAAGAAGTTCATGCTCATATTATGTAACTCTAGTTCATGTCTTTCAGGTTTGTGGCTTGACCAAGGATATCTTCGCGGTTTGTGGCCTTTAGTCCCAGTTTTGTAGTCTCAGTTTTAATATTAATTTCACATATTAGGAGTGCCTCTATGACCAGTTTCAGAGATGCCGGAGGACTGGGCTCGTCGGCATCTCCTCAACTGGCCGCATGATGGTGTCCTCTCCGAAAACCATCTTGCAGCTTGTAACTTCACTAACTAGATCAATACGCCTGAGCTAACTAATTTCACATATTAGGGAGTGCCTCTATGACGATTTCGAGATGCGGAGGACTGGGCTCCGTGGCATCTCCACAAACTGGCCGTAGTGGTGTCCTGCCTCGAAAACCATCTTGCAGCTTGTAACTTCACTAACTAGATCAATACGCCTCGAGCTAACTAATTTCACATATTAGAGTGCCTCTATGACCAGTTTCTGAGATGCCGGAGGACTGGCTCACGGCATCTCCTCAAACTGGCCGCAGTGGGTGTCCTCGCTCGAAAACTATCTTGCAGCTTGTAACTTCACTAACTAGATCAATACGCCTGAGCTAACTAATTTCACATATTAGGAGTGCCTCTATGACCAGTTTCTCGGAGATGCGGAGGACTCGGTCATCGGCATCTCCTGAAACTGGCCGATGGTGTCCTCGCTCTCGAAAACCATCTTGGAGATGCCTCAAACTGGCTGGAGGACTGGACTCACAAGGATGCATATTTATAGTACAAGCAGCTCGGCATAATGTCGACACTCACGACATAATGTCGACACTCACCCTATTATTAGTCTTGACTCATCTTTAGTCCGGTTGGTGTCTCCAACCGACTAAAGGTTCATCTTTAGTCGGTTGGTGACACCATCCGGACAAGGTAAGCCGCACGACATAATGTCGACACTCACCCCTATTATTAGTGTTGCTGGCCCACTCGCCAAGAATCCCTTGATGCGGTTGGTTTCTCCAACCGGGACTAAATATGAACCCTCTCTTTATATAGGCATTTCCCTCTATTTATTAGGTAACACTCAAGACATTTAATAATATTAAAAACCGGGACAAACCGGGACTAGCTAACACTCAGGACTAAAGCCGCCCCCTTTAGTCATAATCATGCCTAGTCCTATAGTACGCAGCTTCAGGGTCTTCATCATCGTCGTCATCATCATCATCATCGTCACCTGCCACTCCGGGGATCCTCAGCCCATCCATGGCATATACCAGGGGCCATTCCAGCCTCGGATTCACGGCGGGTGGGAGAGGGGTCTCCTGGAAGACGATGCCGCTACCGCCGGGACAGTGTGGGGCCTGTGGCGGGTGGACTCGTGGGCACCGTAGGCGAGGATGGTCTCCCCCGACGATGTAGCGCATCACTCCGATGATAGTACGGTTCGCCCACCACAGACGACGGCCGGCTTCGTTGTGGTTCACCGGTGGCGGGCCATCACCCTCGTACCTGGCGAGCTCCCTTTCCCGCCTATTAGAGAAGAAGGCATTCCAGGTGTCGTAGTTGTCGGGATCCCACTGAGGATCCATCCGCTGCTCCGGCGTGAGCTCGTGGTAGAAGTGGTTTGTGATGGCCGCATGTCGTGCGGAACCTTGAGGAATAGGAGGGACAGGAACCCCTCCAGCCAAGATTCATCCAAGGGCGGTAGCCCGGCGGACAAGGGTAGTTGGAGGCGCACAGCGCCTCGGTATCCTCGAGGGTCAGAATGGCCCAGTAGGCGTTTTCCATTGTTCTAAGAGAGGAAGGTGTGGATGTGTGGATAGCCATGACACGATCACCCTAAATATAGAGGGAAAGGACTGGAAAACTTGGCGTGAAGCTTTGGGAAATGGCGGGAAATATCTTTAGTCTCGGTTAGTGACTACATCCGGGACTAAAAGCTCTAGTAGAAAGGAAAGGGCGGGAAAACTTGGCGGGAAGAGGTGGGAAATGGCGTAAAATATTTTTAGTCCCGGTTTGTGACTATATCCGGGACTAAATGTCTGCCGAACAATGAAAATCCTTCGCGTGGTAGTCCATAGTTAGAAATTCAGATAATTCAAAACGGGCATAATAAATTCAAAAAAATCTGAACAATGAAAATCCTTCGCGTGGTGTCATATTTTGTTACATAGTTGAAAGGAAAAATACCAGACTTGGTATATTGATCATGTTTCGAAAAAACCTTCACAAAATGACCTATCATGTTCGAGGTTTCATGGCTTTCGGTCCAAATGACCGATGTTATGTGCTGAATCACGGCATAGTTTGTGATGTTGTTCCCATATTATGCATGTGTGTGGACATTGGTATGGATAACAATGTTGCAGGAGGAAGTTTTCCTTTTTGTCGCACGGAAAAGCCCTTTTCCATTTTCCGAGCGCAAAAAACGGGTCGTTTTGTGAAGTAACCACCAAAATGCCGTTTCAGAATTTTACCGTCCCATTTTCCTAAAATACTAGACCACCTTACATGGACTATCTCCCAACCAGTACATCTCAAACCTTTTCGTCCATCCCGGGTGAAAAGGACAAATGTCTGCCGAATCGGTAGGAAGTGGGTCCGGTTTGTACTACAGGTACATGATCTATCGCCCGTGATTTTTTGAAAAAATCATTTTTAGACTCGCAATACGTGGTTTCTTCAAAGATCCAATGCAAGTTCTAACAATGCTCGTCCCCTATCTTCATGCACACCGGTTCGACCATAGTTAGAAATTCAGATAATTCAAAACGGGCATAATAAATTCAAAAATAATCCGAACAATGAAAATCCTTCGCGTGGTGTCATATTTTGTTACATAGTTGAAAGGAAAAATACCAGACTTGGTATATTGATCATGTTTCAAAAAAACCTTCACAAAATGACCTATCATGTTCGAGGTTTCATGGCTTTCGGTCCAAATGACCGATGTTATGTGCTGAATCACGGCATAGTTTGTGATGTTGTGCCCATATTATGCATGTGTGTGGACATTGGTATGGAGAACAATGTTGTAGGAGGAAGTTTTCCTTTTTGTCGCACGGAAAAGCCCTTTTCCATTTTCCGAGCGCAAAAAACGGGTCGTTTTGTGAAGTAACCACCAAAATGCCGTTTCAGAATGCTACCATCCCATTTTCCTAAAATACTAGACCACATTACATGGACTATCTCCCAACCGGTACATCTCAAACCTTTTCGTCCATCCCGGGTAAAAAGGACAAATGTCCGAATCCAGAGGAAGTGGGTCCGGTTTGTACTACAGGTACATGATCTATCGCCCGTGATTTTTTGAAAAAAATCATTTTTAGACTCGCAATATGTGGTTTCTTCAGAGATCCAATGCAAGTTCTAACGATGCTCGTCCCCTATCTTCATGCACACCGGTTCGACCATAGTTAGAAATTCAGATAATTCAAAACGGGCATAATAAATTCAAAAAAATCCGAACAATGAAAATCCTTCGCGTGGTGTCATATTTTGTTACATAGTTGAAAGGAAAAATACCAGACTTGGTATATTGATCATGTTTCGAAAAAACCTTCACAAAATGACCTATCATGTTCGAGATTTCATGGCTTTCGGTTTAAATGACCGATGTTATGTGCTGAATCACGGCATAGTTTGTGATGTTGTGCCCATATTATGCATGTGTGTGGACATTGGTATGGAGAACAATGTTGCAGGAGGACGTTTTCCTTTTTGTCGCACGGAAAAGCCCTTTTCCATTTTCCGAGCGCAAAAAACGGGTCGTTTTGTGAAGTAACCACCAAAATGCCGTTTCAGAATGCTACCATCCCATTTTACTAAAATACTAGACCACCTTATATGGACTATCTCTCAACCGGTACATCTCAAATCTTTTCGTCCATCCCGGATAAAAAGGACAAATGTCTGCCGAATCGGTAGGAAGTGGGTCCGGTTTGTACTACAGGTACATGATCTATCGCCCGTGATTTTTTGAAAAAATTATTTTTAGACTCGCAATATGTGGTTTCTTCATAGATCCAATGCAAGTTCTAACGATGCTCGTCTCCTATTATTATGCATGTGTGTGGACGCGCCATATTATGCATGTGTGTGACGCCATTTTCATCTTTAGTCCCGGTTGGTGACACCATCCGGGAAAAGGTACACTCCGCACGACATAATGTCGACACGCCATTTTTCCCGCCATTTTTCTTCCCGCCATTTTTTCCCGCCAGTTCTTCACTATATATATATGTAGGGTTGGCCTCCATTATCATTGCACATCTCTAGACTCATATCTGCAACCTCATCACTCTTTCCCATGGCTTCCACCGTAGCACTAACTCCCAGGGAGGCGGAGGCGCTGGCGCCGAACTACCCCTGCCCGCCGGGCTACTGTGTCCCCGTCGGCTGGATGCTGAGCGCCGGAGGCGTGCCGGTTCCTCCTATCCCTCTAGGTGTGGCGTGTCGGATGGCCATCACGAACCACTACTACTTCGAGCTCACTCCAGAGCAGCGGAGGAATCCCATATGGCATCCCGACTATTTCCCAACTTGGGAAGCCTTCTTTGTGGATCGGCGTGAGAGGGCACTCGCCAGGCACGAGGAGGAGGGCCCACCTCCTACGAACTTCAACGAGGCCGACCGGCGGCTGTGGTGGCGTGGCCGGACTCTCCAGAGCGTCATGGCCTACGACACGGCCGCCGACTCTAGCCCCCGCCTGCGCTACCCTCAAGTCCAGCCCACTCGTACTCAACCTTCAAGGTTCAACTACGGCGACCCGGCTAGCGGCGGCAGCGACTACAACGATGGCGAGTATTACAGGTGTAGGCAGGAGCATGACTGAATTATTCCAACATTGCAAAACAAGTTCGACCGATTGTGGCTTAATCTGGCCATGTATCTAAATTTTCAGTTCTTCTATGTAACTTTGTGTTAGTTGTGTTATGTACTTTAATTCCAGTTCTATCCTAATCAAATTTTATTTCCGCCCATTATTTTCCGTCCTCTTTTTTCCGCCCATTAAAAACAGAAAATGGTTTTGAATTACTTATAAGTTAATTCATTTTTAATTGTAAATGGTTCATATTTTAAACGGTTACATTAATTATTTTAAAAATAGAAAATGGTTTTGAATTATTTATTCAAATCCAAACACTTTTTATGTTTAAAGTTTTTCTAAATTCCAAATTAATATTTAAAAATATAAGTTAATTCATTTTTAATTTTAAATGGTTACATTAATTATTTTTTAAAAATAGAAAATGGTTTTGGATTATTTATTCAAATCCATACACTTTTTATGTTTAAAGTTTTTCTAAATTCCAAATTAATATTTAAAAAATATAAGTTAATTCATTTTTAATTTTAAATGGTTACATTAATTATTTTTTAAAAATAGAAAATGGTTTTGGATTATTTATTCAAATCCATACACTTTTTATGTTTAAAGTTTTTCTAAATTCTAAATTAATATTTAAAAAATATAAGTTATTTCATTATTAATTTTAAATGGTTACATTAATTATTTTTTAAAAATAGAAATTGGTTTTGGATTATTTATTCAAATCCATACACTTTTTATGTTTAAAGTTTTTCTAAATTCCAAATTAATATTTAAAAAATATAAGTTATTTCATTATTAATTTTAAATGGTTCATAGTTTAAATGGTTACATTAATTATTTTTCAAAAAATAAAATGGTTTCGAATTAGTTATTCAAATTCAAACACTTTTTATGTTTAAAGTTTTTCTAAATTCCAAAGTAATTATCATTTAAAAAACATTACAAATTTAAACCCCAAAATAAAAAATAAGGCGGGAACAGAGAGAAAATAACTGAAAAAATTTGAAAACAGGGGAATACGTCCCGGTTGGAGCCACCAACCGGGACTAAAGAGCCCCCTGCGCGCGCCCCTTCAGCTGCTGAAAATTGGACTATACGTCCCGGTTGGTGGCTCCAACCGGGACGTATGCACTTTTAGTCCCGGTTGGAGCCACCAACCGGGACGTATACCCCCTCCCCTTTATATAACTTCTCTTCTTCTCTGCTTCTCTTCTCTGCTTCTTATCGATGACGCCGCCAGTCGCTTGCGCCTCCGCCCGCCTCCGTCGTTAACGCCTCATGCCGCCACTGCCAGCGCTCTCAGAAGCGTCTCCTTCCCGACGACCGCGCCGCTGCGTCTCTTCCGTGACGATCAAGCCGCTGCCTCGTCTCTTCCTGACGACAGGCACCGCCCTTCCCCACAGCCAGGCTGCACGGCGCCTCCTGCCTCCGCCTCCTCCTCTCGCTGCTTGCTGGTGGGCGGCTTCGATCGGGTGGTGCACCGTCGCCGGCGCCGTTTCCTCCACCGCTGCGTCCTCCTTGTCCACGGCCACGGCGGCCGCGTCCTCCTTGACAGCGGCGGCGAGGTGGCTCCGGGCCCCACCTCTGTTTCCCCTTTGCTTGCGTGGCGAGGTGGCTCCGCGTCCTCTGTTTCCCCTTTGCTTGCGTGGCTGCTGAGGTGGCTCCGGGCCCCACCTGTCAGCCACTATGGCTAGTTGTTACTATGGTGCAAAAGGTTTAAACATTTGATTTAATAATTTCAGAATTTGAATAAAACTTGTAAATTCAATAACTTTTAATCTGTAATAGAAAAAATACAAATAATATACCAAAATGTTCAGAAAAATGAGAACTATCTATCTATGCTATAATCATGCATTGTTCAACAACTTAAATGACAAGTTTAATTAGAACACCCTAGTAACCCTAACAGGTGATTCCGGAGTTCCTTGAGTTAGGGTTTGTTTCTAACCCCGATTAACTTGTCGAGCATGCTTTAGGGTTACATTCCAATGCACATTAACTTGTCGTATCATCATCATTGCTTGAGCATTGCATCGATGCCATGTGTTGATTGTTTCCCTTTCTTTCCGGTGATTTGGTTCTTCTCGGTAGAATACGATATCGAGATCGAGATCGAAGACCGAGATCAAGACCATAGATAGATCGAACACCTTTTGTAGCCTTATACTCATGTTCCCCTCTCATAGCCTTAGGGTTTAGGGTTTCTCTTCATTTTTATTATTGTGTATGTATATATTAGGGTTTCACCTTCGATCCGGAAAATATTCGTTAGCCGCTTTGACTTATTCGTAACTTTCTCCTTTATCCGCTTTGACTTATTCATTTTTCCACCTATGCAGAAAATATGGACCCACACGTCAGAGACGAAGAAAAGGAAGAGTTGATCCAAGGTGTGATCCGTGGGGAAGATAATTTAGACGTATCAACGTTTCTGAACAACTCCGGTGAGGGTGATCCTCTTTTTTCCGGAATAGACAACTTGTTTGAGGTTGAAGGTGTTGCCTTCCGCGAGGGAGAAGGCGATGCCTTGTGTAATCGAGAAGACGACCGCTCCGGCGAGGTGCATGTAATATAAATCAATTCATTAATTAATCATCTGCTATCTATATGGAAATAGTAACGACGATCTTTCTTCTTTTAGCCCTCCGGATCGAAGGAATCTACTGAAAAGAGCAGACGAGGCCCAACCAAAAAGTTGCAAGACCATGAGAGGTTCAGGATCGAAGATGTCGCTAAAGACGGCAAACCGACAACTCCCGAAGTTGTCGCAACCAAATTTGTGGCACAATGCGGAGTAATCGTTAGGGACTTAATCTCGATCACCATTAGAAATTGGAATAGGCCTGCTAATGCGGATGAAGAGGGAACATGTTTATTTGTCTCTAACCACGCCAAAGATTTACTGTGGAAGAGGCTCATGGTTAATTTCAAACTACCGAAGATAGAGCTGGATCCAAATGCGGAGGATCCAGTTGAGGACGCCTTACAACATGGGAGAGCCATGGACGCTAAGGTCAGGGAGTGGGCTTTGAAGAAGATGGCCCAGTGTTTCACCAACTGGAAGAAAAGATTGCACCTTGACTATGTCGTGAAAAAGAAGACTCCCGATTTCAAGAATATTCAGTTTGAGAAGATAAAACCATTATGGGCTAAGTTTGTGGAATACAAGAAATCAGAAAAAGCTAAGAAAATGTCTGAAACGAATAAGCTGAATGCTGCTAACAAGAAGTATCACCATACTATGGGGCACGGTGGCTACAGGGTTGGCATTCCTAAGTGGGAGAAACTTGAGCAGGAACTGCGTGATAAAAAGATCACCCCAGAGACAGACGATTGGGTAGAACGTGCAAGGAATTGGTTTTACGGGCATGGGGCACGTTGGACTCGGAAGGGAGATGTATTTATAACATACGACATAAATAAGTCCCCTTGCCAATCGAGAGGATCAGAAAAGCAGTAAAGGCTGTTAAAGATGGGGACTTCATTCCCGATAGAGAGAATGATGAGCTCACACTCTCCCTTGGAAATAAGGAACATGATGGACGAACACGAGGCACAAGAGGCTCCCAACCATGGAGGACTGGGTTTCAAGAGAGGAAGAAATATCTGATAGAAGCCGCCGAGGAGAAAGGACAGATGGCGCTGAAGCGAGATAGTCGAAAGAGCGAATGCGTTTAATTGAAGAACGATTAAAGCAACAACAAGATGAAATTAACGCACTTAAAGAGCAAGTACTACCGCCCATCTCAGCAAGACACCGCATTCGATGCTACCGACCTATCGAATAATCGAAAAAGCAGGTGGCTTCCACCGAGGTCCCGGTGATGACAATGGCGATGGCGACGATGATGCACCGACGATGGCTCTGTTGGCTACCCAAAGGATGATATCACGAGATGACACATCGCGAGCTACATGTCAAAGTTGTGAACATATCAATGAAGGTGGCGATCGGCTATGCCTTACCAATTGGACCCACACCAACTTACCACTGTCGTCCGGTTCCAGAGGGCTACGCTGTTGTCGGCGTGGATGAAATCATGACCACCTTTGAGGTTTTGGATCTTCACTACCCTGCTGGTGAAGGGGATGATCGCGGCTGGGTGACGAAAAAACGCCACCATTCTATGGTCAAGGAATGTATCGTGCTTCAAATCACACGCCAAGGCCATCTTCGCCCGCCTCACCCGTCTCCAGCGAGGTCGCCGCCGCCGCAGCAGCCGTCTTCGCCGCCACCCGCCCGCCGCCTCACCAATCTCCGGTGCAGCCATCGCCATTGGAGCCATCGCCGGCGCCAGATAAAAGCGAAGCGTACCGCCATCTAAGGCCGTAAGCGATCGCCGAAACGTAAACAAGAGCCTCTTCCAAAAGTACCAAAGGTTCCTTCCAAGAGAGCTTATGACTGTACTGAAGAGGAGACTGCGGCGATCGTTGATGCGGAAACGACGACGTTTTTCCCTAAGCTGAGGCGGCCGAAAGAGCCAGAGTTCCCTAGCACCAAAGAAGAAAAAGCCAAAGTGTTTAAAATGCTAAAGAATCTTCATCAACCCGAGCCAAAGCTGTCATCAGACTATGACCGTTCTATTCTCAAGTCACATGCGGCACAAAAGCCTCAAGAGCAAGATCGATGCAAGCGGAAATCTGTTGCCCAGCTGAGAACAAGCAAAACAGACTTGCGCCTCTCAAGGTGATTTCTCAAACCAATGTGGGGTCAAGCAAATATGGGGTCAAGAGCAAGATGATCCAGAGGTAGTTGCATTAACACGGAGAAGCCGCCGCTGCTCAATGTATGAGTATTGCCCAAGACTTATCGATTAGAGTTCTTCCCGTGAGTGAAGTAGCATACAAATACCAAGACGGCAAACCTCTCGTCAAACCTGAGGAGGTAAACAATCTTTCAACAAAATGCGAAGATTGCATAAGCTGGTACATGCATGCCATGTCCGCCGGGGCTAACTGGATAGTGCTGAGGGTTACAAAAAAGCATCATGTGGAAGAAAAGGATGACATGATATCCATTGAATTTGATGAACTATTTCAATTATTCAATCAAGACGCCTTGGACAAATCGATCATCAGTGCCTATTGTCTGTAAGTACTAATTCTGTAATTAATTTAGTCTCCAGCTATATTATTTTGTTTATTGCATGTATATAATCATACTGTAATATGCAGAATGAAGATTCTCGAATGCAGCAGAGGACAAATCTATGACATTGGCTTCATTGACCCATATTGGGTTCATGAAGCTAATCTCAAAATAAGCCCCCAGGATACGGAGGATAATATAGTACACGCGTTAAGGTTTCAAGAAACCAAAAGGGAAATACTATTTCCTTACAACTTCCAGTGAGTGTTATTGTCTTGTATACACTTTCTATTTTGCTTACTCGATGTTAAGTATATAATTGATTAGTTATGCATTCGCAGGTACCACTATATTCTGTTAATCATTCAACTTGACAAAGGGCGTGTACTAGTCATGGACTCGAAACATAAACCCCTTGAGACGTGGAAGGACATGCAGATACTTCTCCAGCGATAATTCTAATCATTACGACACTATATCGGCAACGTTCGTGAATTTTATGATATCAAGTACTTAATAACTTATTTTATTCGTTTTCTTCGCAGGGCAACGCTTGGAAAAGATTCACCAAAAAGGCTAGGGGTGTTTGGAAAGAGGAGCTTACATTTGAAGCACTAGATGTAAGCACCACTAGCTATATCCGCGCATCTCTTTGATTCTAGTTTTGATACAGTTATTATCATGCTTGATTATTATTTTGATTGAACTATGTTCTCGTAAAGTGCCTGATGCAGGGACCAGGTAACAATCTATGTGGATACTATGTTTGCGAGTTCATCCGGCAGACGTGCGATGAGAAGGGCAGAAATTTAGAGCAACTCCATGTACGTAAACAATTTCTATAGTTTTTAATTTCAAACAAATTATGTTTAGTTTCATTCATATAGGCTGACTCCTTTTTTAAATCAGATCGAACGTCTACGGGACGGTCTTCTGCCAAAGGATCACGTACGAGCAATTCAGGAGGAATTGGCGGGATTCTTGGATGCAGAAGTCCTAGACCCGAAAGGGGAATACTATTCTGCTGTGTATAGACAATAAGGATTGTAAAAATAGCAACTTTGAAGGAATTGGCCGGTAGCATCGAATAGCAACTTTTGTATGTAGTGCATGAACTCGATCCGTGTATTGAATGTAATATTGTCATGATGATCTTGTGTAATATAAGGTTCCTTCGTTGATAAGTGCAAAACACTAAATAAACAATAAAACAACCTAAATGAATTCTCTGCCGCGGCACAAAAAGTGGCGAAAATGCTGTTGTGGCAACAAAATGTGCCAAAATGAATTCTCTGCATGGCAGAAATGGGCCAAATCTACGCATGGCAGAGTTAGTCCCGGTTCGTGTTACGAACCGGGACTATCTCCACCCTCGCGCTCGATGTCGCCACGTGCCCCCATTTGTCCCGGTTGGTGGGGCAACCGGGACTAAAGGTTGGGGCTTTAGTCCCGATTGCCCCGTCCCGGTTGGGTAACCGGGACTAAAGCCCCTTACCAACCGGGACCAATGGGCCTCTCTGCACTAGTGTTAGTTTTGATTTAGTTTTCTCCACGAGAGCCAAAGCCATGGTGGGTATAATGCATTTTTTGTCGAAAAGCTTTTTCCACTTACCTATGGCATTGGTGGGTCATTTGGTGTTTACTTGAAGGGTAAAATGGTCTAAAAAAGTGTTGGACCGAGAGAAACACTTCATGCTTTATTATTAGGTATCCTTGCGTAACCCGGGAAGTACTTGATGTCCTAGTGAGTGGTGGAGCTTGTAATCTCTGGCGGTACACTTAGTAGGGAGATCAGGTAGCTGCTAGAAGAAGACATGCCCTCCTCAGACAGCTGTTAGCTAGGTTGCTGCACTTGATGCATGTGACATGTCCGTTGTCGAGGCAGATCTTGAAGATGAAGCTGCCATGGTTGATGAACTCTTGCAGGCTAAGTATACAATCCGACCAAACAACTGATGATGGGCTGTCCCGTAATATGGCAAGAACTAATGATGGGTTGTCTCATAGTGTAGCAGATTGCATATGATTTAACTTTGATGGCCAGATCCTCATGGAGTGGTATCAACGAATTTAGAGGTGACATTTGGAGAGAGTCATGAAACAAATTGAGAAAGGTCAGAGAGATTAGACCATGCGCATGTGAGATTGGTTAAAATTTGTCATGATTTTTGGATCGTAGTAAAACATAGGAGATACAGATTTCAATACCGGTTTCATTGGCTTACCCTACGAAGAAAATAACCAAAGAATTCGAGGCACGACGGTAGCAGAACGCACTCGCTGGCACCAGATTATATGCCCTTTTCCGAAGAAAAAAAAGGCCGTAGCTCAACAGTGGATGCAATCGTTGCCATCGCACTCCAAGGATTTCTAGGGCGAGGGGTACAAATTCGAGCCCTCCAATACCAGATCTCTCGAGTGGTCCGTTTCCGCTGGTGGACGCCAAGAGTAGTGCTCAATCTTTCCAGCTGGTTTATGTAGAGTCCTAGCATGAATGCCAATTAAGCCATCATGGCCATCTCTAAATCCATCGCCTCATCTCCCGTGAAAGCTCTCGCCCACGCCCAATTTGGGGGGAGTATGGCAGCCAATGGCGTGTCTAGGCCTATCATCGGCGACATCCTCGCAGCATCTTGCTTAGCCAACGATAGAGGGATCGCTAGAGAGCCGAATGCGCCGCTCGGCCCCTGGCATTGCCGCAGCGTGGAAGCGTGACGAAGGCCAGGCTGCGGAAGGTTGGAGCGGGCACTGGTGATCAGGGTTTCGCACGCGGAGGCTACTTGCGACGGAGGCAGATCGTTTGCTTTTATCTCGGGTCGTGTTGCCGTGTTGGCTACAGATCGTATCAGATCGTGAGAACACGCGCGACGTACCAAACCGAGAATCATCTTGTTTGAGTCAATCGGTAGGGCCATGTTGTATTTTCGCATGCGGACAGTTTTTTTAACTTACGAATGGCACTATGGGTAATTTAGGTTTTTGTGGAAGGGCAAATCGGTCCAAAAAAATGTTGGACCGGAAGAAACACTTCGTGTTTTATTATTACTAGCAAAATGCCCGCGCGTTGCGACGGAAGGAAAAACAATATACTTGTATACCTTTTCTCTGGACGGATACATATCCGTCATGGGCCAAGAGGAGCTCAAAACGGGCGGGAGACTGAGCTTGTACAATCTCCTTGTGGTACGCGGGAGCGGGAGCGCGACTGCACAAAGAGGAAGTTGCAGCCTCATGGAATACCGACTCAATGCTTGCAGCAACATGCAGACGACCCCTCTTCCCTCTTCCAGGTGCTAACTCCGCACGGTACACGGGCCGCGGGCTGCTATTCATCGGCACGGTCAGCACCACCAGGTCGTTGATCACAGAGGCGAGCAACGGAATCATGTATGGTGCTGACCACCACCTATTTTTCTTGTGGGAAAATGTTAATTTGAAAATAAGCAAAATTATAGATGGAGCTGCGACAACCTGCTCATGTTCCGAATATAATTCAATTCAACAGAGTAGGCTACATCAAGCAATAGCTTACCTAAATTCATGTCCATTAGTCATGACTTTTCAGAAATTTTGAACTCATTAATTATAACACGACGGAACACTCTTTTTTATACATCCAAAAGCTGATACCTTATACTTCCTCTTTTTTATAATATCTTATATTTTGAAACAGACGGAGTAGATCATAGTAGATGAAACTGCATAACAGTTTTAGTTTTACCTTATTAAGCAGAGCTTTTCTTCTATAATGTCAGTCATTCCAAATCCTTTTTCTGAACAACCTCGTCTTGTATATCATATTATACTAAACTGGAGTAAGTCCACTTGACAATGTGCTAGTCAAATCTGCAAACAAAGAAAAAAAGAAAAATAACATTCCAATATGGTGGTGCATAGTGCTTTGCCTAACTGTAGTAGAAATAGGTATGCGTAGGGAGTTCAGGAAGAATCTCAGTGATTCAAGCTTCAAGGTGAGATGGAAGTCTGGAGGAGCCGTCGCTGTGACTGCCGCACAATCCAATCTAATCGCTATACGTTAATTTCCGAGTATTGAATTCACACAAGACGATTATGGAACAATCAATTATTGGACAGGGCTGGCAAGTCCTACTCAAATACTCGTCAGGCACCATGGATACTTGTATTTGCTTGCTCTGCCAACCGTGAAAAATTCGAACCCGTCAAACTGTTGGTTGATTCCTCTCCCGGCCAGTCTCCAGCTGTTCCTCTCCTTCTTCTCCCTTTCAGGCCAGGGCCCAAATACATAGGATCAAGTCGTTGATTAGGAGATCAGACACCGGATGCCATGACGTATAGCCTTGCGGGGATATCCGAGGGGAAGAGGCAATGTAGGCTGTAGGCAGTATGCTGATGCGTAGGCGCACCGGACTCGATGAGGGGCGCGGCGTCTTCTCACAGAGCGGCGACAACAAGATTGGATCGAGAGGCGGGGATGGGGATGCATTGCCAATGCCCATTGCACCTGCTTTGTCGCCACCCATCCATGACCAACGCCGTTACCCTGCCTGCCGCCAACCGGGCGTCTCCCCCATCTACAAAGTCGACGTCGCCACCTGATTCTTGCTGTCCGAGATCGATTTGGGCAGCAATGTTGCGCCGCCCGACTCCTGTGAACCAGATCGAACAAGACACACATAACCCTGCCAAAGCGTAGGAACATATGGTAGGAAGAGCTTTTTTATTTACTTACCGGTGGCATTAGTATCTAATATGTAATTTAATGAGAGGGTAAAACGGTCTAAAAAAGTGTTGGACCAGGAGAAACACTTCGTGCTTTATTATTAGGTAGGTATAGATAGATCTAGCACAAAACCCTTGCGTTGCTACGGCGCGCCGTAATTTGCACATGCTAGAATTAAATATAATTATCTATAGTCAATATGTCAGTCTGATCAACCCATGGCGTAATCCCAGCCTCTGAGCCGGGTCCCTATGACCTGGTGGTAAAAAATATATATATATGATTTTACTGAAACTCTACTAACCTAGCAAGAAAAGGCGCTAGGGAGGTGGTCGTCCATGGTGGCAGCGTCCAGCTGCCCTTCCATGTCCAGCAGCAGCTCGGTGGCCTCGGGTGGCACGCATGGGCAGCTGCAGTGGAAACTGAGAGGCCTCTTCTGCCCCTTGTTCCCTTGCACGGCGCACTCTCGGAGCCGGTACTCCACCTCTCCGATTATGGCCGCCTCGCCGCCATCCACCTAGGCCGACCGACCGTTGTCGGACGATACAGCAGCAGGCGCGTCGAGGCGTGGTAGAGAATCACCGATGCCGATTTTTTAGATTGCCACGGGCTGCGCGTACTTTGGTTAGATTGAGATGAGACAGGCTGCCCGTACTTTGTTTTTTTAAATAACTGTGCAGTTTTAGTCTTTTTGACTTACTAGTGATATTGGTGGGCAATTTGGTGTCTGATGGGAGGGTAAAAAGGTCTAAAAAAGTGTTGGACCAGGAGAAACACTTCGTGCTTTATTATTAGGTATAGACTAGCAAAAATGCCCGTGCGTTGCACCGGGATAAATAATAAGTACTAAATGCTAGGCCTTGCAAAATTTTAATTTTACACAGTTGGACTAATATAATATTTGCAAGGTATCACAATAACATTAAATTATATGCTGACATGGTTGCAGCTAGTAATAACATAGTTCTTCCATACCATGTCATATAGTAAACTAATTATTACATGTCCTATACAAAGTTCTCAATAGTTTTAGCTGCGCTTGCTCGTATAGATACATCAATAATAGGACAGTTGCAGCTGATTCCTGTAGAAATTTCTGTTAAGTTTGTCAGTCTCGCTAGCAGCAACTTGACTTGTAGGGTAGCTGGTATATCCTCTAAAGCATCACACCATAGGGTGCATCTGTATGTGCTGATTGTTCTACCGATATTCTTTTTAGAATCATCTTTGTTTGTTTGGTGAGATTTTACTGATCCAAAGGGGCCTAATATGTACTCAATCACTGGCGCTGAACATAACTTGCAAGGCAAACCGCTTATCTGAAGTTGGGCCGTTTCGGTAACAACCGAACCCACAGATCCATATTCCGGTGTCCACTGAATGATCTTTAAATCTCCCTTAAAGATCCACTCTTCCATTGAAACAGAGAGAATTTTATGTAGTGTCATAAAAGGATATTCATGGTCAATGTATAGCAAGAACTCGTTGTCATCTAGTAATTTGACCTGAACCCGAATATGCAAGTTTAATTCCAGAAATTCACAAACATGATGTAGATCTGCCATGTATAAATCAGGTTTAGGTTGTAGAACCACTGCCGCAGCGTACTTTTTGATTGCATTATTATCAATCAACGCCGACGAGATATAGCACTCTGCCGGATAAACCACCCGTGATGTAGATAAAGAAGGTGCAGTTTCATACCTATATCTCTTTGTTATTCCATGTAAGTACTCTGTTTTCTCAACAGTAACTTTATACCTGTTCAAAAATAAAGATGATGTTGTTGATGAATCAGAGCCTTCAGGTATTGTACTATAAGGAACCTTGATCACAATAGCATCTAGGATCCTTATTAGTTTCTCAGAGCGAACAATGCATGTATATCCAGATGGATCATCCATACGTCTTGTTTCTTGATCAATATATTCTAAAGCACAGTAGGGTGATAATATTTGCTCAGTAATAGCTGCTGTCCACATATGTAGAGGCAGATTTTTCAATGTGATGGCTACTCGCCGATCACTGGTGATGCTTCTTAGGTGTATTTGTGTGTCTTCTGAAAAGAACCGATAGGCACATCCATTGATCCGTAGATTTATGTTTGAGAGTCTCGTTGCACGCATTGACTCTCGGTGGTTAGAAAAGGAGAGGACAACTTTCTCATCAGTAGATGAGTGAACGGTTAGGCCCCTGCGTATGTCTAGTCTTGTTGCTATAGTGTGTAGAACTGTACTTGCCGGTAACCTCTTAAACTGAGAAATTGGCTCTATCACGTACACACAGTGAAGATTTGCGCATAGGCGCGTATGTTGCTGACAATTACTCATAAAAATTTCCTTTAGCCTTGGGCGGTGCCTCGGAGCGTTAGCCATTTGGGGCCTATGCAAAATAAAAACTGTATACATTAGATCATCATATTAATGATATAGGAAAATAGACATAATTGTAATAAATATTATATAATCTATTGTATGAAACGTAAGTAAATTTGAAAACACATTTTTTAACAGCAGAAATACATTGTTTTGGAGCACGTACGCAAGTAGTTCTGGTCAGCGGAACAGCGTAGCGGAATCGCGAAGCGGAACGTCGAAACAGAGTATCGAACCTTGTTTTAGTGTACAGAGTATCTGAACGGCGAAATAGAGCACGTACGCGATTAGTTCAAGTTATTAGAGATATTTTATAGGCGTCTAGCCTAGTTTGTTTCGGAAAAGAGTTCGATTCGGTTAAGAATCCGAATCCTTCCCTGAGGCAGCGGAGTCGAGTGTCATCCGGATTTCCCCATCACCCACCTCTTCCTCGACCCTGCCCTCAAGCACACAACACACAACGCACGCACGCACACACACATCCCTCGCCCGCGACGCCACCACACGCGGTCGCCACTTACCCCTTTCGTCGAGGCGCTTCCGCTGGATCCCCGCCGCCAGTGCTGTGGACCTCCTCTCCTTTACCAGAGCTCGCCGCTTGTCTCAACCTCACATGAGCCGCAGGGATAGTGTCATCCTGATTTCCCCATCACCCATCTCTTCCTCGACCCTGCCCTCAAGCAGCGGCGCGGTTAGCTGATTCCCCCAAATCTGCGATCGCCGCCTCATCTCTGGATTCCGTCAGTTCACCGCAAGATGCTGCATTTTCGCTGCAAACTACCAGCTTTTCCTTGCGCGCGCCGAGCAGCAGCCACGGTCGGCATGAATGCTCCCATCGGTCTCGCCCTCAAGCAGCAGCATCAGACTAATTTCCCCATCCCCGACCTCCTTGTCGACCCTGCAGACTAATTATTACCTTGGCTGTAGATCTTTGCTTTACTCTGAAGTCTGACTCGGAAACAGTCACTTGGCTTTAGTCAAGACTGCCTGCCGAAATAGAAAATTTACTTCTATTGTTCAGCTCTTGCACAGCGGATGCACAATTACACTCCACTTTTTTGACAGTGCCAGAGCCAGATCTTTCGCAAAGCTTCCATATGAGGTTAGAACAGAAGCTCGACTTCATTTTTCTTTTTAACCACAAGATATTTGCTATCCATGTTAGGTGTCTGTATCATCTCTTATTAACTATTATGTATAACAAAATAGCAGATTTGTCTAAATTAGTCATGTCTCCTTTTTTATCAAGGTTTATTATTAGAATCTTCATATCAGAATTTATTATTATTTGGAATGATATACATTTTAATTAAGGTGATAAAGAAATAGTTAATCTTACCTCTTGTGTAGAAGCAAATAGTAAAGAACGATAAAAGTAAACACGCAGGGGACACACGATTTTAACGTGGAAAAACCTCTCCAACAAAGAGAGGAAAAAACCACGGTGTAAACTTCACTATATCGGTATTGTTTACAGGATGGCGTTGAGTCTTGCAATTATACGATAACCCCTAGCCAGTTGCTTACACGAAGATCAGTTATTTGGTTAGGACTTCTGTGTACACTATATTTTTAGTGTACATCTCGCTTGTGTTTATTTTCTTCTCTTTTTCCTTGCCTTCCTTCTCCTTATCATGTGCACCTGTCAGTACCTTTATGTTTGCTGTTGATGTCGCTCTAGAGAGTGCGACATATAGTTGACCATGTGAGAAAACCGGTTCTGGTAGGTAGATGCCTACATTTGGTATTGTTTGACCTCGTGACTTGTTTATTGTCATTGCGAAGCTCAGCCTGATAGGAAATTGTTTCCTCTTGAAACGGAAGGGGAACATGTCGTCGTCTGAGGGGCATAATGGTATTCTAGGCAGGAAAACTCGATTGCCAGAATGTTGCCCTAGCACAATCTCTGCATCAATTGCATTTTTCTGAAATCCACGCACCACCAACCTTGTCCCGTTGCATAGGCCATTAGCTGGGTCTATGTTTCTCAGTAGTATAATGGGACAATTAATCTTGAGCTTTAGCATATGCGGAGGTAGTCCATTTGGGGTCTGGTTGTTTAGGAAATCCTCTGGATAGTAGCCATGTGGGTCTTCTTCTACAGAATCGAAGCTGTGGTACATCATCTCCTTCCCTTGGAATCGATCAATCATTTTTAGGTTAATTCTGTCTACGCAGTCGTTCTTTGTGGCTAAAATTGCTCTTGACGTTATGTATTTTGGGTCTTCTAGTGAGGTGCTGGGTGTTTTGTAGATATGGCTGATCAGTCTATCTAGGCCATTATCTTCCTTTTTATTTGGCACGCATATACTTCTAGGTAGTAGTATTTCACCGTTATCGTTTGTCTCTTCGGTTCCGTTTCCAATGCGCAGTAGGTATTCCGCGAACTCCGGGTCGTTTTTAGCTCTCATGTTTTGTACAAGCTTTAATTGCTTCATGCATCTCCATATCTCTGACCTGCTTAGTGACGCATCTACTATTTGGGCCCTTGATCCCTTTCGGACAACAGGTAGCACTTGTCTAAAATCTCCTCCAAATACAACTGTTTTGCCACCAAATGGTAGGTTAGGTCTGTCCATTATGTCCCGCATGCTTTTGTCCAGCGCCTCAACTGCCTGCCTCTTTGTCATAGATGCTTCGTCCCAGATTATTAGAGATGCTGCTTGCAGTAGCTTGGCTGTTCCGCTTTGTTTTGTGAATCCACAAATAGCTCCATCATCTATTTTAAGTGGAATCTTGAACCTTGAGTGTGCGGTTCTCCCTCCAGGCATTATTGAAGCGGCAACACCGGAAGTGGCTGTTGCCAGAGCAATTTTTCCCTGTTCTCGTACTGTTGCCAAGAGCGCTTTATAAAGAAACGTTTTTCCCGTCCCTCCTGGTCCATCGATGAAGAATATGCCTCCTGTTTGGGTGTCTATTGTTTGTAGTATTTCATCGTATGCCCTCCTCTGCTCTTTGTTTAGGTTCTTATGCAGAGATTTGTCCTGTGTGTTTACCTCGATTGATAATTCTTCGTTTATTTCCCTAGGTACGTCCTCTGCTGTGTCATGTTGTTCATCAATCTCTGGCAGCGGGTACGATTTGATATCTTTTCCCATTGATTGTAGCATGTCCCTGATATTTTTGAGTACCATCTGTTCGACCGTGTGTTTGCATTGGCATCTTTTGCTGTAGTCTTCAGACATTGCCTCTAGGTGATTGTTCCATAGGCCACGGACATCGCTAGGCTCGCAAAACACAAGGATTGTTGCGAATAGCCTTCTTAGCGACGATGGCATCCGGAACAACTCCGCTTCTGTCATGCAGTCATCTAGTGTGTTGTCTGCCTCGATGAGTCCCCTTTTTTCTGCAGCTTCATGGAAGTTTGGCATTAATTGACCATCGACTGTCCGTAGATCCTCGTAGCTTGTGGCATCTGGAACGTGGTTTAGGAGAACTCGGAGATAGTATCGTTCTCCTTCGGCCGGATGTGCTGCTACGATCCTTCCTACTTGAAATTTAGATTTATGTTTTCTTTTTTGCCAAAACTTCCCAGATTGTTTGCCACGTATAATGTTCGGATAGTCCTCAGATAGCATGCGTTGTGATCTCTCATGTAATTTGTTTTTCTCAAAATATGCTGTAAGCATTGACCTTTCTGTTCCATCACGGTTGATAACATTGTTGATATTTTCTTTGCCATCATATGAGACCATGTGCATATTCTCGAGATGAAGTTGCGATGCAAAGACCGGTGGATGTATTTTGCTTAGTTCAAAGCCATATATTCTCCAGTGCTTCGGAGGTGTCACCCACCGTGCATCTCTGTCTTGTCTAATTTCATCGATTTCGCTTCATTTATTTTCTCACCACGCTACGGATGCCCGATCATGTCCCTTGTATATGTACTTGAATAGGTACTTATGACTTTAATGCTTGAGCATATCTCAACATTAATGTGGCGATTGAACATCCTCAATAGATATGGGTTGTAAGGAACAACCCATCTGTATCTAGCGTGCACTTCCGTACTATTTCTTCCCCGTCTCTGCGTCTCCTATACCTTTGGATAGGAGTCCTTTCCTTGAATTGTATTTTCATTAAATGGCACAGGATAATTGTTTTTGCAGGTCTGGCGATTCTTTGTGCATGGACAGTTTCTATTTAGTGCACCACAAGGACCATGCATCATATGCTTGATTACCATTTTATATAGCTCTGGGTACTTGTTCTTGTTAGGGAGCTCTGCGGAGATGATTTTGTCATATTGCTCTGGACATGTGTACTTGTATTCTCCGGTCATGATCAGGAGGAAGTGAGCATGTGGCAGTCCCCGTTTCTGGAACTCTACAACATAGGTATATGCCGTCACCTTTCCAAGAATGCCCTTCTTTAATATTTCATTCTTCATTTCCTCTAGCTTCGCTCTGAAAACACGGACGACGATATCTGGGCGATCTTGTGGTGTTTGTCCTCGCTCTAGTTCACGTGTTATCTCTTCCCAGTTTGGGTTACAGGTCATCGTGAGGAATATGTCAGGCTTTCCATATTTTCTGACTAAAGTCATTGCATCTAGATACCTACGTAGTTTATCTCTTGGACCTCCAATAAATGATGATGCTAGAATTCTTCTTTTTCCTACCGCATTTCCGTCTTGTTCTCCTGCTTGAATGCTATCTAGAAGGCCTTGATATAGATCGGCCCTTAATTCTTTCTGATGATGAAACATGTAGTCCAGCCTGCAGCTTTCAATCTTGATGTATGTATCTACCACAAACTGTTGGAGTAGCCTCCCCCCGTATAATATCGGGTTGAATATGTTTGGTCGCGTATGTAGTTTATAGCAATAGTATTCTTTCATGGTTACCCACATTTTGCTGGTTGCATCTGTTCCAAGCATTGCAACCAAAACAGTTAGTTTCATGGTTAGTAATGTATACATTTTGTAAAGGTAAAAATCTAAATATTTACCTGGGTCAACATCATCATTGTTAGCTTCTGCATCTGCCCTTCTCTCATCTGCCTCTTTCAATTTGTTTTTTTTATCTTCCTATGCCAACCTAGTTCACCTTTTGGAAAGAATAGAGGATATGATAGCGGATATAGCACCCATAATATGGTTTTATGCTCTGTATTTCAATGTTGTTTCCATGTAGTATGACATTCTTTTCAAATGACTTTTTTATTTCATTTCCTTCAACCCATACTACTGCTACCTCCGTAGTGCTTGGTAAGTTGTATGTTCTCTGATCCAATCTTTGGTCAAGGTTCAAGATCAGCCTATAGTCATCAAGGTTTTCTGCTTGTCCCAAACTCCTAAATTGTTTAGAATATGGGTTGTCACGTAGAATGTCGGTTATTATCCCGACTATGTGTTTGTCCTGGTCGTATGTTTCCTTGCGGCAACGGCGATACCGATGTTCTAAGGTTGGATCATCGTCATAGAAGTATAGCTCCAGATGCTTTGGTTCTGATCGACTATTTGCAAATGAGTGTAAATTGTGATAGATCTGACCATGAGCCCGAAAGGTGTAAATACCAGACATTCGCATGTCAGTTGTGTCTCTGTCAAGGTGGCAGTATAGAGTAGTAAATGAGAAATGACTGTTGAAAAACCTTATATTTTTCTGGAAATATGTTGCATCATAGTCGTTGCTTGTCCAAAGTCTCATGAGTTCAGGTGGTGTCTCTGGATTTGCAAGTTTAATCTTCCCTTTCTTGCAGCATAACCCCTCTGATTCATATTGGAATTTTTTCGCACCGCAGAATTTGCAATTTTGTATAGTCTTGAGCATGTGTGTGCTTTTTGGCATTTTCTTGTAGACGTCGTCATACGGATCAGGCTTGTTGCAATCCTTGTCTTCTTTGATTTCGATTTCCACTTCTGTTTCCCATTCTGTTTTGATTTGTGTCACCAAAATTTTAGTAAATTAGTAATAATGAGTAAAATAAATTTTAAAAAAATTGAGATTACCTGGAGCATAAAACATGTATTCATCCTCGCTTGTGTCATGTTCAAATATGACATCATCATCACCTGCACACCATATTGTTGTATATTTTTTATTTTCCATAATAATATATATGAAATTCACAAGCTTACCTTTATCATCATGATTGCATAATGATTCCATTGGTGCATCTATATCTATGTTTGTTGGACATGCTGAAGATTTGATGACTTCTGGCTGTTTTATAGGTCGTATGTCACCGCCTCCATTTTGTATTATGGACATTAAGAGATCTATATCTTTTCCATGGTTATCATCATTGATGAATGGTTTTGCTGCTGAATCCTCATCTTTTTTGGTTGGACACAATGGAACGTGGATTCCTGTCAATAAAGGTTTGTTAGTTGTATACATAGTTTATATTATCTTTGGAATGTATCGGTTTATTATGTAAAAGTATTACCTCTAATCATGACTTGTGGATGCTTTGTAGGTTCTATGTCATCGATGCCACTGTTCATCACAGATGTGTCTTCTTGTGTTGATAACAAAGAAGGTTTCCTCTGTTTTACCGAGAACTCTTCGTTACGTCGACGTAGCCATGTTAGTCTTTCTCCCGGTGTCACGGGATTTCTTTGTTTTTCATCCTCTTCTGTTGCGATATATGCAGGGTTCACCATCGCATTTAAATCTTTGCTTGGTGTGTTGCGCTTCAGGTCATGGCTAGCAACAACTTGTTGTATTCTAGCTTTCTTTTTCTCTGTCTTTAAATTTGCATATTTCTGCCTTTTTTCAGCGCATATGTTATTCCTTTGTTGTTGGTCTATATCTGCATATTTCTTTACTTTTTTTTCATGATATGCTTCACGTCTTTTTTTAAGTTTCTCCTGCTTTTCTTCGTCTTTCATCCGTGCATACCGCTCTCTTTCTCTTTTCCTTCTTTGTTCCTTGACATCCATGATTCAATATCTGTACCTGACCAACAATGCTTCATATTAGAGTTTCATAAATTTTATGTTTAGATAGTTTTTACTGTGTATGTATGCTAGTATCGACATCTTATAAGCATGTTATATAACAAATTTCTGTTAAATAAGTTGTAGGAGATGTTGAGAATACCTGATGTCTTGTATCAGCGCTTATACCGGCGGGGCTGTTGTCGAGGTTGTGGCAGTAGTCAGCTTTTACTCTGATTTGACCCAGCTAGGGGAGACAAGATCAATAGCGATGCTAGTAGATTCAAGATTGCTATCCTAAACAACATAGATTTATATTAGAGTTTCATTTTTTTACCATGTAAATACCTGTTTTCTCCTTTGCGAGTCTACGGTCGTGGCTTTGGTAGCATCCAGCTTGAACTCTTACTTTATCTCGCTACACGACCTTGCATAGACCTGTAAAGTTATGTGGTGGATTCACAGATTCCCTGGCGAGGTCATGTATATATGAGAAGAAGGCTGAGTCGTTTTATGACTTCCCCATGTACGTATATTATTAGGACTCTTGAAGTCGGTTTTTTATATTTGAGGAAACTACACGAAGCTAAGTCAGATTAGGACTCCGGGCTCTTTGATGATCTTTTGTAACTAAATTTGTACTTTTTAGATTCACACAAGTCTAGCACATGCCATATTTGTAACTATTGGTTTCTCATTTAAGTTCTTTTCCCATATTAAACCTACGTTTGATGGTCGGTGTAAAAGAGAACATCTTAATTTTTCAGCCTCTAGATACATTTTAAGTTTTGTTCGTGTTGATCCTGATTTGCTTAGCCGGTTACTTCCACGCGATGGCCACATCAACTGTACTCTTCACGACTGCACCCTGCATTTCGCCGCGTGTCTCCTTGATGCCTTCTGCACGTCACCTTCCCCGGAGAGACGATAACAGGCTAAGGACAGATGCATTCTCAAATCTAGAGCAATTAGATCAGTACCTTTGTCTACATCTACATGACTACAAGGACAGATAAAATCTGGAGTTGTCGACCAATGAACAGAGCAGAGTGCTCTGCTCCCATGGCGGCCACACAACAGATGCTCGACGGGAGGGTTAATCCAGTCGATGAGAGAAGTGTGGAGATGTAACAGGAGTCACATAAATTATCGGTTTGGTTTAGGGTATTCATTTTTCCAGAAAAAGATGAGTTTTTTGTTTCAGGATTTGGCCGGACGGGCTGCCTGAGGGAACTCGGGAGTGTTTGTGAGGTGAGGAGCTTGAGCTGCTGGCTCTGCTACAATTTCACTCGTCTAGTATGATCTGGTTCCTAGCCTACGTCCAAATATTTGTTGATCAACTCGTGCGCCTCCTCGGCCTGAAACAAGCTCGATATCTCCAGGAGCATCCATAGCGCCCACCACAACCCACAAATCATATTAACAAATGCCGACTCCATACCTAAATATTCTGGCCATCTAAAGATGATGATAAGGTCAACACGTGATAGTTTCTTTTGGTATACAGTGGAAAACACCTAGGAAATGAGTAGCATCTCCTTGTGGACGAGAGAATTAAATTAACCGGAGTACTATGAAAGCAAAGCAACATTGTAAACTAAGAGAAACTAACTGAAAAGCAACAGCAAGCAAATAGTATGTATATGTATAGTTTCCTTATTTGGAACTAATAAAATGACACCGTAGTTCCACAATATAATTCACTTGAGCAACTTGATACAAAGTAAACATTTAAATTGACTAAACCTATTCCTAAAAGCTGGAGAAAGTGTAGGCATTATGGAGCAGCAACTGGATTTGTAGTTTGAAGATGCAACTTCTTTATTGGTCTCGTTTCCTTTTGAGTCTCGGGTCTTCACTTGTTTTGGATTTTCCTGATACAGTTGATGAAATCCAAGACACCAGTAGGCATGTTCTTTTCACATGTATTCTTCTTGATTGTTAGTAGCTGTCCTACTATTTGTTTCCTGAGCTCGTACCCATCCTACACATTGTAATAAATTAATAAGATCAGCATTGCTCGTGCAAAAATATGATTATTGAAATGATTAAGATATTGACCTTTATAAATGGTAAATGAAGTTTTCCATCATTCCATGTGGACATGAAGAGGGTAACTAAGAAACCAGACAGTTCCCTGTATAAGATAGAGTATTAGTATTCGATGCAATAATTACATATCATACATATTCTGACCATATAATAGTAAGTAAAAAATTACCTTTTGTAAAAAGAAATATCATTCACTATGTTTTGTTGCCATAGGAATATATTTTTTTTCCATGGAGAACCAGGACATTCCTTTGACATTGCTCTCGGTAAATGTTCGGCAATCCATAATATTCTTTTAACGTACTTTGCATGAGGGTTCAGTTATGGAAAATTTACCTCATGCATAGAAAAGAATGATTGTCCTCCCCGTAGTCTGCCATCTTCTGTACTGGTACTTGAACACCCTCTATTCCCTACAAATATGTTTTTGTTCATATTAGTACAAGCAATACATTGTACTATTAACCTTCTTGCAAAACAATACAGTTCCAGTTCCTAATCTATAGAATAAATATAATAAGCCTGCTATAAAACAATCCTAACAAAACAATAATAAGCAGTTTCAGTTTCAATGAGAGATCTATTTTAACAGAGATCTAATATGCTAGCAAAACAGTCAGCAAAAAAAAGCACTTCCAGTTTCACTAAGAGATCTATGCAAGAAACATAACAGAGATATCGATAGAGGACAAATATGAGAAAGATTAAGCTGCAGAGAGATCTATGCAAGAAACATAACAGAGATATCGATAGAGGATAAGCTGCAGAGTACGTACGCAAGCAGTGCGAAGTTTGGGTCGTAGAAGGATGAAACGATGGCAATGTCGACCTTGAGAAGAATCGATCTGGGATTTCGATCAAGGGAACTCGAGCGGAATCGGTGTGGGATTTCGAGCAAGGGTTTGGAACTCTTTTTATAGTCGTTTTACAGCAGAGTTTGTATAGGACACTTTTCCTTTTAGCAGAGTTTGTATTGGAACAGAGTTTGTATAGAATTGGCAGCAGAATTTTCCACCCATACACATCAAATCAATCGACGGGCCCAATTCGTTGCCGTGTTTGAGATGGACACCTATTACATGGAGCCTGAATATTGCTAGGTGTGTTACTACTCAGGCTTGTTCTGAATTTCAGAGTGACTCGAAGAAGAATGTTTACCGAAAAGGCAGATCGATGCGTGTACCTGAAGATGGAGGCAATAGAAAACATCCTGTTCTGAAACGCGGAGGTAGATGAATTGACCAGGTGAACACCTTCGTTCTCCAGCACTTTGACGCATTGGACATTGGGACATGGGCAGCGCTCCGGCAATGTTGGTCAGCAAATCGATGTGTGTACCTTCTACTGAAGCGCCGGCGAGCTCGAGCGTCGCCGTTCACCTTCTACTGCAGCGCCGGCGAGCTCCGCTGCTGCCCGACGTGTCGGCATACAGAGGGGCGAGGGACGGCCTCTCCTCACACTCGTCGTCGTTCGTCCTACCTGGAGGAGCGCGGCGGCACCTTCCGCGGTCCATCCTCAACCAGGACCTCGTCGGCGGCCTGCAGGTACTGCGAGATGGATCGACGGAGTGGCGCGGGGTGTGGGCATCGGGAGCTACCATGGCGGCCTCCGTGGCGGGAGCTCACGCATCCGGGGACTGGTGAGGCGTCCGGTCTCTCGCCGGCTGAAGCTACTCCCGACCGCTCCGTGGGCGCTGGATGTTGGACCTCGGGCGGAACCTCTCCATGGTCGCGGTCGCGCGGTGGCGGGAGCTCAAGCATCCAGGATTGTGGCATCGGTGAGGCGTCCGGTCTCTCGCCTGCTGAAGCTACTCCCGACCGTCCCGACCTCTCCGTGGATGTTGGATGTTTTTTTTTGCGGCTGAATTTTTTTTAGCAATGCGCTGAACGTTTTGTATTCCTTGTATTCCACAAGCAATCAGACAGACATGGTATACTGGGCCGGCCCAAACACACCGAATCGAGCTGTGTCGGGCAAGAGCTGTGTCGGGCAGGAAAAAAAATTAGATTTCTGTTTTTTTTTCTGACTTAGAGGTGGCACGGGGTAATAGGTGGTTTTGTGGGAGGGCAAAGTCGTCCAAAAAAGTATTGGACCGGGAGAAACACTTCGTGCTTTAGTATTAGGTATAGATATAGATAGACTAGCTGAATTCCCGTGCGTTGCTACGGTATTTTTTTCCGTTGGTGCAAACATCAAAGGTTTAATGTTAGCCACTCAATTGTGAACCGATGGATCATAAGCCCATGAGTTGCGATATATCAATTGTTGAGCACATATGCTTTTAGCAAAAAGGATTTTATTTTGCTATCATTGACCTTAAATGATCAATGAGACACATCTTTCTTACATTTCTAAACTAAGATATGTTTGGTTCTAGTGTCTAAATGAGTTTCTGACGAGCAAGGCACAGGTATTATGCTATACCACCACGAGGGTTGTACTTTAACTAAATAATAAGTATAGTATGCACTAGGTTGATTTTCTTGTTTTTTCCATAACATAACAACCAATCGGTCTGATATTAACTTATTGGGTTAATTGGATCCATGCCATTGCACTATTCATGAATTGGAGAAATTCCATTTCAAAAAGCAAAGTTGGAAATATGCCACTACAACTTCCTCATACATCTATATTTGTCATTTTCTTCACCCAAGGGAATAACAATTCAAAAAAGTCTTGTATTACTATGTGTATTTCAATATACCCCTATTCTATAATTTGGGCAACACTGACTGCAGTGCCGCTTTTCAATTTTTGTCGAGCTATTTTTATAATTTAGAAGCCAGCCAGAATGAACACTAAAAACGTGAGGGAGATCCAACCGGTTTGCTGTGGGGCATCCGTGGCAGCGGCTGGAGGTGGGTTGTGGGGCAGAAACAACCGGTTTGCTCCGGGCGGCGACGGCCGGTGTGCTCGAGCGTGGCGACGGCTGGTGGGCTACAGGACAGTGCGCAGGTTGGATAGGAGGCAGGAAACCACGGACATAGCGACCCGTCTTTTTTTATTAGCGTACAACCGGTTTTTTTTACCGATTCGGGAAGAGCAGAGGACAACAGAGGACGGACGACGGACCAAGTGCGACGAAAACCACCTTAACACAACCCGTGCGTTGCACCGAAAGAAATAGAATTTATTTTTTGAATGAATTATTTGTGCTACCCAAATTTTACCTTAGAGTTAAGCCCCATAACCCTGGTCTTAGTTTTCTCCTTCATCTTAATCTTTATTTTCTATTATCTTTTTATTTGATGTACTCTGTTATACTTTTAAATTTATGTTTATTTAATATACTATTTTAGACTGTTTTTAATTTGTTTCCAAATCTAATTAGCAAATATACCGGTGCATTGCTATGGGACGAGGCACCAAAGATGTGTACAAAGATAATGAGAAAGACATTCTACTGACATAAAACACATGTTAAGCACAACCATACCTAGTGATAGTTGTTTGAAACCTTGTTTTATTTCATGAACATAATTGACCTGCGGTGTTGCCAACTCTTAGAAGACAATGATATCATCCTTTTGATGGCTGCATTCATCTCTTTTTGACGGGGTCGGTGAATCTACTCGAATGAAAGCCTAGCAAGTCAAAAGAAGCTACTGAACAATCAGATAGTATTGTGCTAAAAAAGATGTATATATCGTCTTCTATTTTTTTACCTGACTTCATCTTACACATGAGGGATAGAGGAGACATATTTAGCTATGAATAATAGCCTAGTAATATTTCTCTAGGATTTGGAATTTTTGTGATGTCTGAGTAGTGTGTTCATAAAGCTTTTTGGTGCAGTGAATTTAATTGCAGCCGTTCTGTTGCAAGATGGACGAAAAATAACAATATACTGAAATAAATTGGGAGTTTCGATAATAGTAAATAAAAGTGGAACCGTACAAACCGTACTTTGTTGTTTTTATGATCTCCATCTCCCCATTTTGTCTTCTCATCGTTCTTCAGGCATGCATCTAAATTCATTCAAAAAAACAAAGCTAGTCAACTGGAAGATCTGCAACGTACAAAAGAGGAAATTTTGATTGCGTATTTGTTCATAAACTTGGTCCGATAAGAGTGCCAGGTCGCCGGCCGGCCGGCATGACCATATCCGAAGATCAGCCATGAGAGTGCTAAAAGCTGAACACATACCATCAAGTTCAGAGTGGTCCACGTGATTCATAGTGCTGAACTTCAGAGTGCTACACGCAGCAACGAAAGAACTCGAGGAGGAGCGGCAACAACCTGGGACTATTACTGTCTGGCGCCGGCCACGAAAAGCGCAATGCTGTTGGGCACGAGGGCTAGGACGCGCATCCTGGACAGGGGGAGCTCATCCGAGAGGAGCACCGTGTTGAGCGTCCCGAGCCTCTCCTTCCGTCGCACCATGGATGGATTGCCCCCGCCGTAACCCGTAGACGCACAATCGATGGCTTGTCCCCGTTCAGATCCATCTGATTTGCAATGCTTCCTGTGGCAAATCGGCTCATCGAGGTCAGCGTTGATCGCCATCTCGTCGTGATGAAGCTAAAATTGGGCGGAGCATGCAGGAGCAGATCGGATCGGGGCAACGTGTTGTGGTGTGCAGTAGCGGCAATCCAAGGCGCGGCCAAGATATGCGGCAGATTAGACGGGACACGTACGTGCGGGCGGTGGCGACAGATCGATGTGTGATTGATCCGTGGAGCAGCTCTGCGGGAGGGCATCAGACTCGGAGTCGCGGAGTGTGGTCGTGAGATGGTTCTGGCTTGAAACCTAATTAATCCCCTTGCCATGAGCTAATCATGAACGTCTGATCACATTATATAGAGAGACACGATGCAAGGTTGCACCCAAGTCCTAGGTAGACACGGTCTACTTAACAAATCTTAAAAAACGGCAGGTGGCGTTGGTGGTATGCGGAGGCTGGCTCGGGACGTCGACATCTTTTTTTTTAAGTTACCGGTGGCGCTAGGGGTAATAGGTCGTTTAGTGGAAGGGCAAAAAGGTCTAAAAAAGTGTTGGACCGGGAGAAACACTTCGTGCTTTATTATTAGGTATAGATTAATTATAATTATATATATATCGATGTGGATTTGCTATCCACCATGCTACGTGTGCATGCATGCACAGTCATCCGATATAGCCACCATATGGTCCCGCAATATCCGCTTCGTCGGTTGCTGGCATTATTTTGCTAACAGCGTCCTCTTGCCATTCGTCAAAATTCTACTAAGAATAGGCTGAAGGAGATGTCATTTGTCCTTTCACTTGTGTATTAGCCACCATCCTTACATCGTTGTGGTTTTTCTTTGAGTCTTAGACACCATCATCACCTCGTCATGGTTTTTAACATGTGCACCGCAATCAGCTATTTTGTGATTTCCAGAGGACGGTACACTCGATACCAAGTACATTTGTTTATGGCTTGCCCGACCAACTGGTCTTGTTTTTTTTGCCACACTTTCTATCCTCCGTTCCCGCGAAAACTACATGACACTACATATAGACGCCAAGTGAACATCGGGTATCGCAAAAAAGCTAACAAACACCACGTATGCATCATTACTCATGACAGGCAGCTCTCACGTAAAAAATCTCGCCAAGTGAACATAGGGTGAGAGGACGCCCTATTTAATTTTGAAGAAAAGCTTATGTTCTTGATTCGTGTGAAGACACATGTTCTTGACTCTGTGGCTATAGCATGTGTGACATGCCGCATGTCCTTGGTTGTGTGTTCTATCATGTGTGATATGCAAAATAATACATATTGTTATGGTAAATTTCGAAGCCAGATAAAGAGAACATTTGTTGTGGATGGGTAACGCTGTGGGAAAAACTCATGTGTGTGGAGGCATGGATAACGCCATGGGAGGAACTCATGTGTGTTGATGACATGCGTCGTTTACTTAAGAAATCAACCTCATGCTCCTGATACAACAGACGTTAGTTTCTTTAATAGATTTATATCACATCTGTTAATCAGATTATGCTCTCGACTTTTTACCCTATGGTGTTGCATGCATGCACAGCTAGCCGAGTGAGTAACCCACTATTTCTCATATATATATATATATATATATTGAAAGGATACAGATGTCGCCTAAAGAGTAGGGGTGAATAGGCGATTAAAACTTTTCCTAGAGTGGCTCAACAAAGGCGGAATAAAACTAGTGTTTACTTTGTTAAGCACAACCTAGAACAACTAAGGTTCACCTATGTGCACCAACAACTTATGCTAAGCAATACAAGCAACAAAGTGATAGCAAGATATATATTACTTCAAGCACGAAGGCTATCACAATGTAAAGTGCATAAGTAAAGAGCTCGGGTATAGAGATAACCGAGGCACGAGGGGACACCAATATTTTACCGAGTTCCTCCCAACATGGAGTACGTCTCGTTTGGAGAGGGGGTGGTATCAAACCACCAACGCCACAAAAGGCCTCTCTTATTCTCTGGTGAATCTCACCCCAACGGGATCGATCCACGCTTCCACTATCGATGCACTTGTCGGTGGCAACCGGAACCTCTCACAAGGTTGGGACACTTCTTCACAACTTAATTGGAGGCTCCCAACAAATGCCACAAAAGGCCACAATGCCACCAAGGCCACAAAACCGTCCAGGGTTCCAAGAACCCAAGAGGGACAAACTCCAATGAGTAACTCAAACCAAATCCTCCGAGGAGAACTCAAACCGATGCACCAAATGCAAATGGCAAGAACACCACAAAGGTGCTCAAATCCCTCACTCTCAAGTTCCAACAAAGCTACTAAAGCTATTGGGGGAACAAGAGAGGAGGAATCAAAGAGAGACAAAAAATCCCCCAAAATCTAGATCCCCAAAGATGCACTCACAAAGAGATGAATGAGTTAGGTCAAAACGTGGGTCTAGATCTCCTCTCTCTTCCACTCAAATATGGGCAAGAATCATCGGAGGGAAAAGATTAGACAAGCTTTAACATCTAGAGCAAGTGTGGACAAAGCTTAGCCTAATGGATGAGGAAGAAGCCCCCTAAACTGAAAACAGGCAAAGGCTTAAATAGGGGGTCCAAAAAATATGGCCGTTGGAGCAATTTTTCGGTCTGGACCGGTAGTACCGCACTGTCCCAGGCGATGCAAGCAAACGAGCTGGCGAGAGAGAAACAGTGGGCAATGCACCTGGTCGATCCAGCACAATCCAAGGAAAAAGGCTGCAGGAGGGCTGTGGCGTGGGCTAGGCGACGGCTGGCAGGCCAGGGGATTGGCGGAGACATGGCTGTAGCAGCATGCGTCTGAGGTGGGTCCTGCCATGTCAGTCAACGCCTTCATGGCTGCTGGGCGCAAAGATCTTGGCGATGGGAGCAGAGGCTGCGTCTGGCGAAGCACAAAGCAGGGGCCACAGCAAGGCTGAGTGGGGGGTGAAGCGGCGAGCGAAATGGCTGCGAGGCGGTGATAGGAAGCGGGCATCTGTGAGCAAGGCAAGCTGGGCCAGCGTGGCAAATTGGGCGAGTAAGCGAAGCAATTGGGTGACCGGTTTGGCCCACCCGGGCGGTACTACCGGATGGGCCTGGTACAGCCGGCCTGGGCTACCGGGGAAGACTGAAGGGAGAGGGCCGCTGCCAGGGGCGTCCGGTACTAGGCCGGTAGTACCAGACAGCCTAGTAAAACTATTTTTCCTTTCTTTTTTCAAACTAAATAATAGCAAATATTCAATCTGCGATAACTTTTGATTGGGAGCTCCGATTGATTCGATTCCAATTGCGTTGGATAGAGGACGACAAGGGCTTCCCAATAAAAGGTGAAAATATTGGTTATCACCAAGTGAGAATGTATCAAGTAATATAATGTGAGATGCCTCACTTGGTGAGACACCGGAAAACCGTCAAGATCAAAATCGCAACAAGATATAAATGGAAGATACGATTTTAATGACCAAGATCTTGTTATGGAGATTACCACAAGCTCTAAATCCTCACATCTATAAGACCAAATAACAACCAAATACGATGATGCAAGTATGCAAAGGGTTGAGCTCTCTCCGAACGATGTGATCGAGTTACTCATTCGAGAGCCCCTCTTGATAGTACGGTTATCTATCCTAAACCCGGTCTCCCACACACAACATGAGACCGGCAAAAGGGAAAACCTATCAAGATTATACCTTTGCCTTGAGTATTCCACTTGAGCTCGATGTAGACGAACTTAGACCTTCTCAAGTTGGAACGCCTTTCTTGATTTCTCATCATCGATCCATGATCACCGAGGATGGCAAGCATCAAACATGAGATATTCTATAGATGGCGCATTTTGAGCTTGCACAACACATCTTCTTTGCAATTCATCGACCTTGAAGCCAACACATGCTCCAAGCGATGCCAATGGACAATTCCTACAAGTACAACTTAATACACACATTAGTCCATAAAGATTGTCATTAATTACCAAAACCACACATGGGGGCCCACATGTTCTTTCAATCTCCCCCATTTTGGTAATTGATGACAATCCCTTTAAGAGGGTTTATATAATGAATTTTCATGAATAAAATGGTAACACCAATATCAAATACTACATAAGAGCAAACTCCCCCACAATCTATGCATTTGTGATGAACTTGAATTTCATTGCATATATTGCCAATTATCATTGGTGGAGTTTCCTCTATATATCACATGCTAAGCAACAACAAATATGCAAGAGCATGAAAGGCAAATGCTTAAGAACCAACTCAATGCATAGCCCAACTTCCCTTAAACCCTCTAAAACTTCTCCCCCATTGGCATCGATTGCCGAAATGGGTGACAAGTTCTAGAAGGCAAATATAGTAATAATTCCTCCAAAGGTGTGCCTTAGCACATATCCAATGATGAATACTTGGGAAGGAGTAGAAATATATCGAGGACCCGAAGATTTCCAAAATAAATAAATTAAAATGATGCAAGCAATTACAAGGTCCGACAAACCAATTGAAAACAACAAATGAGTCCAAATGGAAACAACAAGATATTATGATATGAGCAAAAGAGTGCTTCCAATAACAAATAGAGAAGCTCCCCAAGATTTGTGCATAATTCAAAATAAATGCATTAGAATACATATTGCACAAATATGGAATCCTTGCTCCTCCATAAGCATTTAAAACACACTAAATGAAAGATCAAACAAATGCCTAAATAAAATAGAGAAGCTCCCCAAGATTTGTGCATAATTCAAAATAAATGCATTAGAATACATATTGCATAAATATGGAATCCTTGCTCCCCCATAAGCATTTAAAACACAACAAAATGAAAGATCAAATAAAAGCTTAAATAAAATAGAGAAGCTCCCCAAGATTTGTGCACATTTTAGAATCGTTGTATTTCAATATACAAATGCACAAATATGGAATCCTCACTCATCCATAAACATTTAAGTCACAATAAATGAGAAAGAATACAAATGAGCATTATTAAATGAATTAGACGAGCTCCCCAAAGATAATGCACCAATTATGATAATTGCGTTTGGGAACATGGTGCATAATCATGGAATCCTCACTCATCCAAATTCATTTAACAATACAAGGCATAAGAGAACAAATATGAGTGCACGAAGATGTAAACTAGAGGAACAAGCAATCATAGGCAAATAAATTTGGAGGCCACCAAAGAATCAAAAAGGAATAAACGGTGGTATCCAAGGAATAAAATCTCAACTAGAATTATCTTCTCATATGTGGATATGTTTATAAATGGATAACATCACAAAGACATATGCCAACAAAGAAATATGCACACATAAATAAGATATTCAAGGAGGCATATGAAAAGTATAATGAAGTCATAACATATACCAATTAGATTTTTGCTTCAAAGCATGGCCAAGGGCTCAAATATATCTTATTAGACATTAATGAACTTCAAACACCAACACACTACATATATTACAACAATCACCAAGGGAAAAGGGGAAAGTTGGAATATATGGAGAAAGGAAACAAGTATCACAAGGAATAAACCACTAGCAAAATCTCACTATTGCACATGAGAGAAGTTGAGGAAAAGATAGGAAATAAAATTGCTAGATTGACATATTTGGGGTTGATGGATCATATGCATGATTTTGTATAGTCCCAATTATATGTACTCATATCAACTTATACACATTTACAATAGAGAGTTATCTTAAAACCATGGATAGAACTACAACAAATATAAATACATGAATTCATGCTAGAAGGCAACCGACAAACGGTTGGAATCAAGATATATGAGCATGAGAAAGAGATACTTGTTACCGAGATATAATTGGTAGGATATTGAGGATATGAATTCATTGATCATCTTATAGCTTGCCTCAAATTTTCATGTATGCACCACATCTTCAAAATTGAGATACAAGCATCCAATATATCTCCAATGCACCTAAAACACAATTAAGTACAAAATGGTCCCCAAACTTATTGGGTCCAAAGTAGTTAGTGCAACTACAATACATAGGAGAGACTCCACATAATTATGTGCATATTGATATGAAATTGAATTTCATGCACAACTTATCCGATGGGAATCGGTGGAGTTTCCCTTATATATTGGACCAAAGAAAGCAAGCATGCCATAATATAAACATATAGTAAATATGCATGCATAAAGCTTTCAAGAACCAAAAAGGAGATACAATTTGAACAAACACACCAAGTGAATCGAGATTGCACACACAAGAGTGTGACATGTCAAACGATGTCCAAATTGTATCAAAGAACCAATTCAACACATGAAAGATCACAAGTTCAACAAATGAACTAGGCTAAAACCAAGCGAGCAAAAGATAGGTAAAAATAAAAATGCTCAAGGATTTATCTCATTCTAAAATGGGCAAATAATGAAACAAGGAATGAGACAAAACCAACTCCCAAAAAGAGCAAGGTTCCAACAAGAAACAAAACTCCCCAAACTTCTCATGATGGCACAAAATACCAAAACGAAAAGATTGAGATTCCAAGCACATAAAACCCGATATGGATCAAACAAAGAAGCATAAATATGAGGTTCTCAATAATATAGGATAGCTCCCCCATGGATAGTGCATTATGTAGAATTTTCCTTTTGAATGTAAGATGCCCACAAATGAGATCATCACTACTACCTACTTTAAATAAAACACAAGAGGATACCAATAAAAATAAAAGGATCCAAAAGTAGCAAGGAATACATGGGAGCACACAAAACAATTACTTGGCCAAAGATAGGACAAAATTAAGCAAAGGCCAAAGTGAATATGATCAATAAAGTCTACCATAAATTTGGTACTAATTGTCCAAGGACAAGAAGAATTGAGAATAATCTTCCCTAGGTAGTTCATACTGATATCCAAGATCATATTCACACAACAAGAAGCATATAACTAAATATAAGAATTGAGCATGATACTTCGAACAAGATTCTTGGTAGCTCTA
>JAJUPC010000588.1:0-183456 GCA_023614405.1 Avena insularis | reverse complement strand
AATTATTATATCTATCTAGATATTGATCATTGGGAGTATGTTGTAATATTTCCTTTTTTAGATGGAATGGGTTCAACTCACATAGTGGTTTGCATAATATACTACGTTGTGTATGTAGTTGATCCTTCACGGCCAATACGCTTCACTTGTTTGTCCTGTTGAATGGTTAGGGACGTCGAAGGTCTACTCCGTGTGAGGGACGGGCCCCAATTGCATTATTTTAACCATTTCGCCGCCCATTGTAACTAGGGAGTTAATTTCACCAGGTAGTTACAATTGGTATCGTGAGCTATCCCGCCTTCGCTAGGTCTTCAAAATTAAATGGTTTGTTTACCTAGCAAAATATTTTGTAGCTGGTGTACTAAGGAAAACAAAATCATAGAGTAGGATCGTTTACTTTTTCTTTTTTCATCAACCACCCACCCTTTTCTCGTAAGGAAGTGTAACGCTTTCAACTTCTCTTCTTAAAAAATTCAAACTAGGATTCACGTGTTCTCGGTTTCAGAAAATTACAGGAAAGTGTGTGTGTGTGTGTACCTTGTCTATCTGCTAGAATCTGATCACATTTTCTAATCTCGCTTTTTGGTTATCAACCTGGTATATTCCATAATTGAAGGTGCTTTCTTTTGAAACTCAGCTGATCACCGACTTGTTAACCGTGCCATCTTTTTTAAGGGTGTCCTTCCTCTAGCAACCCACATTCTCGGTGAAACCATCGGCCATAACTTTCACCGATAAGTGATTTTGGCGCATCTATTATATTTTTAATGTCAAAAATGCGGAAAATTTTTCTTGATATTGCTCAGCCCACACTCCTTCCAGCGGTGTGAAACATTATTCATTTCCTTTATCGATGTCCGTTAACTCATTCTTTGTCACCCATTAACTCCGGAGTTTTCATTTCATCTCTAATTCTCTTACACATTACATAACGTGTGTCGATCCGATGTCAGTGGATTGTAATTTGGTTCTCCCAAGGCATAGCTATGGCTCCACTCATGATAAGTGCTCGATTGCCGAATAAGTGGAAAAATGCTATCAACGCTTATCCTCCAAAAATGGTGACGGTATATTTCCTGGTTATTTTGAGATACACCGTGATCATATCTATGCATATTCAAGCATTTTTTTGGCAATCCCGAGTTTCCCAAAGCACTGCGGCATGTCTATCATCCGTCTATCATGTCGCATATCTGCAGAACCCCATATCTCGAAAAGTATTACCTCTCCGGATACGAGGGTAAAATTGCATCTTTTCGCCTGAGTAGCTTGCTTAAGGTATGAGCTTATCGGTTCCCCACCAAGATCTCTTTTTTATCTTTTGTAAATCGGTGATCCAAATCGACAATGTGAACCAAAGTGACATCCCTTTTCTTCCGAGCAATCAGATGATCTATTCTTCCAAAGGTATCTTTCTTCAACATCATTTAACCCGCAGTTTTCCATTATTGATCTTTTCTTAAGAGCCGTTGAGCTCGTGGAAGTGTTCAGCATTTGTTCAAGCTTTCGCTTTTGAACCTTGGTATTCGGAATATCCCGTTAATCCATGGTGGTGTTAGTGTTGATAATATACTTGTTTCATTCCATATCAATGGAAGGACATTATGGAAGATCATCCGTGTCCTTCTTCAAGCTTTGTTAACACCGCTCGCAGGTGCAAAGTTCTAAAGAGTGAATTCGCTTCTTGAAGTCACCTATCTCGCCACGCCCTTCTCGCTAAATACATCACTTAACTTCCGAATCAGTGTAAGCCCATTGTTAATTCCATCTTCCATCTTCAATCAAACCTGAAAGCTTTCCTTTGTTGGTGTATATCATCGCTGCTCCACCGTAGATTTCTCAAGACTACTAAATTCTCCCCATCATTTCAAGAAGAACATGTGAGTTTTTCAATTCGCCCTGCTCGCAGTAATCTTTGATACCTCTCGCCTATCGTTTCATATGCCTTTCAATCCACCGGAGGCCATGAAGATTTTTCAGATCTTTGGTATTCTCCCGTGTAAATCGGTGCTATCCTTTCTTTATCTCGGGAATCTTGCAGCTTGTCTCCTTGATCTTCCTTCATATACTTCCTCGGTGGCTGGTTACTTTCTACGATATATGATCTACAAACATCATCACTATCTTTATCTATTCTGGATGAATCCACATGAATCGCTTGCATCTATCCTTGTTTTCTAATCTGGGTCTTCCATGAGTTTTTGTCAATATCAATTGCTTCGTAGTTGCTTGCATGGTTTTCTTATTCATGCGCGTGAGTAATGCTTTGAGTGCGGATGGAGTAGCTACCACACTACTTTATTGCCTTTTGTACATTGAATTTGGTGAATTAATGATTACTCATTCCACCACCCACGTGTTAGAAGTGGCCTTTATTCCTTGATACTTTTACTTCCCGCCAGTTTTGTTTTTCGAGTGCTCTTCAAGAAAGTAATCAATAAATCTCTTGTTGGTGGTCCGCTCTATTTTAGATGGAGCAAAATCTTTATTATTCTGTGGAAACAAACGCAGAAACTCCTTTTTTCGCTCTTTGCCTTTTCTACTGATGTTCGCCATTCCCCAAACAAGATGAAAGGAACATCTATCTCTCTCTTTGTTTCTATCAATTTTTTCCGGTGGTAAAGCCAATTATGGTTGATACCATCACAACAGAATCTATTATGCCATTCTCAAGGCTAAAGAAAGCGTACAAGTATCTCTACACAAACTCCAGATCCTCCATATTCTTTTCTTCTCGGATTCTACCATTATCTAGCACTCACCTCAATTGTCTTGAAGTTATATCCACGACCCTCAATTGGCGTTGATCCGCTGGTCTTCACCGGGCCGTTAGAAGAAGAATCGCAGTAATCCGATCGCGATGTCTAACTAAATCTTTATGTTGATATCAAGGGATCTCTATTGTTTGAAGGCAATATTGTTTCCGCATTTCATTTCTCAAACCGAGAAGATACTGATGCTATTGTCATAGCGTGTTCAAACCTCTCCAACCTAGCTTCCTTTTCTTCCGACAGGACAAAGATTCATCCTCTCAGATCAAGAAATCTTTAATCTTAAGGTGGGTGTGTCTTTCTTTATCCATGATACATCATCTTGTCCTTTCTTTCATACAAGTGGTTCTTTTTCTTTTATCATGTTTCTTTGAGAAAACCGGAGCTATGTCCATCCTCATCCTTCTTGTCTCACGGTCAATCCTTCAATTGCCTAACCTTGGAATTTTTGAAGCAAACACAAGACCTCGCAACAAGTCTAGTGTAAGTTTTGCAAGGTAAGTGGTCGACCATTCCGCTGGATTGTTCATCAACTTGGGAACGTGAGGGGGTGGTCACCTTCGCTCGAACACCCGCCTCTCCTTGTGTTGTTTTCTTTCCTAGGAATCTCTGTATGCTAGATTCTTGTTTAGTGAAAGGGGAGAGTTGTAGCATCCCAATTTGTTCAACAATTGCAATGCTACTAGCCTAGTCTATAAGTAATGCTACCTTCCTACATATAATTGTTGCATCATCATTATATCATGCTCATGTCATCATGCCACCTTGCATTTGAGCATCATATAAAACCTTTTTACTTTTGGATCTTCTCTCATACATTGTAAAACTTGTATTTGCCCTCTTGATATTGTATTTGGTTCTTGATATTAAGCCTAATTGTTTAATGCCCGCTGAGTTGGGGACATATCTTTTATTTAACTCCACCACCTTTCTTGTCATCACTCCATCATTCCACCATTCCACCATATATGTGAGCAGCTTGCAACTCTATTTGGTTTTACCTTCAGCTCATGTGGGTTGGGATTAGATTCAATTCTTTTGTTCCACATACTCTCATCTTAGCATCATGTTGTTTCATTATTGATATATGAGAGCCAATAATAATGGCCACCTTGCATGCCTTTGTGAGTGGAACCCTTTTCTTCGCTAGCTTCTATATGCGGATTAGCTATGGATTTATGCTCATGTTGGGATATTTTGGGGATCTACCTAGCATCTAGTGGAATAAACACACCAGCAAGTCCCAATTATAATCAAATGTGCATCACCTTCCATCTACTCCATCTCGAACTTTCCTTTAAATTCTTTTTGCTTGGCTTTATTCCAAATTTTGGGGATGACATATTACATGATGCTGCATGTTAATATTATTGTTCTCACAAGAATAAACATGGCATTAAATATTTTGCATGGGCCATGCAAGTACCACCACATTCTAGTCTTTTGGTTTTTATTTGATTTATTTTGAGTGGATCATCTCCCATCTCTCTCTTCTTCCTCCTTTTGGCTTGATCTTGTTTGATCTTTCTTAAACCCTATTCACCACATCAACCTATCTCTAAACCCTCACCACCTTTTTTCTTCTCTCCCTTTTCGACTATATCTTGCTTGAGCTTGTCTTGATCATGCTTGATCTTGTCAAAAGTTTACCACACCACATCTCTCCTCTCTCTCTAAACCTCTCCTAATCTATACTCTAATCTAAACCCATACCCCCTATCTCTAAAACCCTAACCCGAGCTACCCCTCTCTCGGCCTCTCTCCCTCTCTCACCCACTGCCACCCTCTCACCTGACCCACCTAGCTACCACCACCTCAAGCCCCAACCCTAGTACCAAACCCTAACCTAAGGCTCCCCAACCTAGCCCGAGCCACTCTATCCTCTAGCCTCTCGCTGTAGTGCATGCCCCACACCGAGCCTACCCTCGGCCTCGCTTGTCTGCACTGGCCACCGCCTCGCCTGGTTCCTCGCCGACCCAAGCACGTGAGGAGGAGGAGAGAAAGGTGGCACCGAGGCCACCTTTTCCATCTACCCCACCTCCCCTAAGATCTCCTCTCCCCTTTGCTTTACCTCCGCCCCATGAACCCTCTCGCACCCCAGATCTCCTGTGGCCGCCTCCTCTCCCCGCCTTCCTCACCATCGTTATTCTATCACCGCCACCATCGGTGTTCACTGGCTTCTTCTCGAACCAGCAAAGCGAAAGGTGGCGCGGAGGTTGTCGAGAAGTCGGTACGCATCCCCTGCATCGATCGCATCAAGAAGGAGGAGAAGGGCCAAGATCGCCGCCGCCATCGACGCCAAACCCTAGCTCGCCTTGCCTCGCCTCGCGACGACCCGCTTCTCCTCTGCCTGATCCGATCAAGACCAACGACCTCCGTGAGCCCACGAGCCTCCCTCGACACCTACTTTCTCGCCGTCAGATCCTCGTCAAGGCTGGACCGCTTTTGTCGAGCACCCTGGTGCACCGGGCGAAGATGTCGCTCGCTTCAGCTGCCAATTGGAACCTCACTTAGCTGGCTTTCCCTAACACCTAGCCCACCTAGTCAAGGCTGCCGCTGCCACAAGACGCCAGCCTCTTGCCTGAAGCTCACACAAGGCTCACAAGGCGTACACCGACCGTCTGTCAAGCGAGAAGAAAACAGCTGTCGCGCCTTTGCAAAAAACCCCACCTCTTTTTTCGCTAAACTCATGTACACCGAGCCCAATGCCGCCTCGGTCCCTTTGCTAGGAAACCCCTGAAGATCCTAGCCATCACGTATCAGTCCCCCCGCTACCTGGGCTTGCTCCACGTGTCCAAAGACGCTGCTGGTCATACTACCGTGGCCCTCGCAAATTCTAGGACCCACTGGCTATACTCAGAGGCTAGATCAGCTCAAGGTGAGAAAAAGCTTTTCATGGCGCTGTTGTCCTGGGCCACCTGCTGGCCCCACTGTCTGTGGCTGAGGCTAGATCTGGATGAGTAAGAAAAGTTTTCCGCTTATCTGCTTTTAATTAAACTTTTCAAATTTGTTTTAAATTCAAAATTTAAATCTGCTTTCAATTAACTTTAATTTACAAATCCAAATAATACAAATAATATATGTTTTCAAATCATAAAATATGAGGAATTCAAATATTCCTTCAAAATACATTTTGAACATTTAAAATTGCAAGTTGATTAAAATTACAATAAAATGCCCTTTTTCCTTAATTAATTAATAACTTTGGCTTTATAACTCCAAATTTAACAAATAATATGTCTAAAATGATTAGCTCGACGAGACCTTTCTATTTATGCATTCCTTGTTCTGTTTTGAAGCATGCATCATATAAATATAATGTATACAGCAACTAATATGAGGATAAAATGTGGCCAAAACTCAATAAAATGATTTATTCTTGTATTCCACACCTCACCCATGCCATGCTACATTAGTGCCATGCAAATTGTGCATCATTCATCATGGCATGATTGTTTGCTTGATGCATTTAATTCATATGCTTGTGCACTTTATTTATGTTGGCCCTTGTTTGTTTGGTTCTTCTTCGAATATACGGTGAGAAGGTGATTTATCAAGAAACCTGTGAGCACTACCTGATCCTTCTCTCGCTCAATCGAGCCGCCAGCAAGCACTACCACATGCTTGCATACATATAGTACCTATTGCCTCTATCTTATTCTTGCATTATTGAGTCGCTTGCATTAAACTGAATCCCAAGTATTGCATAGCCTTTACTTTTAAACCCCACCGAAGCTTGTTCCTCCATCCCATGAGCCATTACTACAGGAGTTGTTTGAGCCATGCGAGTCGTAGAACAGCATGTGTAGGGTATGTGAGTGTCTGATGGACAACGAGGTACCTATACAACTTAATCTGAGTAGTAATGGGATAACTAATGAAAGTGGCACCGGTGAGCCATATTTGCTATTTGGTTTTTCAGGCTCACTTGTGTCCTGTGAGACCCCGAGTACTTGATTCCTGCCTTGAATATTCACATATCCACATCCCGGAGGCTTATGAACCCCCGAGCGAGCTTGATTCATTCTTATTTCTTGGGGCCACAAACTAGTTTGAGGTTTTATTTACTATCCTGCATTTCTATGCCATGTTTTACTGCTTTATTTAAAATTGTGCAGGTAATCGCACCTGCATCGCTTAGGTAAGCGGAGTGTTTTCGCAGGTATCGACAAGCCCAAATACACTTTCGGGTTCCCAAATGCTTGTACCATTGGCGCAAACCTTGAGTCCGCCTCGAGTCGGCCAACTTCGTCATGGTAGCTTAATGGGGTGGCCTCGAAATATTTCTCAACTCGCTCGCTTTGTCGTGACTACCTCGCTGGGTTTTGATTTGGTTTTTCCAAGGTTGATCGAGTGTGTGTTGTTATTTGTGCACCCCGCAGGGTAAAACTTTCAAAGCCGTGTCCGCGTTATGGACGACTTGGAGCACAAGCCGATCATAGACAAGTATAACTAAAGTACCGCTTTTAATTTGACTAAGTACCTGATTAGTAAATAGTGCAATACTCATGGAATGGTTAATAAAACTGCCAACGGATGGGGGGCGGGGGGTTGTGCGTCCGCTTCCTCGCTTGCAGAAGCGAGAGGAGGATGGATCTGTGGATATTACCGCTATAATCGCTGTTATTACATTCACGGACATCCGCCTATCTCTGTTAGGCGGATGGTTAGCAGTATCTATAGAATTGTTAGGGTTTATCTTTGCTGCAATTGTGTCACCCCAGGTTGTGTCCCTTTAGAGGCATAAAGACTTGCCGAAAATTCTAGGTCTCACACGATAAATTGTTTGATTCAGATAAATGTAAACCTGCAAGATGGATACGGGTGGAGGAGACGGATTTATGTGGGCAACCCATCATTCGTGTAGAGATTCCGGAATGGGGATCCGTGAGATCTGTATGATGTGTTTATTTATGGGGCATCTTATGCCGATTTGCTTCTTATCCGTATCGGATCTTGCTTTCCGCTTCCGCTTGATACTGATGTTTGGTGTATGAGGAGATATCCTAAACTATTATATCTATCTAGGATATTTGGATCTTGCCGTATGCTGTAATATTTTCTTTTTAGATGGAATGGCTCGAGAACTATTGTATGGTGGCTTGCATACATACTCATTTGTGTATGAAGTTGATCCTTCGCACGATTACGCGCCTGCTTGTCCCGATGTTTGAAATGGTTAGGACAAAGGTCTACCCGTGAGTGGCATTTGGTCCCCACTGCATTATTTTAACCATTTCCGTCATTCCAGATTGTAACTAGGAGCGAATTCACCGAGGTAGTTACACTTGATATGCAACTCAGATCGCATCTGGCTCACAGTGTCCTGCTCTCCCAACAGAATCTTGATCTAATTTACAATGGTTTGCAAATAACTTGATTATCAACATTGTGGCTGAAATTCGTAGGTAGAGCGGTTCTCTCCTAGAAAGCCCAAAGCCACGTAAAATATGCAAAAATAAATTAGAGGCATCTAACTTGTTTTTACAGGGCATGTGATGTGATATGGTATATGATACAAAGATTTTTTTATGCAATGTGTTTTATTGTAAAACAATTAGCAGGAGCCATATGGTTGTTATTTTATTTTATGGCCTGTGTGTCAGAAAATGGAAAATCCATGCAATTAGATTAGTGGAGAACAATCATGGTGATGGTGCCATGTGTTGGAGATATGCCCTAGAGGTAATAATAAATGTAGTTATTATTATATATCTTTGTGTTTATGATAAATGTTTACATTCATGCTATAATAGTATTAACAAGGAAACCATTAATACTTGTGTGATTTGTAAACTTAATTTGAAGTCCCTAGTATGGCCTCTATACTTCACTAGCTTGTTGGTTGATTGATGATGTGGTTTCTTTGTCATGAACATTGAGATGTTATCAACAACAAGATCATATCGTTAGGAGAATGATATGGTGGACATACTCCTATAGACAAGCGTAGCATAAAGATCAAGTCATTTCAATAGTTCAATTGCTATATGCTTTCTGATACATAGTGACCTAATTCCTTCCGACCATGAGATCATGCATATTGCCTTTATCGATGGATGCTTTGATGTCATCAAACACCACACCGTAATGGTGGCTATAAAAGTGGCATTGGGTGTTCGGAAAGTATTGGTTGAAACACATGGATCAAGAGGGATTTGTCCATCCACATGACGGATAGATATTCTGGGTCTCTCGTGAAATGTCATCCAATTAGCTTGCAAGCATGTGACTTGGTCACAAGGGATCACATATCACGGAACGAGAAAAGAGTATTTATCAAGAACGAGGTTGAACTAGGTATGCAGAGATACCGACGATCATGACCTCGGATAAGTAAATATATCGTGAGACAAAGGGAAATTGGTATCGTATGTAAGTGGTTCATTCGATCGCAAAGTAATCGAGAAATATGTGGGAGCCATATGAATTTCCAGATTCCTCTATTGGTTATTGTTCGGAGAAGTGTCTCGATCATGTCCGTGATAATTCACGAACCGTAGGGAGACACACTTAAGGATCTGACGTTGTTTGAGTAGTTATGGTATTATGAGAAAGAGACCGAATGTTGTTCGAGTCTCGGATGGGATCCGGATATCACGAGGTGATCCTGAATGGTCCGGAGAATAAGATTCATATAAGGAAAGTCCCATTTCGGAGTTGGGGAATGGTTCCGTGTTTTCATCGTGAATATTCTAGAAGGTCCTTAATGTCCGGCACTGGGGAAGGGGTACATGAATGTGTCATTGCAAGATGGAATGATTGCATCATGTACTAAGTGTTCTCGCTGTCCAAAATAAAGGGTTTATTTAATTCTCAATTGAAAAGTCAAACCCGCCAGCCGGTCAAACCGCCAGCTGGAAGAGGAGAAGTTGAAACCGACTTGGGGAGGAGTCCTCCTCCCCAAGCCGGGCGCCAGCTCCTAGAGCCGAGCTGGGGAGGACTCCTCCCTCCTGGGCGCGCCAGCCCTCCCACCTATATAAGGAGGCAGGCCCTCCAAAGACACACAGTTCCTATCCTCTAAACTAGAAACTAGACCTAGACCCCGGTTTAGAGCTGTTTGGCTTAGAGCCTTCTAATTGGTTTAGAGCCTCTAATTGGTGTGTCTAATTACTAGACCACCAATAGCCTCTCTCATAAGCTCCACCATACTCGCACTGCTTAAGCGGAGCCCTCTGGATCTCCCTCTACCTCCTGACACGCCACAGGCCGCGGAATCGCGAGGAGAGTGCTACAACCTCCGCCGCTGGAACAAGGAGAGGAAGGTCTTCGAAAATCGAACGTGTGACCGATCATGGAGCGCTGCGGAACGCGCTACCAAGGATCGTCACGCCGATCTTGAGATCGGAAAGAGTATTTATCACATCACCCACGAATCGCCTCAAACACTTTGGAATCTTCGAGGGTGAGTTATTCCATCGACTCTGCTACAATCTAGTAGATAGATCTTGGCTTGTTTGTTTGTATGCGATAGAAAATTTTGTTTTCCATGCTACGAACCCTACAAGGTATCGAGCCGTGTCTATATGTAGATCTGTTACCTGAGTAGAACACAATGGTCATTGGCGTTGATGCTTTTATTGTAGATTGCTTTTGTGTACTTTGCATCTGGCGTATGTTGGGATGAAGCGGCCGGCTAACCTTACATGACATCGCTCATGAGACTTGCTCCACACTTAACATGCAACTTGTATTGCATAAGTGGCTTTATAAGTGCTGCTTCTCCTAGCATAGTTAAGATCCAATTTACAACGGGTAATCAACAATGCTAGTATCAATGTTGTGGTTCTTGTTCGTAAGTTAGAACGACACTTATGGAAAGCCCCAAACCACGTAAAATATGCAAAAGAAAGTAGAAGGCCTAACTTGTTTTGCAGGGTGTGCATGATGTGATATGGCCATGATTGTGATTATATTTGATGTATGCAATGTTCCTTATTGTAAGTTGGCAATCGCAGAGCCATATGGTTGTCTTTAATTTCATTAAGACTCATGCGTGTCATTCAAAATAGTTGTAATAGTTGAAGCTGGTGGACAACCATGAAGAAGGCCATCGACCTTTGATGCTATGCCGAGATGATGGAGATCATGTTCGTGCTTGAAGATGGAGATCGAAGCACAAAGAAGAAAGGCCATATCATATCACATATTATGAATTGCATGTGATGTTAATCCTTTATGCATCTTGTATTGCTTAGTAGACTACGGTAGCATTATAAGATGATCCTCATGCACATAAATTTCAAGTTCTAAAGTGTTCACCCTTAGTATGCACTGCTGCAAAGCTTTGCTCAAGCACCACGTGATGATCGGGTGTCTTTGATTCATGGTGACTACAACGTAAGCAAGCCAGATTTGCTTATCGCGAAGCTAAGGTTTGTCTTCGACGAGCCTAGCATGTACACATGGCCTCAGGAACACGGACGCCGAAAGGCAAAGCATGAATCATATAGTAGATATGATGAACATGATGATTGTTCGCCATTGAAACTATATCAACTCTCGTGATGATCGTGTTGATGTAGTGGATTTGGTTCGTGTGATCACTAAAACAATGTGAGGGATGTTGTTTTGAGTGGGAGTTCACCTAGTTTAATTTCATTAATTAATTTGAACTCAATTTGTCATAAACTTAGTCTAAACTATTGCAAATATGTTGTAGATCAATGGCAGCCCTACCATCAATTTTAATGCGTTCCTAGAGAAAGAAAAGTTGAAAACAATGGAAGCAACTTGGATTGGTTCCGCAATTTGAGGATTGTCCTCACTGGTAATTTGACCTATGCTGATGCACCGCTAGGTGACCCACCTCACCTGATGCTACCGATGAAGTAAAGAATGTTTACCTCGCCTAAGAATCAGCATCCATAGTTCAAAGGTGCTATCTTGTATGGTTTAGAATCGAGCTTGAAAAGGTTTGAAGAGTCGACCCATATGATATTGTCGAGGATCTCAAATTAATCTTTGAGACTCATGCGGCAATTGAAAGTTATGAAGCTTCTGAAAAGTTCTTTAACGCAAGATGGAAGAGGGTAGTCCGCTGAGCATGTGCTTAAGATGTCTGCACGCAAATAAACTTCAAAGTTTGGGTATAGTGATTCCTAATACTTTGGGGGTTTACCGATCCTCCAATCACTACCACCAAGTTACAAGAACTTTGTGATGAACTACAACATGCGTAACATGAACAAAGAGTTGCGAACTATTTGCTATGTTAAAATCTGCGAAGTGGAGATCAAGAAAGAGCACCAAGTGTTGATGGTCAATAAGACCACCAAATTCAAGAAAGGCAAGTCTAAGGTATGGACACTTCAAGAAGGGTGGTAAGAAAGTTACCATACCGATTTAAGAGGACCAAGGCTGGACCCAAGCCTGAAACCGAGTGCTTTTCGCAAGGAGAAGGTCATCGGCGGAATTGCCCAAAAGTACTTGGCAGATTTGAAGAACGGCAACATCAAGAAGAAAGGTATATCGATATACATGTTATTGATGTGTATCTCACTAGTATTCGTAGTAGTGCTCGGGTATTTGATACTGGTTCGGTTGCTCATATTTGTAACTCAAACAGAGCTACGTATAAACGAAGCTAGTAAAGAACGAGGTGACGATGCGGCGTGGGAACGGATCAAAGGTTGATGTGATCGCGGTACACTACCTCTTCATCTACCATCGGGATTAGTTTTATACTTAAATAATTGTTATTTGGTGCCTGCGTTGAGCATGAACATTATATCGGGATCTTGTTTATTGCGTAGACAGCTACTTGTTTAAATCCGAGAATAATGGTTGTTCGATTTATATGAGTAATGTGTTTTATGCACATGCACCTTTGATAGATGGTCTATTCATATTGAATCTCGATAGTAGAAATACACATATTAATAACATTGAGGCTAAACGCTTGAAATCGCGATAATTTGACCTATATGTGGTAATCGCTGCCTTGGTCACATTGAGTGAAGTTTATGAAGAAACTCCATTCCGATGGACTTCTTGAATCACTTGATTTTGAATCACTTGAAAGATGCGAAGCATGTCCATGGGTAAAATGACTAAGACTCCATTTTCAGATGATGGAGCCAGCTGCACTTATTGGAAATCATACATACCGTGTGTGGTCCAATGAGTGTAGTATCGCAACATGGTTATCAAGTTATGTTCTTACCTTCACGGATGACTTGAGTAGATATGGGTATATCTATTTCATGAAACATAAGTCCGAAACTTCGAGAAGTTTAAGGAGTTTCAAAGTGAGGTAGAGAATCAACGTAACAAGAAGATTAAATTTCTACGCTCGATCGTGGAGGAATATCTAAGTTACGAGTTTATACAGCATTTGAAGAAATGTGGAATACTTTCAGCTTGACACCGAACACCACAACAGAATGGTGTGTCTCGAACGTCAGAATCGAACTCTCTTAGATATGGTTCGCTCTATGATGTCACTTACAGATTTGCCACTATCATTTTGGGGTTATGCATTAGAAAGCCGCATTCACTTTAAATAGGGCACCGCCTAAATCTGCTGAAACGACACCGTATGAATTATGGTTTGGGAAGAAACCTAAATTGTCGCTCCTTAAAGTTTGGGGATGCGGCCTATGTAAAGAAGTTACAATGACAAGCTTGAACCCAAAGCGGAAAAATGCGCCTTCATAGGATACAAGGAAACTATTGGGTATACCTTCTATCATAGATCCGAAGGCAAAATCTTGTTGTTAAGAATGGATCCTTTCTAGAGAAGGAATTTCTCTCAAAGAAGTGATCGAAGGAAAGTAGAACTCGACGAGGTTGTCGAACCTTCTCTCGAATTATGTAGTAGCGCAAAGACCGAAGAAGTTCTGTGGTGCCCGCATCAATAAGAGAGGAAGCTAGTGATGGTGATCATGAAACTTCGGTTGAAGTTAAGCAGCCTCTGAGGTCAACGAGAAATCGCATCACCTGCATTGGTATGATTCCGTTATGAATGTCATGTTGGTGGACAACACCGATGACCCCGAGACATATGAGGAAGTAATGATGAGCCCAGATTCCAATAAATGGCAAGAAGCCATGAACCGAGATTGGATCCATGTACGAAAACCAAGTATGGACTTTGGTGGACTTACCGATGGCCGAAGGTACGAGAACAAATGGATTTTCAAGAAGAAAACAGATGTCGATGGTAATGTTATCGTTTATAAAGCTCGACTTGTCGCAAAGGGTTTCGACAAATTCAAGGAGTTGACTACGGCGAGACTTTCACCGTAGCGAAGCTAAAGTCCTGTGGAGGATTATGTTAGCAATCGCTGCATATTATGATTATGAGATATGGCAGATGGATGTCAAACAGCATTCCTCAATGGAGACATTGATGAAGAGTTGTATATGATGCAACCCAAAAGGTTTTGTCGATCCTAAAGATGCTAACAAGGTATGCAAACTTCAACGGTCCATCTATGGATTGAAGCAAGCATCCGAAGTTGGAATCAACGTTTGATAAGGTAATCAAAGTTTTGGTTTTATACAAACTTATGGAGAAGCTTGTATTTACAAGAAAGTGAGTGGGAGCTCAGCATTCTTAATACTATGTGGATGACATATTGTTGATTGGGAATGATGTAGACCTTCTTAATAGTGTCAAAGAGTATTTGAATAATAGTTTTTCAATGAAGGATCTTGGCAAGCAGCTTACATATTAGGCATAAAGATTTATAGAGATAGATCGAACGCCAAATATCATTGTCACAAAGTACATATTTGGACAAAGTTCTAAAGAGGTTTGGAATGGAAGATAGCAAGAAAGGGTTCTTGCCCATGTTGCTCAATATGACCTTGAGTAAAACTCAAAGTCCGACATCTAAGTAAGATAGAGAAAAGATGAGTAAGACTCCTATGCCTCAGCCATAGGATCTCTAATGTATGCCATGCTATGTACTAGACCCGACATCGCATATGTCGTTAGTCTAACTAGCAGATATCAAAGTGATCCAGTGGATCATTGACAATGTCAAAACATCCTTAAGTACTTGAGAAGAACTAAGGATATGGTTCTTTCTTATGGAGGTGATGAACAGCTGCTGTTAATGGTTACACCGATGTTAGTTGGAACACCGATCCGGATGATTCTAAATCACAACTGGATACGATTTATTTTGAATGGTGCAAAGCTAGCTGGAGGAGGCAAAGCAAAGCGTTGTGGCGAGATCTTCAACTGAATCGAATACATGGCTGCTCGGAGGCTTCACAAGAAGCTTATATGGATGAAAGAGTTCATTACAGAGCTGGGTGTGGTTCCTAGTGCCGGACCCAATGTCTATCTACCTGTGATAACATGGGCGCCATAGCCAATGCGCAAGAACCAAGGTCACACAAGAAGCTGAAGATATCAAGCTGCGTTTTCACGCTATTCGAGAACATATCCAGGATGGGGATATAAAGATTTGCAAAGTACACACGATCTGAATGTATGGATCCATTGACTAAACCTCTCCCAAGGCAAAACATGACCAACACCAAACCGCCATGGGTGTTCGGTATATTACCATGTAATCTAGATTAGATGACTCTAGTGCAAGTGGGAGACTGTTGGAGATATGCCCTAGAGGTAATAATAAATGTAGTTATTATTATATATCTTTGTGTTTATGATAAATGTTTACATTCATGCTATAATAGTATTAACAAGGAAACCATTAATACTTGTGTGATTTGTAAACTTAATTTGAAGTCCCTAGTATGGCCTCTATACTTCACTAGCTTGTTGGTTGATTGATGATGTGGTTTCTTTGTCATGAACATTGAGATGTTATCAACAACAAGATCATATCGTTAGGAGAATGATATGGTGGACATACTCCCATGTACAAGCGTAGCATAAAGATCAAGTCATTTCAATAGTTCAATTGCTATATGCTTTCCGATACATAGTGACCTAATTCCTTGACCATGAGATCATGCATATTGCCTTTACTGGATGGATGCTTTGATGTCATCAAACACCACACCGTAACAGGTGGCTATAAAAGTGGCATTGGGTGTTCGGAAAGTATTGGTTGAAACACATGGATCAAGAGTGGATTTGTCCATCCACATGACGGATAGATATTCTCTGGGCCCTCTCGGTGAAATGTCATCCAATTAGCTTGCAAGCATGTGACTTGGTCACAAGGGATCACATATCACGAACGAGAAAAGAGTACTTATCAAGAACGAGGTTGAACTAGGTATGCGGAGATACCGACGATCATGACCTCGGATAAGTAACATATCGTGAGACAAAGGGAAATTGGTATCGTATGTAAGTGGTTCATTCGATCGCAAAGTAATCGTGAGAAATATGTGGGAGCCATATGAATTTCCGATTCCTCTATTGGTTATTGTTCGAGAAGTGTCTCGATCATGTCCGCATAATTCACGAACCTAGGGAGACACACTTAAGGATTCACGCTGTTTGAGTAGTTATGGTATTATGAAAGAGACCGAATGTTGTTCGAGTCTCGGATGGGATCCGGGATATCACGAGGTGATCCGGAATGGTCCGGAGAATAAGATTCATATAAGGAAAGTCCCATTTGAGTTGGGGAATGGTTCCGTGTTTTCATCGGGAACATTCTAGAAGGTCCTTAATGTCCCAGACCGGGGAAGGGTACATGAATGTGTCATTGCAAGATGGAATGATTGCATCATGTACTAAGTGTTCTCGCTGTCCAAAATAAAGGGTTTATTTAATTCCTAAATTGGAAAAGTCAACCGCCGCCAGTCAACCGCAGCTGGAAAGAGGAGAAGTTGAAATCACTTGGGGAGGAGTCCTCCTCCCAAGCCGGCCAGCCCTAGGTCGAGCTGGGAGGGACTCCTCCCTCCTGGCGCCAGCCCCTCCCACCTATATAAGGAGGCAGGGCTCCCCCAAAGACACACAAGTTCCTATCCTCTAAACTAGAAACTAGACCTAGACCCCGGTTTAGAGCTGTTTCGGTTTAGAGCCTTCTAATTGGTTTAGAGCCCTCTAATTGGTGTGTCTAATTACTAGACCACTAATAGCCTCTCTCATAAGCTCCACCATACTCGCACCGGCTTAAGGCGGAGCCTCGGGATCTCCCTCACCTCCTGGTACCACTGCCAGTTGCCGAATCGCGAGGAGAGTGCTACAACCTCCGCCTGCTGGAACAAGGGAGAGGAAGGTCTTCACCGAGTACGAACGATGTGATCATGGAGCGCCATGAACGCTGGCCTTAAGGATCGCCTACGCGATCTTGAGATCGGAAGAGTATCACTACATCACCCACGAATCGCCTCGTTAAACACTTTGGAATCTTCGAGGGTGAGTTATTCCATCGACTCGTTGCTACAATCTAGTAGATAGATCTTGGCTTGTTTGTTTGTATGCGATAGAAAATTTTGTTTTCCATGCTACGAACCCCTACACCATGGACCTTGGTGGCACGATGTTGAAGTGATGGAGATCATACCAAGACACACAAGATGGAGATCGAATGCAAGAAGGACCATATCATATCACATTATATATGCATGTGATGTTTATCGTTTGATGCATCTTATTTTTGCGTTGATTTGATCGCCTCGTTAGTATTTGATTGCCTCGGTAGAATTATAAGATGATCCCTCCCACTAAATATCAAGATAATAATATGTTCTTCCTTAGTATGCACCGTTCAGAAAGTTCATCGTCTCAAAGCACCACGTGATGATCGGGTGTAATAGATTCTATGTCCGCATACAATGGGTGTAAGACAATTTTACACATGTGAGTACTAAGGTTCATACTTGAAGAGCCTAGCATGTACAAACATGGCCTCGTAACATGAACCGAGAGGTAAAGCATGAGTCATATGGATGATATGGTGTCCATACGATGCTCCACATTGGAGCTACGCCACCACTCGTGATGATCGGTCGTGGCATAGTGAATTTGGTTTGTGTAATCACTAAAATGACTAGATGGATGTCATTTTGAGTGGCAGTTATTATAAGTAATTTTTGGATTTACTTGAACTCTATTTTAAACCTAGTCTAAATAGTCTTTGCAAATACATTATAGATCATGGCACTCCCTGCATTCAATTTTAATGCATTCCTTGAGAAAGAAAAACTGCAAGACAATGAGTCTAACTTCACCAACTGGCACTGCAACATGAGGATTACCCTCATAGCCTTGAAGAATTCCTACGTGTTGGACGGTCCGTTAGGTGACGCCCCTACAACTAGTGGGACTCAAGAAGAGTGCGACACGTATGACGTGAAATTTGATGACTACACTCTTGTACGGTGTGTGATCCTCCAGTCGCTGGAGCCTCAACTCCAAAAGCACTTTGAACTTACTAATGCTGATATCATGGTAGAGGAACTCAAAACTATGTTTGGGGACCAAATCCGTGCTGAGAGATATGAGATCTCCGATAAGTTCGTTAGCGCTAAGATGGAGGAGCGCAACTCTGTGAACGAGCATGTCATTAAGATGACGGGTTACACTCAATGTCTTGAGACACCTGGATGTGAGATTCTAGCTGATCTCACTACAGATAGGGTTCTGCAATCGCTCCCACCAAGTTACAAAGGATTTGTAATTAATTACAAGATGAATGGTGTAGACAAGTCGCTCATCGAACTCTTAGCCTATGCTTAAGACCGCCGAGGTAGACATCAAAAGGAATATCGAAAAGTCGATGGTCAATAAAATCACTAGTTTCAAGAAAAGAGGCAAGAAAGGCAAGCCTAAATGAAACTTCAAGAAGGACGGCAAATATGTTGTCACCGAGAAGAAAACCAAGGAGTCCTAAGCCCAATAATCGAGTGTTATTTCTTCAAAGGGGTTGGTCACTAGAAGCGGAACTGACCGAAGTACTTGGCAAATAAGAAGTTCAGCAAAGTGACCAAAGGTATATGTGATATACTGTTGGGTTTGCAGCATAGAAAACAAAAAAAATCCTATGATGGGAATTATTATATGCCAAGATCTATCTACTAGATACAAGCAATGGGTGGATATACATCCATACAGAACATACCCTTGAAGGCCGACAAAGAATTGTTAACGAAAGTGATTTCGTGGTTGATGTAGTCGTACACTTTCCGATCTCAAGATCGTGATGAAGTCCAATGAGTCCAAAGAGGTCCAGCACCAAAGACGTCTACTAGCAAGTACAGCAGGTCTAGCACCACAAAGCAGCGTGTATCTGTGATCGCACACACATCCTACTCAAAACCTCCATCCCTCGCTCCAAAGAAAGCGGAAGTAGCAACTCCTTTCCAGATAAAGCCACCGGGAACATGTATCTCGCTAATCCGAGACCATGGGAATAATTTCTAGAGGGGGAGAGAGATCCTTCACGAGGAGGTGTGAGAGTGGAGGAGGAGGAGGTGCTCCTTATATAGGGGAGGGGGCAGCCCAAGGGGGCATGGACGCCAGCCATGGTGGGTTTCCCCCACCTCTCCCTCATTCATGTGGGTGGAGCTCCACTCACATAAACACACACCTCCACTCATGTCCACTCACATGCATTAAATTTCCACCAAATTTAATGCAAGCTCTCATTAAATAAAAATATTTTATTTATTTTATTCAGAATTTTGTTAATTACTTTAATTATAAAACATTCACGTAAAACCCCCTGCAACATTTCAATATCACATGCAGAACCAGTTTCTGCAATTTCACCCAAGACAATTCTGGTTTCCATCGAAATGATTCCAGCGCTTTCTTAAATCTTTATCTGAAACATATTTGCTCCAAATGGTGTCGGTATCCCTTAAGTGTGTCACCCTATGGTTCACGAGTAATGCAGACCTGATCGAGACCCCTCCCATCAATAATCAAGCGGGCACGAGATCTATAATTCACACACATTCAATGATGACCCTAGTGATCGTGTGAACCTTTAATATCGTAACTAAATCCCTTTGTCTCGTGATGTATTACATGTACGAGATTTTATCATCGGTATCTCAATACCTAGTTTGATCTCGTTACCGACATGCACTCTTTTCTCATTCTCGTGATATAACATTCTAGTGATCACATCACTTGCTTGCAAGCTATCTCAGTGTGATATCACCGAGAGGTCCCTGAGTATATATATTCGTCATCGGGATGGACAAATCCCACTCTTGATCCATGAGCCTCAACATAACACTTTCAGAGTACCCAAAACCACCTTTATAGTCAGCCTGTTACGGTGTGATGTTTGATGTTATCAAAGTACTCTTCCGGTGTTAGCGATTAACATGATCTCATGGTCTAAGGACTAAGATTACTTCGTACGATGTTATACCAATATAAACATAATGACTTTGATCGTAATGCCATACTTTGGATGAATGTTCATCACATCGTTCCACCAATGTTGTGACCTCATTATTAACAACATCCAATGTCCATGATCAGGAAACCTTGATCATCTTGTTAATCAACAAGCTAGTTTATAAGAGAGGCATAACTAGAAACCCTTTGTTTGTTTAATAAACACACATGTATTGACGTTTCGAATCAATATAATTATAATGCAAAATAAACTTTTATCATAAACAAGGATTAAGATAATAACCACTTTATTATTGCCTCTCGGGCATATTCCCTTCAGTCTCCCACTTGCACTAGAGTCAATAATCTAGTATGTAAACTTGCGCATTCAACACCTATGGATTTCTAGTGTTGTATATACGTGTTTGCTAGTGGTTAACATAATCTCCGGATCTGACATTTTCAGGTCCGTGTGTATTTGCATGTCTTTGCGTCTCTACACATCACTCATTCTCAAATGAGATGGCATTATATAAATTTAGTCCTTTGGTGAGACCTTTAGTTCCTTTGGGTTAAAACATGTCGATAGTATTGTCATACAATATATCTTCATAGTACTAGCCCACTATGAATCACACCTAGTTTGATAACAAACTACTTAACCAACTTCCCTCCTCTACTGCTACTATAGCAGTCATATACTTAGCCTTTTGTTGTAGTATCCGTCACAATGTATCAACTTTGGAACTCATCCAAATCCATCATAGAACCTCCCTTCCATTACATTGTTCCACCCATAGTTTTAAATTGAGATAAATTTAATTTTTATCTTGTGACAAACTAGTATCAATGTAACACTTTACAATGAACTACTTTTATATGTCACTTATACATGATATATTCTTAGTTCTTCCAAAGATCATAAGAATATCTTTACTATTGTCCAATGATCATCTTATGAATCATTCTGGTATATGCACATAACATTTATAGCATAGGACATATCTGGATATGTACATATCATGGTATACTTTATTGATAAAAATATTTATGTGATTTTAGTCACCAAGTGTCGATGCACTCGAATTTTGATTCAACCTTTTCCATGCGGTAAGAACCATTCTTGTCGTTTCCATATTGAACTCATTCAATATCTCATCTATGTATGTTTGGCATAACCATATTAGTGCCTCAATCTATCCATATCGACATTGCTGCCAATATTCCAGTTTTGCCAAAGTCTTTCATCGAAATCCAATTTTAATGAAATTCTTAACTTGTGTCAGATACATCATTTCCAATCAACAATATGTACTCTACATAATGTATTAGAAATATGTCTCAGTGCTCCCACTTAATTTCTTGAAAATGCAAGCATCTTCATCGTCTCTGATGAAATTAAACTCTTTTAACAGTTTCATCACGGTGAAGATTCCAACTCCGCTATGCTTGCTTCAACCATTGAGGTTTGCATGCCATTTTAGCATCCTTTGAATTAACAAAACCCTTCGAACCGTGTCATGTACATGTCCTAGGTAACCATTGTATTAGAAGAACATTGTTTTGTTTGTTCAACTACCATATACCAAATTATATGTAGTGGTTGCTACATTAATCTGTCAAGACTAAATATCGCTATGAAAGATCTTGTCACAGTCAAATCCTTGAACATTTTCGTAAACTCCTTTCCGACATGTCGACTATTTCATAGATGTCAAACATCCATGTCTATTTCTTTATAGATCCAAATATGACCGATAGGCTTCACACCTTTCTGGAGGGTCTTCCAAGTTCAGAAACTTGATTTCTCGTGTATGGATACTATCACGAATTTTATGACTTCTAGTCATTTTATGGAGTCAGGGCCCATCATCGCTTCTTTGCATGCAGTCGATTCATTATTGTCAAAACAATAATGACTTGTTCATCAAATCTCAATATTTGATTCTTACAGACCCACACGGTTCAAATAGGAACTCTAATCTCCGAGATCACAATATTTGTGGCAGCCACTAGGACACTTTCCTGCACTGTGCTACTTATCACATGTTTCTTAGGTTCATCAACCTAATCAAAGTTCTATTGTCCTCCCACTTAACTTTTGTGAAAATTCCTTATTTAAAAAACTTCACGTTCCAAACGACAAACTCTTTTGTCTTTAGTGTTATGGAGGAATACCCAACAAATTCTTTCGGATAACCTACAAAGACGTGCTTATCCGACTTTGGTTGTAAACATTTTACTTATGCATATCATACCAAAATTTAAGAAAATACAACTCGGGTTTTATCCCAAACCATAACCTTTATGGTGTCATTTCAACGGATCACAATGGTGCTCTTTTTAGTGTAAAAGGAGTAGTCTCTAAAGCTTTAATTCTTAAAACATAATGGCAGTTTTATAAATGACACCTTTGATCTTACCATGTCAAATAAGGTTCGATTTGATCTCTTGAACATACCATACTCCTGTGGTTTATCGGGAAATGCAAATCCATGGAACAATTCCTCAAATCTTAGGTGTTCTGCTAAACCTGTAACTCAAATATATTCCTTTATGATCAAATCATAAACTCTTTATTTTCTTGTTACAATGATTTCCCACTTCATCTTGACAGTCTTTGAACAATTTTCAAATGTTTCATACTTCTTCCTTATTAAGTCAATATACAAATATATTCACTCAAATTTCTGAAGAAAGCATATGAAGAAAAAAGATCCATCGCATATGGCTACACATAATGGACTATATATGTGGGGCCCCCAGATTAATCATCCGAGAATCCCTATTATGCATACAACCATGATCCCATGATTAGTTAGTCGTGGCACATAACCGACAAGTATCATTACAACATCCGAGAGTATACCGAATTACAAGACTTACATACATGCCGTTATGGATACATCAATAATCTTCAACGGAACTTCATCAAGCGAAGAGCCCGAGCCATGCCTTAACCTACAGGCAACTGACTGGGAGAATATCCTATCTCGCATAGTCGCCAACATCATCTTCTTCTTGATATCTGACCAAGTTAATAGCCAGGGAAAATGCCAGTGAGTACTTTGAATGTTCTCGCAAACCACCTTAAGATAGCAGTAATAACAAGAGGATATGCATTAAGGATGTGGTAGTAGGAGGGCTTCAAGGAAGGTTCTTTTCTCAAATAGTTTCTCTTGTAGATATAGCATCTACATATCTTTGTTGAAAACTTTTATAAAGCATTTTTGGAAACCGTTTTGAAAAGTTTTGGAAAACATTAGGACTGGGTCACCCATTTGTTTCCTTCTCTCGGTCGTCCCACGACCAAACTCCTTCCATCCCTCTCCGACCATCCCATGGTCAAAACCTTTCTCCTTTTCGACCATCCCATGGTCAAAATATTTTCAAAGCTTTTGCTTTTTAGAAATCCTTTTTGAAAACAAAACCAGCACTGCTCTATAGAAGTTTGTCCAACCCGTCCTTAACCTCGGACCTGACTATTCGAATAGATTTACACTCTGCAGAGGTTGTACACTTTACCCACACCATCCGGGTACCCTACCCTGATCTTCACCGATCGTGGGTCGAGTAACCGATCAAGACTCTCCGGATGCCCACTCCAATATAAGTGCCTACCCTATGAGTGTTAATCCCCTCAAAACCGAGACGTCGGGCGAGGACCAACCGAAGCGCTTTTTCCACTTCTCGAGTGTGCGCTTTCAATGAGGGGCTCACAGTAACGCGTGGAGGCCTGCCGACCCTTCATTCCTTCTCTAGGTCGATGTCCCACATGGACCTTTATCGGAGAAGGCCCACCCTCTAGGGATCCCCGATCCCCTGTAGTTGTTGCAAGGCAACTTATACTGGAATAGACAAACATCAAATCCAGCCCCTTCCCATATAGGGATAGTGTGCTTGCACAAGGTTAAGTTGTTATAGCTAAACTGCAAAGAACCGGATGCGTTTTTGTAAACCATTTTCCTCCATCTTTTCTTCAGCACTTTGTAAAACAAAACCTTTTTCTTTCTCAACATCTCTTGGGAGGTCCCACCTCACCAAGGTTTTAACATAAAACGTTTGATAAAACTTCTTTCGGGGTCTTCCCATCCTCTAGTTTTGCTTCGGCTAAATCGGGGTCTCCAAGGGTTATGGTGTAGTACACCATCTATTCTGCTAGGGACAAGTAGGTGTCACCAAGGGGGGGTTGTACTTAATAGTATGGAAGTGTAATAGTTCGGAGGAGCCAAACCACTACCGTATATACATCAACAAATAATAAAACAATGCAGTTTCACAAATAGTAGACAAAACATGCATAAGTAAAATAGTAGGACAAGGCTTATGAGCAAGAAGGTGGCTTGCTTGATGATCAACAATATGGCATAAATTTCCCTTTACTTCTTTAGATAAGCAAGAATACCCAATAAATAATAATAAGAAGTCCCTTCCTTCTTGTCGTCAAACACTCACACTATCATCGTCATCGGGCACACATGCAAACAGACAAGTCCGCAATCAATACAAGGCATACAAACAACAAACCATACAACAAACAAACATATTGAATACTACTGACTTGGGAGGTTTTGGAAAAGTTGAGGTACTATTGGTGGAATTTACTAGATTGCCATTGTAGTGTTTTTCTCTTGGAAGATAGTTGTCAAGGCTAGATACAATGCATTTGGATTAGGGTTTTGAGGTCAGTAGGCTACCAAAGGGTAACCATGATATCCCCAGATAGGTCTTGACAAGACAAAACCATTACAAGTGGTTTCACTTGAATATCAATTTCCTACATTTAGTTATGCTTTTAATAGTGGATTAAACTCTAGTTTGAGGAAATAATTCACCAGAAGAGTTCTGGAGTTCCAAAAATTATTTCCTTGGATGGTTAGGTAGTGTTGGATGTACTAAACCACCTAGAGTTGGGATCTTGTCAAAACAATTACCAGAATTCCCTCAGGAAATTCCCAAAGGCAGTTCTGTCTGGTTTTTCTCTTTTTTCACCAGATTAATTCTATAGAAGCTATAGAGTATCTTCCAAGGGAATGTGGTAGCAATTTAGAATATGTTTCTATGGAAGTTGGATTCACCCTTTTTGGAGATGTCAAACTCCTGGAGTGATTTATTTAGTGAAAATACCCTTTTCAGAAGTACTTGAATCACTAAAATTTAATCAGAGCTCAATAAATTCTGATCTGCTACGACCTGATAGATACTGATTCTAGGAGGTACTGGGAGTTGGAATGAGGTCAATACCACATTTGGTTTGACCTGGAGCAATTATCCAAGGCAGATAAAGGATGATTTTGTTATTTTTGCTAAAGGCAACCTACTATTCACCTTGGCATAGGACCTATGCTGGATGATAGGTATGTCAAATACCTCTCAGTAGGACTTTGGTTCATATCAAATGGGGATGTGGAACTCTCTGAGGAATTTCCTTAGTGCAAAGGATACATTTTAGCAGAATAAATTCCAGTAATTAATGTAATTTAATTTGGACTTGGGGTTGACTCTGCATGTTTGAGAAAACATCAGGGAACAACCAGAATTTTAGATTTTGTCAAGATATGGTGGTTTCCATTTTTATTTGGATTTAAACCTAGCAGGAGCTTTTCTGGAATAAAAGATTAGCTAAAAGGAAAAAGAAAAAGGGATTCAGTGGGCCGGATCTAGAGGGGAAATGGGCCGTAGAGGGGGAAATCGGCCCACGGGGCGACGCACGGGAGTTCGCGGATTAAACCTGACTGGCGGGTCCCGCCAGTTAGCGAGAGGGCAGCCGAAGAGGTATCGACCAAATCTGACTGGCGGTTTAAGTGGCGATGGACGGCCTGTGCTCGTCATCGTCGCAGCGACAGGGCGCCGGGGACAGAACCCTATCACGCCGGAGAGAGAGGTGGGGAACTCACTAGAGGGCTCAGGAGGCGATGAGAAAGTTGCAGGGCGACGCGGTCGATGATGTTGAGCAGATCGAGGGGCGGCACGAGGTGGTTTGATGCCAGGAAATAGCTCACGCGTCGGAGGCCAAGGGTGACCTCGTCGGAGCTCAACGCCATCGACGGAGGAGTTGGTCCTGAGCAAAAATAGGCATAGGGTTAGGTAGAGGAGAGGTAGGGGAACTCGTGAGCAGACATGTAGAAGGAATGGAGTAGGGGAGGAGGGGCCTTGCTCATTTTTTGTGAGGAGGCCGAGAGCTCTCCCTCTTCTTCTTTCGAGCAGCACAGAGCAGGGGCAAGGGAGTGGAGCTAGAGGAGGGTGAGTGGAGGTGAGAGGGAGCAAATGAGGGACAGAGGGCTGGCTGGGGTGGCCTCTGGCCTATATACCAAGGAGAGAGGGGTAGATCATGTAAAAGACCATTTAGGACAAGGGGAGAGGAATGCTGGCCAGTGATTGGTCCAGGGGACGGTGGGGAGGGGTAGGACAGGTATTTGGTCTTGTTGGATCAAAGAGAGAGGTTGGCATGTGGTAATTAAGTGAAGTAGATCCTTGTAAGATTTTGTAGTCTCTCTCTCTCTCTCTTTCTACTAGTACAAGGGCAAAATGGGAAAGGGTTGAGCTGGTGCTACAGTGCTGGTCGACCAGGGGTGTGTCCTGCTGTTGAGGATAAGTATTGAGCAAGATTTGATGAAATTTGGAATTGGTTTGAGGAATGGATTTGCTTAGTTGGCAGTATTGATCCAATTGATGGTTATGAAGGAAGTCCAAAATCTTGCATTGGACCTGGGGAGGAAATCGTACTGGTAGGTAGATGAGGTCAAGGTAGAATCCTAGGATTTATTTGAGATTTTTCAGAGGAGTTTTAGTCCTCTTAAATCCAACTACTCAAAAAGGACAGAAGTGATTTCTAGAAGATCATTTAATAAGTTTCCATTGGACAAGGTTGGTTTTTGCTGTGGGAGGGTCCCAAAGGTGAATACACACTTAGGGGAATTTTTCCAAGATTTATCGAGGCATAAAAGTATTTAAAACTATTATTATTCCAATTCAGCCATTTAAGGAAATGGGCAAAACAAAATAATAAAGCTCCTCAAAAATTTGTATTTTTGAGTTTGGAAGGTGAGGTATGATATATGGAAATCACATAAGCCAAAATTTGGAGGAGTGTTTTGGCAAAAACCAAACTTTCCCTTATGGAGGGAGTTTTGGAGATTTTGACTATTAAAAGAATTAAATAGTTTTGGGGCCATAATAATTATGGATAATTATTGATAAATCTTGAGGATCACTGTAAATGATATAGACAAGGTTTATCAAGCAGTTGCAACCTTGTGGAATGAATTTCCAACTTGAAAAGGATGGAAAACAAGGAGTTGATGATCTAGGGTGGTGTTATTTTTATACCACCAAAACATGTTTACATCTTGGAGTTCAGATCTCACCTTGGTGCAAGGGATAGATGGGAAGGTAGACCAGGTCATATAGATGATCATGGCAGGAGGAGTTTGAAATAAATGCATGTGTGGTGATCTAGAAGTGACGGCAAACTTTGTTGAAATTAAGGCTGCCATGCAAAAGGAGTCATGATGCCTTATAATGGGCTTGGGCAGCACAGAGATCCACTTGGAGTAAGTGAAGTAAGTTTTGATAGACCTCAAGGAGTATATCACAATCATGCAGAGAGTTGGTCCATAGGAGGTTGTATGAGGGTGTGAGCTTCTACCAAAGTAGGCATGAGGACTAGTTTTGCAGGAAATGTTATTTTCTTGTCTGCAAAACCATCATGGACAAGTGGGTTGGAGGAGGATCTAACCAGGATCCGATGTGTACCTTGGTAGTCCTTCGGATGTTTAACAATATGGTTCAAGTGCATTTCCAAAAATGCACCTGGTTTGAGAAAAGGAGGAATTCAAAAAGGTGATGTTGAAACGGTTTCCAGACTTAGTCAAATTTGGCAGTTTTGAGGATTTTGACTAGAGTATGAGAGGGAATGTTCTTGGAGGGTTGCAAGGTATAACAACATTAAAAAGTGGTTTATATGGAAGTGTAGAGTGAGTAGAAGAGATCCATGCTGATATTGGTCCTCAAGGACATGGAAACATCTAGAGAGGAGATCCTCATAAATGATCTGGTTAAGGGCTTTAGATGATCACCTAGTGGTTAGGGATCATATCTAGGTTGGTATTCTTGATTAAGGATCGAGGAGTTGGAAACATCTTGATCCTAGTGATGAGCTCCCAGGGTGGCGCATACTACTTCCTAAGCAAACAAGTCAAACAACAGATCAAAACAACTCATCAGACAACAGATCAAGGCAACTCATCTTATACACTCTTCAACTATTACTAAGGGTTACAATCAAGCTCAGCTTGAGGTAAGCTTGGAGCATTTTGAAGAGGTTGAGTTTTGAATAAGGTGAGAGTCCTTGGTATCTCTACCAAGAGTAGAATTCAAATGCTTGGAAAAGGTGTTTTGGGGAAACTAGAGATAAGATTAGTTGAGTGTTCTATCTTGAAAACATAAGGAGATTGTATTATATATCTCTCCATAGTTTTGTCAATAGAAGCTACCAAAATAGTTTTGAAATGATAGAACGTTTGAGAATATGTAAAATGAGCCAGGATAGTTTTGGGTAAATAGCTTTTGTCAACTGAGGGTGAGGTAGGGAGTATCATAGGATACACTCTCATAAGCACCGGGGTAGACAAACAATAAGCAAGCACTGCACCAATGCACAAGAAAAAGTTTTTGTTCCCCCTGATTTTTGCACTCTGGACAACTAATCAGGGTTGCTGAAATTGGGATGTTACAGACCTTTCGCCCTTAAAAGAATCTCGTCCCGAGATTCAGGAGAGTAAGATTAGGGGGTTCATCTCGGAGTTAGTACTAGGGGTTTCTTGCGTACTAATTGTCTACTTTGTCTTCGAATGGAAACACTTTGACAGCAAGGTTGAACTTCAATCTTCTTGAAACTCGAGGGTCGAGCTGGCTTCAACCAAGATTGCGGGGAGGGATCATCCTTCTGTAAGGGTCTACGACGTTTCTCTGACATGGGTTGTTGTATCCAAGTCTGTGCCTTAAAATCTATGTCTTTGGGTCCCATGGTTGGATTTTCTTCTGGCAGAGGGGTAATCTATTTGCGGGAAAGATGCAGTCTTTCCCCCTTAGGATTGGACTTGGGTAGAGCGGAGAGTTACCAGTCGGGGACTTACGAGGGTGGCAAAAGATAGTTCTCAAGGTAGCGGACATCGACTTAGGAGAGGGTAGCATCATAGGTGTCATTCTAGGGGAACATGAGCTAGGTTTATTACAAGCTACACTTGCTGACGTTTAGGGAGTCCTAGAGTGGACTAAGGGGCTTCTCTCTCGATCTTTACTTCCACGGGGTGTTGTCGCCTATCGAAGCGCAGGAAATCTTCAGTCTTGAGCTGCGTGGCAGCGAGCGGTAGGGTGACCATCTTTTCTGAAGAAGGGGACCTTGGGTGCCTTCGGGCTTCTCTATCGAGTAAGTCTTGACGGGTTTACCTTCGGGGCATTCTCTGCTGAAGTGACCGGGTAGGCCACACATGAAGCAGGTGCCTATCCTTCGGTGTAACTGGTTTGACGACTTGCCTTTGCTGGTGTCGGGAGGTTGACGGGCCTTGCCAATGAGGGGATAAATTGGGCAATTTACAGGGACATGGTCTTGTCCTTCGCAGAGGAAACAGGTAACAAACCGTGTTGGGAAAACTTTGGACGAATGAGGTTCTCCGCAGTTTGGATCGTGGCCGGAACATCGGCTGGCTTGGTGTCCTTCATCTCCGCAATGGCTACATGCCTTCTTCGAGATTTTAGTCTTCACAACCATCCTGGGGGAGGTTCTGTTGGGATTACGTGTTCCGGGTTGGGTCTGATGCAACGTCTTGGGTAAAACACGCAAGAAGAAATAACTCAAGCAAGCATAGCAATTCAAGGGAGTTATTACATACCAACCAATTCTGCACCTGAGGGTGCCAATAGTACTTAATCATTACAAAACACGTTCAGGGACGATACATGACTCTACCCTATTGCTAAACGGGCGAGTACCGCGACGCTGGTGATTACTCGATGGGTGCATTGGTGGTTCGTGCTGACTCCTGGGTTTCAACTACTGCATATCCTCTGGGGTTTGCGGGATATTCAGCTCGTCTTCGGTGAAGGTGAGAGTGGTGCCTTCCCCTGGTGCAGGGTTGGATGTTGACTCGGTCGGCGTGGGTGACTGGACGATAGGGTGGTACTCATTAAGGAAGGAGAGTTCATTGTCAGTCCCGGTATTCTCGTCTTCAGGGGTTGGGGGTACTTCAGTTGTCAGCTTCTTCTCCAAGCGAGCATTGGTGGCTTGAAGACTTCTTTCGCGCTTACGGAGTAGGTTGATATCCATCTTTAGAAGCAGATTCTCGCGTCTGGCCTTGTCAAGATCTTCCTGGGAGCGTTGGAGTAGGTATTCCATATTCTCCAGCTGATTCCCGATGCAGCAGGTGAGGAAGGACTCAGTAGGTAGTCCATCTTCATCTCGCTTTCCAAACAAGTGGTAGGGAGTATCCTTAAAATCATCTTTGTGGATCTTGCAGAGGCGTGCCCTGATCTCCCGTATGGCTCACACCACGCCATCTACCCAGTTGCTGTCGAGGAAAGTGAAGATTGTGGGCGCGGTGTCCTCATCGGGGAAAGGAATGACAACCCTTATGACCCATTGCATCACATTGGTGTTACTGCGAGGAAGTTCGTTTCCTTCAATAGTGGGTGAGGGCCTCTTGACTATCTTCAGTAGGTTGTGAAGCTGCTCTTCAAAGGGCCAGAAACTGTCTCCAACGATGATGCGCTCCGAGCGGAAAGAGGCCATCTATAGCAGATTTGCGAGGTGGGGTTGGGTTAGTGGCAGTGTGCAGGATTTTAAGATTATGAAATCATATTAATGCAAGTAGTTTTCAAAGCCAGAGGGGAAAGGACATAAGCACTTTTGCAAATTGTCATCTCTTCCCTTTGTCTTTTATAAAATAGGTTTGTCGCTCCCTGTCTAACGTCCATGCTAACTAAGGTCTCCTACAGTCAGGATGGCTCTGATACCAAGTCTGTGGGGCCCCCGGATTAATCCTCCAAGAATCCATGTTATGCATATAACCACGATGCCATGATCAGTTAGTCGTGGCACATAACCGACAAGTATCATTACAACATCTAAGAGTATACCGAATTACAAGACTTACATACATGTCGTCATGGCTACATCAATAATCTTCAGCGGAACTTCATCAAGCGCAGAGCCCGAGCCATGCCTTAACCTACAGGCAACTGACTGGGAGAACGTCCTAGCTCGCATAGTCGCCAACAGAATCTTCTTCTTGATATCTGACCAAGTTAATAGCCAGGAACAATGCCAGTGAGTACTTTGAATGTACTCACAAACCACCTTAAGATAACAGTAATAAAAAGAGGATATGCATTAAGGCTGTGGTAGTAGGAGGGCTCCAAGGAAGGTTCTTTTCTCAAATAGTTTCTCTTGTAGATATAGCATCTACATATCTTTGTTGAAAACTTTTATAAAGCATTTTTGGAAACTATTTTGAAAAGTTTTGGAAAACATCAGGACTGGCTCACCCATTTGTTTCCTTCTCCCGGTCGTCCCACGACCAAACTCCTTCCATCCCTCTCTGACCATCCCATGGTCATAACAGGGATCCTTTTCGACCATCCCATGGTCAAAACCTTTCTCCTTTTCGACCATCCCATGGTCAAAATATTTTCAAAGCTTTTTCTTTTTTGAAATCCTTTTTGAAAACAAAACCAGCACCGCTCTACAGAAGTTTGTCCAAACCGTCCTTAACCGCGGACACGGCTATTCGAATAGATTTACACTCTGCAGAGGTTGTACACTTTACCCACACCATCCGGGTACCCTACCCTGATCTTCACCGATCGTGGGTTGAGTAACCGATCAAGACTCTCCGGATGCCCACTCCAATATAAGTGCCTACCTTATGAGGGTTAATCCCCTCAAAACCAGGACGTCGGGCGAGGTCCAACCGGAGTGCTTTTTCCACTTCTCGAGTGTGCGCTTTCAATGAGGGGCTCACAGTAATGCGTGGAGGCCTGCCGACCCTTCATTCCTTCTCCAGGTCGATGTCCCACATGGACCTTTATCGGAGAAGGCCCACCCTCCAGAGATCCCCGATCCCCTGTAGTTGTTGCGAGGCAGCTTATACCGGAATAAACAAACATCAAATCCAGCCCCTTCCCATATAGGGATAGTGTGGTTGCATAGGGTTAAGTTGTTATAGCTAATCTGCAAAGAACCGGGTGTGTATTCGTAAACCTTTTTCCTCCATCTTTTCTTCAGCACTTTGAAAAACAAGACCTTTTTCTTTCTCAACATCTCTTGGGAGGTCCCACCTCACCAAGGTTTTAACTTAAAACGTTTGATAAAACTTTTTTTCAGGGTCTTCCCATCCTCTAGTTTTGCTTCGGCTAAACCGGGGTCTCCAAGGGTTATCGTGTAGTACACCATCTATTCTGCTAGGGACAAGTAGGTGTCACCAAGGGTGGTTGTACTTAATAGTACAGAAGTGTAATAGTTCGGAGGAGCCAAACCACTACCGTATATACATCAACAAATAATAAAACAATGTAGTTTTACAAATAGTAGACAAAACATGCATAAGTAAAATAGTAGGACAAGGCTTATGAGCAAGAAGGTGGCTTGCCTGATGATCAGCAATATGGCATAAATGTCCCTGGACTTCTTTAGATAACCAAGAATACCTAATAAATAATAATAAGAAGTCCCTTCCTTCTTGTCGTCAAACACTCACACTATCGTCGTCATCGGGCACACATGCAAACAGACAAGTCTGCAATCAATACAAGTCATACAAACAACAAACCATACAGCAAACAAACATACTTAATACTAATGACTTGGGAGGTTTTGGAAAAGTTGGGGTACTATTGGTGGAATTTACTAGATTGCCATTGTAGTGTTTTTCTCTTGGAAGATAGTTGTCAAGGCTAGATACAATGCATTTGGATTAGGATTCTGAGGTCAGTAGGCTACCAAAGGGTAACCATGATATCCCCATATAGGTATTGACAAGACAAAACCATTACAAGTGGTTTCACTTGAATATCAATAGATTTAGTTATGCTTTTAATAGTGGATTAAACTCTAGTTTGAGGAAATAATTCACCAGAAGAGTTCTGGAGTTCCAAAAATTATTTCCTTGGATGGTTAGGTAGTGTTGGATGTACTAAACCACCTAGATTTGGGATCTTGTCAAAAGAATAACCAGAATGTCCTCAGGAAATTCCCAAAGGCAGTTCTGTCTGGTTTTTCTCTTTTTCACCAGATTAATTCTACATAAGGTATAGAGTTTCTTCCAAGGGCATGTGGTAGGAATTTAGAATATCTTTCTGTGGAAGTTGGATTCGCCCTTTTTGGAGCTATCAAACTCCTGGAGTGATTTATTTAGTGAAAATACCCTTTTTAGAAGTACTTAAATCACTAAAATTTAATCAGAGCTCAATAAATTCTGATCTGCTAGGACCTGATAGATACTGATTCTAGGAGGTACTGGGAGTTGGAATCAGGTCAATACCACAATCGTTTTGACCTGGAGAAATTATCCCAGGCGGATAAAGGCTGATTTTTTTATTTTTGCTAAAGGCAACCTACTGTTCACCTTGGCATAGGACCTGTGCTGGATGATAGGTATGTCAAATACCTCTCAGTAGGACTTGAGTTCATCTCAAATGGAGATGTGGAACTCTCTGAGGAATTTCCTTAGGTAAAAGGATATATTTTAGCAGAATAAATTCCAGTAATTAATCTCTGCATGTTTGAGAAAACATCAGGGAACAACCAGAATTTTAGATCTTGGCAAGACATGGTGGTTTCCATTTTTATTTGGATTTAAACCTAGCAGGAGCTTTTTTGGAATAAAAGATCAGCTAAAAGGAAAAAGAAAAAGGGATTCAGTGGGCCGGATCTAGAGGGGAAATGGGCCGTAGAGGGGGAAATTGGCCCATGGGGCAACGGGCGACGCGCAGGAGGTCGCGGATTGAACCTACCTGGCGGGGCCCGCCAGTCAGCAAGAGGGGGCGGCCGAAGAGGTATCGGCCAGATCTGGCCATTGGTTTAAGTGGCGATGGACGGCCTGCGCTCGTCATCGTTGCAGCGACAGAGCGCCGGGGACAGAACCCTAGCATGAGTGGAGCTAGAGGAGGGTGAGTGGAGGTGAGAGGGAGCAAATGAGGGGTAGAGGGCTGGCCTCTAGCATATATATGAAGGAGAGAGGGGTAGATGATGTAAAAGAACATTTAGGACAAGGGGAGAGGAATGCTGGCCAGTGATTGGTCCAGGGGATGGTGGGGAGGGGTAGGATTGGTATTTGGTCGTGCTAGATCAGAGGGAGAGAGGGGGGTGGCAGCTGTGGTTATTAAGTGAAGTAGATCCTTGTAAGATTTTGTTGTCTCTCTCTCATTCTACTAGTACAAGGGCAAAATGGGAAAGGGATGAGGTGGTGCTACAGTGTTGGTCAACCAGGGGTGTGTCCTGATGTTGAGGATAAGTATTGAGCAAGATTTGATGAAATTTAGAATTGGTTTGAGGAATGGATTTGCTTAGTTGGCAATATTGATCCAATTGATGGTTAAGAAGGAAGTCCAAAATCTTGCATTGGACCTGGGGAGGAAATGGTACTCGTAGGTAGATGAGGTCAAAGTAGACTCCTAGGATTTATTTGAGATTTTTCAGAGGAGGTTTAGTCCTCTTAAATCCAATTACTCAAAAAGGACAGAAGTGATTTCTAGAAGATCATTTGATAAGTTTCCATTGGACAAGGTTGGTTTTTGCTGTGGGAGGGTCCCAAAGGTGAATACACACTTAGAGGATTTTTTCCAAGATTTATCGAGGCATAAAAGTATTTAAAACAATTATTATTCCAATTCAGCCATTTAAGCAAAGGGGCAAAAAGAAATAATAAAGCTCCTCAAAAATTTGTATTTTTGAGGTTGGAAGGTGAGGTATGATATATGGAACTCACATAAGCCAAAAGTTGGAGTGTTTTGGCAAAAACCAAACTTTCCCTTATGGAGGGAGTTTTGGAGATTTTGACTATTAAAAGAATTAAATAGTTTTGGGGCCATAATAATTATGGATAATTATTGATAAATCTTGAGGATCAATGTAGATGAGATAGACAAGGTGTAGCAAGCAGTTGCAATCTTGTGGAATGAATTTCCAACTTGAAAAGGATGGAAAACAAGGAGTTGATGATCTAGGGTGGTGTTATTTTTATACCACCAAAACATGTTTGGATCTTGGAGTTCAGAGCTCACCTTGGTGCAAGGGATAGATGGGTAGGTAGACCAGGTCATATAGATCATCATGGCAGGAGGAGTTTGAAATAAATGCATGTGTGGTGATCTATAAGTGACGGCAAACTTTGTTGAAATTAAGGCTGCCATGCAAAAGGAATCATGATGCCTTATAAACCATGTGGGTTTGTGCAGCACAGAGATCTACTTGGAGTAAGTGAAGTAAGTTTTGATAGACCTCAAGGAGTAGATCACAATCATGCAGAGAGTTGGTCCATAGGAGGTTGTATGAGGGTGTGAGCTTCTACCAAAGTAGGCATGAGGACTAGTTTTGCAGGAAATGTTATTTTCTTGTCTGCAAAACCATCATGGACAAGTGGGTTGGAGGAGGATCTAACCAGGATCCAATGTGGGCCTTGGTAGTCCTTAGGATGGTTAACAAGATGGTTCAAGTGCATTTCAAAAAATGCACCTGGTTTGAGAAAAGGAGGTATTCAAAAAGGTGATGTTGAAACGGTTTCGAGACTTGGTCAAATTTGGCAGTTTTGAGGATTTTGACTAGAGTATGAGAGGGAATGTTCTTGGAGGGTTGCAAGGTATCAGAGCATTAATAAGTGGTTTATATGGAAGTGTAGAGTGAGTAGAAGAGATCCATGCTGATATTGGTCCTCAAGGACTTGGAAACATCTAGAGAGGAGATCCTCAGAAATGATCTGGTTAAGGGTTTTAGATGATCACCTAGTGGTTAGGGATCATATCTAGGTTGGTATTATTGATTAGGGGTTGAGGAGTTGGAAACATCTTGATCCTAGTGATGAGCTCCTAGGGTGGCTCATACTACTTCCTAAGCAAACAAGTTAAACAGCAGATCAAAACAACACATCAGAGAGCAGATCAAGGAAACTCATCTTATACACTCTTCAACTATTACTAAGGGTTACCATCAAGCTCAGCTTGAGGTAAGGTTGGGGCATTTTGAAGAGGTTGAGTTTTGAATAAGGTGAGAATCCTTGGTATCTCTACCAAGAGTAGAATTCAAATGCTTGGAAAAGGTGTTTTGGGGAAACTAGAGATAAGATTAGTTGAGTGTTCTGTCTTGAAAACATAAGGAGATTGTATTATATATCTCTCCATAGTTTTGTCAATAGAAGCTAACAAAATAGTTTTGGTTACATAGGCATCTTGGCTCATGTTTTGAAATGACAGAACGTTTGAGAATATGTAAAATGAGTCAGGATAGTTTTGGGTAAATAGCTTTTATCAACTGAGGGTTAGGTAGGGAGTATCATAGGATACACTCTCATAAGCACCAGGGTAGACAAACAATAAGCAAGCACTACACCAATGCACAAGAAAAAGTTTTTGTTCCCCCTGATTTTTGCACTCTGGACAACTAATCAGGGTTGCTGAAATTGGGATGTTACAATATACATCAACATGCACAACGTCTAATAAGTTAGTCACCCGTTCCTCTTTGGCCTATGAACGAAGTTTCAATTATCTCGAGGAAAGTCTCACAAGCGTCATTTGATCAAAATCAAAAGACTCCAAAAAAATCAATCAAAATGGAGTTTCTTCATGTTTTCTTTCCAATATAATTTAAACAGCGATGTCACTTTGTAAGTGATCTTTTAATCATTTGTCTTACGACATTTTAGCATAAGTTTTATGGATGTGATTTCTCCAACTAGACTTGTAAAAGTTCATTCATCTTCTATGGAATACGGTAATTATTTGAATAACCATTGTTCTCATAATATCGGAATAAAATAATTATTTAAACAAATCTTGAAGGCAAGCTTTGATTTCAACTAGAAAAACAATAACACTTTATTTGTTTTCGATGAACATCATCACATATTCTTTTGTTAGTTACTTAGGCCATTGTAGTTCATGAATTGCATTATTTTGAATGACATTTCACACCAACCAATTCGGTATCCAATACCGAAGAACCACATTGTTTAACAAGCAAAGAATACAACCATAACATGTATATCATCTATATACCTTAGCTGGACATTTCTAGTCTTTCTCTTTTCTGCCAAATATTTTATAGATTCTCTTTCAGCATTTCCTTTTCTTTTTAAAAGAATCTATCAACATCAACATTGGCGCCATACATATGACACATAGTCTAAAGCGTGTATAGTCAAATACCAATACCTTTGGAATGCACTTTGAAGTTGATCACCATCATCAAATGTTTGGCGTTCTTTCAAAAATCCATTCTTTAGTAATCTATTAGTATAGTACACATTTTACCTACATCTTCGATTCATCTTTATCATGACAACTTTCATGATCAAGCTACTATAGCCTATAAGGATGAATTGTGAGTATAATTTTAGTTCCCAAAACCTTTTTGGGAGATTAGGACGTCTAGCGTCTCCAACCTTTGCAAATTGTCATACAATATGAGAACGTGTATTTTGCCAAATTATACTCTATCATATTGCAACCATAAACATTCTTTTTGATATCACAATATCTTCCACACATGATGGTTTCTGAAACAATTCTTTCAGATCCCATATAACCTTGATATTAAAACAATATTTGAATATCAAGAATCATGGAGGCAAACATGATACTTTAGATACTAACACTGGAATTGTTACTCTTGGTTTAATACTACTTATTAAACTTCATGGAGTAATAGAGTTTGCTAAAAGTTTGCAATAGGACTTCTAAACTTTAAATTGACATTCAAAACAATATGATACCAGTTCGTAAAGTAGAGATCTAGAATTCTATAGTTCTATTATCTAAATTAAAACTAAGCGCAAGGTAGTAAATGGATGCCAATGACTACAACAAATTATGCAAATTCACTTTGATTTAGTTTATGAAAAATTGAGTTCAACTAATCCAAATTAGAAATGAACTCCCACTCAAAACCAACATCCCGCGAGTTGTTTTGGTGATTACATGAACCAAATCCACTACACCAAGTCCGATCATCACGTGAGTCGGTGTAGATTCAAAGGCGGGCATCTATATGGGAATCATATCAACCATATGACTCATGCTTAACCTTTCGGTCCGTGTTCCGAGGCCATGGCTGTATATGCTAGGCTCGCCAAGTAAGAACCTTAGTACTCGCGTGTGTAAAACTGTCTTATACCCGTTTATGATCATGGATTCAAGTACACCCGATCATCACGTGATGTCTTGAAGCAGCGAAACATAAAACGGTGTGTACTTAAGGAAGAACACATTTTTATCTTGATATCTAAATGAGGGATCATCTTATAATGCTACTAAAACACCAAACAATCAATATAAGATGCAAGCATCAAATGTGTAAAGTGAAATGATATGGTTCTTACACTTGATCACCATCATGTGCATGGTGGTATGATCTTTATCATTCCTTTGTGTGTAAGGCCAAGGTCTATGGAACTTACATGTTAGGTGTGTTGTAAGAGTATCAACTATACATCAACTTACAACAATACCATACCATGACACCAGCCCAACAACGATCTAAACTAGACGCCTCTAATTTATCAATTGCAAGTTTTATGTGGCTTAGGGATTTCGGAGATAGAACCAGTCTTACCTACGAACATGGAACCACAATGATCATAATCAAATTATTAGCAACTCGCTGTAAATCAGATATTGATATAGTAGGAGAGACAGACACCTGGTAGCCACTTATACAAAACTAGTTGCATGTCAATCGTGGAACAGGTCTCATGTGCGAGGACATATGAAGTTACTCCGGGTCGCTTCATCCCACTATGCCACCAATATCCAAAATACTTAGAAGATGCAATAAAATGATCATCAGCACCCACATACTCATATGTGTTCTACCCGTGCAAAGCATCTACCCATAGATCAGGCTCTGATACCACTATTGAGTTCGCAGCATAGAAAATAAAAAAATATCCTATGATGGGAACTATTATACGCCAAGATCTATATACTAGATACAAGCAACGGGTAGATATACATCCGTAGAGAAAATACCCTTGAAGATCGACAAAGCATTGTTAACGAAACTGCTTTCGTGGTTGATGTAGTCGTACACTTGCCAATCTCAAGATCGTGATGGAGTCCAGCGAGTCCAGCAGGTCCAGCACTAGCATGTCCTGCAGGTCCACCACCAGCAAGTCCAGCAGGTCCACCACCACCAAGTCCAGCACCGCAAAGCAGCGGTGCATCCGTGATCGCACACACATCTGGTACCCCGACAACCTCCATCCCTCGCTCTAGCAAAGCAGCGGAAGCAGCAACTCCTTTCCAGATAAAGCCACCGGGAACATGTATCTCGCTAATCCGAGACCATGGGAATAATTTTAGAGGGGGAGAGAGATCCTTCACGAGGAGGTGTGAGGGTGGAGGAGGAGGAGGTGATCCTTATATAGGGGAGGGGCATACCAAGGGGGCATGGCCGCCGACCATGGTGGGTGCCCCCACCTCTCCCTCATTTAAGTGGGTGGAGCTCCCACTCACATAAACACACACACCTCCACTCATGTCCACTCACATGCATTAAATTTCCACCAAATTTAATGCAGGCTCTCATTAAATAAAACTATTTTATTTATTTTATTCAGAATTTTGTTAATTACTTTAATTAACAAACATTCACATACAACCCCCTGCAACATTTCAATATCACATGTAGAACCAGTTTCTGCAATTTCAACCGAAACAATTCCGATTTCCATCAAAATGATTCTAGCGCTTTCTTAAATCTTTACCTAAAACATATTTGCTACAAGTGGTGTAGGTATCCCTAAGTGTGTCACCCTACGATTCGTGAATAATGCAGACATGATCGAGATCCCTCTCCGATCAATAATCAGCAGCGGGACCTAGAGATCCATACTGACTCCCACACATTCAACGATGACTCTAGTGATCGTGTGAACCTTTACCGTCATAACTAAATCCCTTTGTCTCGCGATATATTACATGTCCGATATTCGATCATCGGTATCTCAATACCTAGTTTGATCTTGTTACTGACATGCACTCTTTTCTCATTCCCGTGATATAACATTCTAGTGATCACATCACTTGCTTGCAAGCTATCTCAGTGTGATATCACCGAGAGGGCCATGAATATATATATCCGTCATCAGGATGGACAAATCCCACTCTTGATCTATGAGCCTCAACATAACACTTTCAGAGTACCCAAACCCACCTTTATAGTCACTGTGTTACGGTGTGACATTTGATATAATCAAAGTACTCTTTCGGTGTTAGCGATTAACATGATCTCATGGTCTAAGGACTAAGATTATTTCATATGTTGTTATAGCAATATAAACATAATGACTTTGATCGTAATGCTATACTTCGGATGAATTTTCATTACATCATTCCACCAATGTTGTGACCTTATTATTAACAACATCCAATGTCCATGATCAGGAAACCTTGATCATATTGTTGATCAACGAGCTAGTTTATAAGAGAGGCATAACTAGGAACCCTTTATTTGTTTATTAAACACACTGTATTGACGTTTCCAATCAATACAATTATAGCATGCAAAATAAACTTTTATCATAAACAAGGAATAAGATAATAACCACTTTATTATTGCCTCTCGGGCATATTCCCTTCATATACATGTTATTGATGTGTACCTAACTAGTGGTCGAAGTAGTACCTAGGTATTTGATACCGGTTCAGTTGCTAATATATGTAACTCGAAATAGGGACTAAGGAATAGTCGACCTCTAGCGAGGGATGAAGTGACGATGTGTGTAGGCAATGGATCGAAGGTTGATGTGATCGCTGTCGGGATGGTGCCACTTCATCTACCTTCAGGATTGACAATAAACTTGAATAATTGTTATTATTTGCCTGCGTTGAGCATGAACATCATGTCTAGATCATGTTTAATGCAAGACGGTCATTCATTTTTATCTAAAAACAATGGTTTTTCTTTTTATATGAATAATATCTTTTATGGTCATGCACCTGTGTTGAATGGTTTATTTGTTTCGAATCTTGATATTAGTGATATACATATTCATAATGTGAACGCCAAAAGAATCAAGTTGAATGATGATATTGCTGCATATTTGTGGCATTGCCGTTTGGGCCATATTGGTGTTAAACACATGAATAAGCTCCATTCTAATGGACTGCTGGAATCACTTGATTATGAATCATTGGAAACATGTGAACCATGCATTATGGGAAAGATGACTAGAACTCCGTTTTCCGGAACAATGGAGCGTGCAACCGACTTGTTGGAAATAATACATACCGATGTATGTGGTCCAATGAGTGTGTTGGCACGTGGTGGATATTGTTATCTTGTAACCTTCACGGACTATTTAAGTATATAAGGGTATATTTACTTAATGAAACAAAAATCTGAAACATTTGAAAAGTTCAAAGAATTTTAGAGTGAAGTAGAAAATCATCGTAACCGAAGATCAAGTGTCTAATATCCGATCATGGAGGAGAATATCTTAGTTACGAGTTTGGCACACACATGAGACAATGTGGAATTTTTTCCCAACTCACTCTTGCTATAAAACCACAATGTAATGGTGTATCCAAACGTCGTAATCGAACTTTATTAGATATGGTATGATCTATGATGTCCCTTACCGATTTGCCACATTTTGGGGTCATGCATTAGAGATAGCTGCATTCACTTTAAATAGGGCAACATCAAAAACCGTTAAAATGAGACCGTATGAATTATGGTTTAGAAACAAACCTAAGCTATCATTTCTATAAGTTTGGGGCTGCGATGCTTATGTGAAGAAACTTCAGCCTGATAAGCTCGAACCCAAAGCAGAAAAATGCGTCTTCATAGGATACCTAAAAGGAACGATTGGGTACACCTTATATCATTGATCTGAAGGAAAAGTTTTTGTGGCCAAAAATGGATCCTTTCTAGAAAGAGTTTCTCTCGAAAGGTAGAACTCGACGAGGTTATTGAACCTTCTCTTCCTAAAGTGGCGAGTAGCGCAGCACTAGAATCTGTTCTAGTGTTGACTCAACCAATGGAAGAAGGAAATGATGATGAGGTACCAACCCTTCCTCATGAAAGTCCGATAAAGAGTACTACCAAACCTCGCAGGTCAGGAAGGATATGTACAACTCCAGAACTGTATGGTTATCCATTCCTCAATTTCATGGTAGATGTAAACGATGACCCTGCGAGGTATGATGAAGCAATGATGAGCCCATATTCCAACAAATGGCTTGAGGCGATGCAATCTGAGATGCAATCCATGTATCAAAACCAAGTTTGGACTTAGGTAGAGTTACCTCACGACCGAAAGGCTGTTGAGAACAAGTGGATTTTCAAAAAGAAAACGGACACTGATGGTAATTTGACCGTCTATAAATCATGACTTGTCGCAAAGTGGTTCCGACAAATTCAAGGAGTTGACTATGATGAGACTTTCTCACCGGTAACTATGCTAAAGTTTGTTAGGATTATGTTAGCAATTGCTACATTTTTCTATTATGAAATCTAGCAGATGGATGTTAAGACAGTGTTCCTTAATGGAAGCATTGAGCAAGAGTTGTATATGCAAACTTCAGCGATCCATTTATGGACTGAAGCAAGAACCCCGAAGTTGGAATCTCCGATTTGGATATGTCCAAACCGTCGGAGAAGCTTGTATTTACAAGAAAGTGAGTGGGATCTCTATTGCATTTAAAATATTTTATGTGGATGACATATTGTTGATTGGAAATGACATAGAAATTTTGAAAAGCGTCAAGGATTACTTAAATAGTAAGTTTTTGATGAAAGATCTTGGTGAAGCTACATACAAATTAGGCATCAAGATCTATAGTGATAGATCAAGATGCTTAATATAACACCCTCGAATCGTCCCTATGCAAGTTTTAGCGATTCCTGCCAAACCCATAAAGAAACGATTCAAAGATGCCCACGAAGCACTTGCGTGCGGGTTGAAAACGAAGTAATACCATTACACAATAGTCCATGATGGAACCCACAGAACATATATATAACAGCGACTCCATGAACCAAGAATACATATGTACAGTACAAAGATCCAAATCACGTTGAAAACGATACAACATCCAAGTACGAATAAGATGCAAATGGGGCTAAGAGCCCTGTAGAATAACCAATAGCATCCATGACCGTGCATAGGCCAAGCCAAAAGGGTAACCTTGCTAACGTCATTGAACTTATACCTATTAAAACAAAAGGGGTGCCGACAAAAGGCAAAATAAAAAGGGAGCGATCAGTACTGAGGCTAGTACATAGTGAGTCTAGAATTCGGCGGCTCTTGCCTACATAGGTATGGTGGACTGAAGCGGCAGCAAAGCATGCACTAAACAACCTATAGAGGCTCGATACAATTGTCGGCTATTAGAGAGAGATAAGAAAGACCTATGTTGAACTAACTTGATAAACACCAAACATACCCATCCTGGTATTTTCCCGTCAGACCAAACGAGGAAGTCCTTCTAAGGTTTATTCATTAATTCCATGGTGGTTATCCAATGTACTAGTCGTATCAGGTCCAAGTCAAATTGTAGCAGTAATTATTTAGTTATAGTTTTCTATGATTGAGAAACTATGCTCCAAGTCGTCCATAACCACGGACATGGATTTTTGAAAAGATTTAACCCTCCAGGGGTGCACCAAAGTTTTCACACGCATTTCCACCCTTTTGCCAGATCATTTAACATACACCCATCGGTACATCGGCGGGGCTTCGCACACAACGTGTTCCTAGACCCAAATCAAGTACATGAGGGCCACCTGAAAGAGCTACCCGTACGAGGTATAGCTAATCCTCGTATGGACCCTAAGGTTGTGTGCACTTGTCACGTGAGGAGAGGCCATAGATAATTTATTTCCGTGACAGAGTGTCGGACCTATATAATAGTAATAAACACTCATCGAGCAACAGGTAATAAACATGGCATACATGGCATAAGTACATTAGGTAATGTATAAAGCCCGAACTAGTTTGTGGCCCCCAATATAGTACTTTGAAATCAGGTAATAAGCCGATAGGGGTGCCCACACACCCCACATGTGGTTAACATGCTTGATCTCGGAACAGGTGTCAAGAACTCGAGTCCTAGGTGGACACAAGGGGGCGGGTAATAACCAAATAACATATATTACCCACCGGTGCCTCTGCATTATATCTATTTCTAGCATTTTAATTGACAGGTTATATTGAAAGCCATGATCCTCTCCACCATTAAGCATGTGCCAACCTCCCATCATTGGTGGAACATCGACACTGTGAAGCAGCACCTAAGCAACCAACTACAACTCGCAAGGCCAATCGTCTAACAAACAACAGGAAATAGGAGGTGTCCAAAGAAATATAGGTTGCAAGGGATATCAATGGTACGGAAACTAAAGCATCACAACACAGGTAGCAATAGATCAATAGGAGGAAGTAAAGACTATAAAGGCCAAATAGGTAGAAAGGGGGAGAATGCTTGCCTAGTAATCATAGCTGAAGATACATTATCCGAAGAACTTGTCAAGACTCGTAGCAACTCAGTAGCCTAATCCATGAAGAAGCAAAGCACCAAAGGAAACACAGGATGCACTATTTAATACTACGACAGAAGATCAAGCATGATGCATGTATGTTGTATGGCATGGCAAAGGTGCGATGCAATTAGGCACTATTAAGCCGAACCGGGGTTCCGACATTTAATTAGATAGTTCATGTTGTCTAGTTACCCTGCAGTTGTTTAAACAAGGCAAAACATGTCATCGGTTCGCTACACAAATTTAAATGGAACCAAAAATAAGACTAGAATATCCCGCATATTAACTCCATATTTAATTATGAGGTGAATCGACATAATCCCCTAAACACAAAAAATATGTATGAGAGCATGAATGATTTAAATGCAATAAGATATATGTCATATTCAAAATAGGGATGGGTTTAGGTAGGGGTCACACGTTTAGGGGCGAAGGTCTTGGTTCCGAGAGGTTTGGGTCTAGCGAAAACGTTCTTCGGATCTGGTTAGGAGGACTTGGCGTGCCATGAAGAAGATCTCCGGGTTTGGTGTCTGGGCCATCGGATCCATGATGGAGATCTTCGGGTTCCACGTCGGAATTCTTCGGATTTGATATCATCGCCATCAACGATCTTGGGTTCGGACAGCGATGAAGACCTCGCCGAGAGGCCGTTGTCAGGTACTCCACAACACAATAATGTTGTCATCGTCGCACTATATTCACATCAACTCACCACATCATACATCCTTATCAAGTGTGAGTTGATTCTTGGTCAAGCGGTCACCACAACATACCTAACACATCAGCAGATGAACATCACCATGTAGGTGAAACTTGAATAAAACATAGGGCTGCATTCTGCCTGGGATGGTGACGGCAAAGATGTCCAATGTAGTAGCAAACCAACCACTAGCCACAGCCTCACCAAGCGAGGAAACATGAACACCGGGACGAGCAGCAGAACTTGCACAAGCACGAATGGAGTTTCTGGTGAGTCTAGAATTCGGCGGCTCTCGCCTACATAGGCATGGTGGACTGAAGCAGTATCAAAGCATGCACTAAACAACCTATAGATTCTCGATACAAATGTCGGCTATTAAACACCAAACATACCCATCCTGGTATTTTCCCCTCGAGACCAAACGAGGAACTCCTTCCGAGGTTTATTTATTAATTCCATGGTGGTTATCGAATGTACTAGTCGTATCAGGTCCAGATCAAATTATAGCAATAATTATTTTAGTTATAGTTTTCGATGATCGAGAAACTATGCTCCAAGTCGTTCATAACCATGGACGTTCAAAGACTATAGCAGTAATTATTTAGTTATAGTTATACTCAATATTTCCAGGCCGACTTGCCTGAAAGACGTTCAAAGACTAACTGGCTGCATTGCTAAAGTCAGTCGGTTTGTAAGCCCGCTCGGCGAAAGATCCGCACCACTCTACAAGATCCTGAAAAAGACCAAAAAGTTTGTTTGGACTCATGAAGCTGAAGCTGCACTACAAGACCTGAAAGCATCCTCTCATCTGCTCCTATCCTTGCAGCACCGGAACCTCGTGAACCGATGTTTCTCTATCTCGCTGCGACAAACAGGGTTGTTAGTGTCGTCATGGTGGTGGAGAGACCAGAGGAAAAATAGGAACACCTGGTGTAGTGTCCGACTTACTACCTTAGCGAAGTCCTAACTGAATCAAAGTAGCGGTATCCGCACTATCAAAAGCTGGCTTACGGTGTATTCTTCGCATCCCGGAAGTTATGGCATTATTTTCAGTAACATCTAATTACCGTGGTGAGCACAGCTCCCATGAGAGATATAATCAACAATAGTGATGCTACAGGACGTGTCACAAAATGGGGCATAGAGCTTTGAGCTTTCGACATTGAGTACAAACCTCGTATAGCAATCAAATCCCAAATCCTCGCTGACTTTGTCGCTGATTGGACAGAGACAATGGAGAATATGACCCTCACAGAGTTGGAATACTAGACCTTGCATTTTGACGGGTCTAAGGCGCTCGGGGGATCAGGGGCTGGCATGGTGCTCAAATCACCCCAAGGAGATAAGCTCTTCTATGTGTTGCAGATCCACTTCATGGCAACAAATAATATTGCCGAATATGAAGCATTGTTGCATGGAATCTATATTGCTAAGGATATCGGCATCTGACAATTAATGTGTTATGGAGATTCAGATCTTGTTGCCCAACAAGTGTCAGATATCTGTAATGAAAATAAACACATGGCAGCATATAGAGCTGTCGTGGATGAACTATCTAAATCATTCGAAGGGTTTGAGGTTCAACACATCCCTCGAACAGAAAATGAGGAAGCAGATGCATTATCTCGAATAGGCTCTGCACGGAAAAAGGTCCCGGATGGTGCCTTTCTATAGCACCTCAAAGTTCCCTCTATAAAAGGAGTAGATGAGGAGTATCAGAACAAATCTGACTCACCTTTAGTGGCAGTTCTGGCTGCAATTCCCAGTTGGAATCAACCCTACCTTGATTTCTTGGTAGATGGAAAATTACCTGAAGATGAGGTTCTAAGTCGGCAGATCGTCCGACGAGCAAAAACCTATACAATAATAAATGGTGAGCTCTATAAGCGGAGTGTATCTCGGGTCTTTCAGCGTTGCGTATCTCCGGAAGGAGTGGAAATCTTACAAGAGATCCACGAAGGCGAGTGCGGCCATCACGCGGCAGCCAAATCTTTAGTGGCAAAAACGTTTAGACACGGATTTTTCTGGCTTACAGCCAAGGCAGATGCCAATCGGCTGGTCAAGACGTGCAAAGGCTACCAAAAGTATGCCAAACAAGCTCATGTTCCGGCTGATCAGCTGCGAACAATACCTATAACATGGCCTTTCGCGGTATGGGGGCTTGACATGGTAGGACCATTTAAACGGGCTCCAAGTGGATTTACTCATCTCTTAGTGATGGTGGATAAATTCACAAAATGGATTAAGGCTAAACCCGTCACCAGTTGTGATGGAGCAATAGCCAGAAGATTTGTCGAGGATGTTATAATCTGATATGGTTATCCACATAGCATTATCACGGACAACGGGCACAATTTTTCTACGGAAGAACTTGCCGAATTCTGCGATGAACAAAATATCTGGCTTGACATTGCGTTAGTCGCACATCCACAAGCTAATGGACAAGTTGAAAGAGCAAATGGTTTAATCCTACAAGGCCTCAAACCAAGACTCGAAGCACCACTACGTCGTGCTGCAGGGGCTTGCGCAGATGAATTACCTTTTGTGGTAAGTAGTTTGCGAACAACTCCGAGGAGGTCAACCGGATACACACCTTTCTTCTTGGTCTATGATGCAGAAGTGGTTCTTCCTAGTGATTTGATTCATACTTCTCCCTGAGTTGCTACGTATATTGAAGAGGATGTCAAGATTTCTCAACAAAATGATCTCGATCTAATTGAAGAAGTTCAAGTCATTGCTGAGATGAGATCAATAGCCTATCAGCAGAAGTTATGCAAGTATCATAGCCAGAGAGTCAGAAACCAGTCTTTTGATAAGGGTGATTTGGTTCTCTGGCTTGTGTAGAAAAGAAAGCACAAACTTTCCCCAGTATGGGAAGGGCCCTTTTTAGTTAGCCGTGTATTGCACCATGGTTCTTACTCTCTAACTAATATATGGCCAGTCAAAGAAACACCTGCTACTAAGAAAAGAAAGAGAGCTGGAGGCAGTACAGACCTAGAAGAATTAGACAGACCATAGAATATTGCTCAGCTACGTCCCTTTTATTCTTAAATTTTCTTTCTTTGTAATCATATATGTGTACATGTTCAATGAGAAATAAAGTGTTGGTTGCCTCAAATTATTCTGAGAAGTTTTGTGTTGCCATCTTATTTCCGAATGATCATGTCACAGTCAAAAATACCAGAATACTTGAAAGTACTTTATGCTCATGTTTGTTCTGGTTAAGATTTCCGATTCTAAAAATGCTACCTTCAGGTATAAATATAAATTTTCTAGTTTATACCTTGGTTCTTTATCTGATTGCCGGATGCGGGCATTTTTCGAGTAGTGAATTGTTGGTACTGGAAGCCAGCTTTGCTTCCGAGTATAAACTGGTTTAGCAATTGAGCTCCGTTGCTCGGCAAAGTTTCTGTATTGAAGGTTGGCCGGCTCACGAAAGGGATGAGGCGGAAAGCCAGATAAACGATAAGTATAAACAAAACATAAAGTGCTTATGTAAACATTCCATGCGCATCAAAATAAATTCAAAAAGTGCTAAATAGAAGTAGCAAATCTTAGCACTAGCAAAAGCATTACACTACTTATTTACAATCCGATTGTTTTAGAATAACACATTGTTTTTGCTGGCACTTTACAATGCAGGAGAAGGGGTACGAGCTGCTGGATCACTAGAGACATCGCCTTCGCCTTGATATCTTTCCGAGACGTTCAAATCAAAAACGGTTTGCTCGTTGTTGGAGACTTCGGCTGGTTCTTCGGCAGACGGAGGAGGCGTCTCCACGCGAGTGAAGAAGGGAGTGTCATAGCTGGTCATATATGCTACATTACATCCATATCCGGCATAGGTGTCCATGATGGCCTTGATATCTTGCTCCTGTCCGTCTTCATCCACAGTCGAATATCCTCTGGTTACTTGCCAGGTTCCATGCTTCCATGGTGGCTCATAACCATGGTGAGGGCGTTTTGTGCTGCGGTCCACACATAGGACATGTTCCAGTCCTGGATGATCTTGGGCATCTGTTTGGCCTTGTCTTGCACCTCAAACCCAGACATTATGTTCATGTCCAGGACTTTGAGTACTTCGCCAATATCCTCCAAAGATTGGTGGAAATCATGAAGCAAGTCGCCGAGTTGTGTAAGCCGGCTGGTGCGAGACTTGGTGGAGGAAGAATCTAGTAAGTTCAGAGGACTTGCGCATATAAAGCAAATGTTAGAAAAATATATCCAAACTCCTAGAGTCAGAAAAACAGAAAGTCAGAAAATAGAAAACATACCAAAGATGACATCATCAACTTTGGTCTTCTCCGCCCTTAGGCTCTGGAGCTCAGCCCGGAGTGCCTCGGTGATGTCCTTTTCTCTGAATAATTCATCATTGCTATCAGAGATTTTCTGATCTTGGGCCGTGATCCTTCGATCACGTTCTTCGGTGGCCATGGAGGAGGATTCGAGGACTTGTGCAATGCTACGCTTGTGATCCTCCTTAAGCTTATTCAACTCTCGACGTAAGTCGGTGTTCTCCACCTCTAGGGTTTTAAGATTCTCGGCCTCTTCAATCATTGCACATGATTGTTTGACCAGTGTTGTAAAGCAAAAGAACAACATTTGAATAGGTAATTCAACTATGAAAGCAAAAAGAGCAGGGTTAAAGACTGAAATGATTACCTTCAGCCTCATCCCTTGATACCTTTAATTGAGCATTTTCAAGCTGAAGAGCTCTGATCTCTCTACGCTTGTTACAAATATTCTTCAATAATTCCTGGTTATAAGCATTAACTTTCTGTAAGTCGGAATAATACCCAGAGTCAGAAGTCTACTAATGACTCGGGCTAATATTTTAACCAATATCAGCACGAGTCTTGGGGGCTACACTGGTTCATTCTTTGGCATCCTATAAAAGCATAAATCTGGATTGTCTATCCAACTTCATGCTTGGGGGCTAGAGGATATGATATGAAATAAAGTAAAAAAGGTGAGTTGGAAATCTGACTTACATGTTGTTCACGAGTAAGCTTGCTTAAGCTCATGTTCACCTTAGTGGTAACCTTCTCGGCGAGGGTCAACCGGATGATTGGTGGTGGAGGATCCACACCGGCTTTTAGCCTCTCGTCGTGAAGACGGATTTGCTCAACAAGTTCGGAGTACTTGACATCCTCTGCTTCTTGTGCCTCTTCCTCGGCAGTGATATTTCGGCTCTCCATGCACTGTTTAGCAAGCCTTTGTATCTCTTCTATAGTTTTCCGAGTAATGCCAACCTTGGCAATACCCAGATTGCTGAGAAGGTTATCAGAAAAAACCTCCGCCGAGGGATCAATACCCTTTGAGGGTTCACCCTTGTCAACTACCGAGTTACCCATGGTGACGTCGGTCTGTGAACCAAGGTTCGCTGGCTCAGAATGAAGAGCTGGATCTTCTGTGACGAACAGAGATGGAGTAATCTCTAGCATTATAGAAGGCTGCGGGGTAGGAGTTGGAGGCGATGTGGCAGGAGAAGTTAAATTTCACTTTGACTGACGCAGGGGCTTCGACGAGCCTCCTTTCCCCTTTCCCTTGGTGAGATGTTTAGCTCTGAGGAGGTAATAGAACAAAGATCATTACACTTCGGAAAGAATTGAGAAATAAAATACAGAGACCTTGTGAAGAAAGTTACCTCTTCACAACAGGCAGTTCCTTTGTGCCAATGGAAACTGTTGGAGCCTTACGCTTCCGGGTAAGGGTCTCCGGCAATGGGACCAGCTCTCCATCATCCTGAGAGATCTCAGGAGGATATCCCTCGAGAGGAGCAAGCTCCAACTCGGGGAGGTCAGCAAGCTAAAAAGAAGAAATATCTCAGTATTGCAGAAAGAAACAATAAATAGATGAACACATAATTTGAGTTATTGCTGGAAAACTTACTAGTATAACAGGATCATTAGTCGTATGCATGTCCAGGGACAGCTCTGGGATTTTCCTCTCGATCCGCTCCCTTATCAACCACCTGATTTGGGACTCCTAGTACTTGTCCGAGTAAGGATGGGAGCAGATCCGGAGAGAGTCTTCCTTGCTTTTGGTGATGGAGTGCATAAGCCGATCACCGTGGTGTTAGAGAGGCTGAATCCAACATGCCAGCCAGCAGTGGACCAAATCGGATCCTTTCAGACCCTTGTACTTCATCAAATATTCGATCCGCCTCTTAGCAAGAAGCAGATCGTCTGTGAGAGCCGGATGATCTGCGTCCCAGGACTCTTGGGGCGTGGTGGCGCCATCAACGAAAATCGGCAAAGCAGATGTTTTACCGGGAGCCGGTCTATCCTTATGATAGAAGAACATGGATAGCCATTGCTTCACCGACTCACTAGCCTTAATCCTAGGATATATTCGCTCTCTCCTAATAGAAAATCTAAGAGTTCCGTAATATAAGGATTAGCAGCGGTGATAGAATCTCTCCGGGTAAGAAAATAATACCGGAAGAGAATGAGACTCGTCCTAATACTGATATACCCCTCACACAAAGAGGCATAAGCACTCATTTCTAAAATAAAGTTTGGGGAGATGGTGGAGTTGCACACCATAGCGATCTATGACCTTAGAGAAGAAGCCTGAGGGAGGAAAGCTCAAACCTCTGTCAAGATGAGTGCCAAAGTGCACTCGCTCGTCGGTGTTAGGGGTGGGGATGGTTTGTCCATAGCCGCTTCGCCAGTCGCCGGCGTGGAGGAGACCTTCATTGTTGACAACACGGAGCTTGGTGTCATCAAGGACACATGGGATCTAGACCCACGGAACTTCTCCTTCTCTGCCACAGGTGCTGTCGCCACCATCACCGCCACAGCATAAGATGAGGCCTCGGTCATTTTCTAAGCTCCGGTGGCCTAGGGTGGGCAGCGCTGTGGGATTTGGGGCAAGCAGAGGGGCTCTGTTCATAGGAGATGATGAGATAAAGGATGAGGAACTAGCACTGGTGAGGAGAAGGGAAGAAATCTCAACCCCTTATATCCTTCACTTGCGCCAAGATTCGTGCAAAGTAAACAGTAACCGTGCCATGCATCATGGAAGGAGCTGGGTAACTCGCTCGTGATGATTATGTTGCCTCGATCTCCATGCACACATTAAAACGACACCTCGGTTCGGTGAAAGGCAGACCCACCAACGGTCGTGCTAACAGGAATGTCTGTCAGTGACTTGACTTGACCTTAACTGATGTTAGGTTACGTCAGAGACCAAGTTCCGGCTTAGTTTGAATTTCAAGCTGGAAACCCGAATAATGTATTCATAGGTCCGACTCGTTTTGAGACCCGGATCCAATCCTTTATTTTGAAGTTTCAGGAACCCTTCAAGATTCTAGAAGCCGAAGATAGATCAAGTTAGACGATGATGAAATCTGACTCTGGATCTTGGAGACTTCTGGGGGCTGCTGTTGGGGATATACTTTTCGGGTATCCTCACTGTGCCTCACTGACCAAGGTGGCCCACTTTGGGTTAGAGCTTTGCTTCACGGGCGGTCCAGTTAGGGAGAAGAGATGGAGTCTAGTCCAGCTATAGGATGGCCCAGAAGACTTACCGACATAGGCCTGTTATGTTACTTGTATTTCAAGATGTACTCTATAACCGACTCTTAGTCATGGCCGGATAGGTCTCTCCTATAAACCCTAGGCCGGATATCTATATAAGTCGTCCTAGGGTAAGCCTTTAGGGCACCTCACAATATTTTACAATCTCAACTCGCACAGGTGAAACCCTTATAACCCATATTCTGGCTCTACCGTATTATTGGATTGCTAGCAGGAGTAGGATCCGTCCAAAGCCGGCGGATTCGAACCTGGGTAAACTTGTGTGCTCACCGTCCCGGAACACCATACGTCTCACTCCCCTCTCTTCCGCATGCCCCAAGGACCCCCTCATGGCATACTTGTCATCAATCTGACGGCATCGTCCAGAGAGGGAGGCATCGCTATGCGGCCGGGGATGAGGCAACAGAGAGCTTGTAGGGCGGAAGTCGGAGGGGCGCACGGGGAAGGCAACTGCTGGAAGAGCACCAGGAGGCACGCACGGGGAGCAGGGCTTACTGCTGAAGACATGGACCGGCGGAGGCGGGGAGCTCGCTGGTGGTGGCGGCCTTGTGGGAGGCGGGGCCAGGCTCGGGGGCTTGGTGGAGGAGGCAGCGATGGAGAGGCGAGGATGAGCGGGGGATGGGCTCTAGAAGTGAAGGAGCATCAGGGTCATCCTGGGCACGTCGAGGACGAGGTGGTGGTAGGAGCTCTGCAAGGGGACGAGGCCGTGGGTGAGGCAAGAAGGGGCAGCGGCCTATGACGGGGTCCACGGATCCTGGCCGGCCGGGGTTGCTACGGCTGTAGCGGGCACCATGGAGAGGCAAGGCCAGAGGAGAGAGGCGGTGGCGAGCGGGTTCAAGAGATGGCAGTGGCGCGCAGAGGAGAGGAGGGGTTCGGGCTCAGGGACAGGGTAGGTGAGTGGGGCGTTGCCGGTTGTGTGCGTCACTCGCGTATGCGGGGCTGTGTGGGGGCATGGGTTGGGTGTGTTGCGTGTGTCCGCGCAGTTGGAGTGCGTTGCGTGCGAGTGTTACTTGCAGGGTGCGTGCGTGTAGGCAATGTGTGAGTGCATCGCAACGTGTTGCGTGTGTGTGTTGTGTATAGCAAGCTGCAGGGTGGGTTGGTGTCTGGGTGTGTACTGGTGGGGCGGGTCGATGGTGAGTGGTTGGGGTGGTAGGTGGTGGCGGCTGGTGTGAGTCTAGGGTTAGGGTTAGACGAGTTAGGGTTTAGTTTTTAGGGTTTTCTCTAGGGTAGTAGACTGCTGCTAGCTTTACCTTTGAGCCTGGGCAGTGGTGGCCTCCCCCAGATCAAATAGTTTTCCTTTATTTATTCTTAGTACCTTTTGTAAACAATTTTAGACAAAATAAAAATATCCGAAAGAGACCGGGGTTTTACATTTGAAATAAAGAGGAGGTATTTAGAAATAGGCTTTAGAGAAATAGTTTTGAGTAATAGGATTGTCACAAAGTACATGCCTTAACAAGATTTTGAAGAAGTTCAGAATGGACGAAAGTAAGAAGGGGTTCTTACCTATGTTACAACGCACTGTTTTGAGTAAGAGAAGCGTTTCTCATAATCCAGAGGCAACTGGACATGTTTCTCTATGGGGCATTGAGCTTTCCCCTTGAGATCTCACGTACGAGAAGTGTAAAGCAATTAAATCACAAGTTATGTCTGATTTTATTACTGAATGGACTGAATTGCAATGCACGGGTCCACCAGACCTTTCTAGTGCATGGACAATGTACTTTGATGGATTGAAAAGAACAGAATGAGTAGGGGCAGGTGTCATACTAGTATCACCACTAGGCGATAAAATGCAATATATACTTCGGATGAGCTTCGCAAACGCGTCCAATAATGAAGATGAGTATGAGGCCTTGTTGCACGGTATGCATATGGCTAAAGCTTACGGTGCAACTTGCCTCAAAAAAATTGGTGACTCCAATCTAGTAGCGCGACAAGGAATGAACAAGTGTGATGCTGTCAGTGATAACATGATTGCCTACCGTAATTTGCATAGCATTATGGAGGCTCGATTTGACGGATGTGAAGTATCGCACATAGGAAGAGCAAGCAATGAGGAAGCCGACAATCTAGCAAACATTGTGTCCTTATGCCTCACAGTGCCACCCGGGGTTTTTTGGGAGGAAATATCTGAGCGTTCTATCAAGGCCAAGAGAGTTTCTGAGGTTATAGGGCCAAAGGAAGGAAAAAAGATTAACCCACGAAGGGACTCGGGGGCTCCACCAGTTAGCGCAAATACAGAGGAAGTCATCGAAGAAGATCCGGAAGTTGATGAAGTTATGATAATAGAACCTACATGGATGCAACCATACATAGCATATATGACTCGGGGAGGGATACCCGAAGATGTAATAGAAGCCCGACGAATCACTCGAATATCAAAGGCCTTCAGAATCATCAAAGGAGAGTTGTACAAAAGAAGAATTTTGGGTGTGCTACAACGATGTGTCACACCCGACGAAGTAAACATTATACTCAAAGATATACATGAAGGATTATGCGGCCATCACGCTAGCAGTCGAGCAATCGCAGCCAAAGCATTCAGGGCAGGATTTTAACGGTTCACAGCAGTACAAGACGCAAAGGATATAGTCAGAACATGCGAGGGATGTCAGCGATTGGCCACAAAGCCTGGTGCACCGTCCTCTGAATTAAACCCCATACCTCTCACTTGGCCTTTTGCTCAGTGGGGACTAGATATGGTGGGTAAACTTCACAAATCATCTCGAGGAGGACACGTCTTTCTGCTAGTAGCAGTCGACAAATTTACTAAATGGATTGAAGCAATGCCTGTTACCAGTCAAGATGGAAGTTCGGCTGTGAACTTCATCAAATCCATAGTATTCCAGTTTGGTGTGCCAAATAGCAGCATCACGGATAATGGAACTAATTTTACTTCCAATGAGTTCAAGGAATATTGTGAGGAGATGGGTATCAAAGTAAGCTACGCCTCAGTATCCCACCCGCAAACCAATGGGCAAGTGTAGAAAGCCAATGCCCTAGTAACTGTTGGCCTCAAAAAGAGATTACTAGCACCACTCGACAGAGAAAAAGGAGCATGGGTTGATGAGTTACCATTGGTTTTATGTCTTTGCGTACTACTCCAAATAGCTCAACACAAGAAACACCCTTCTTTCTGGTCCACGGCGCGGAAGCCATCCTTCCAGTCAAAGTATCACACGAATCTCCCCGAGTACTTGCATATGACAAAGAGGCGTCAAGAGAAGCACTTGAAGACGATGTTGATGCACTTGATGAAGCCCGAGACACCGCCTACAAAGAGCTACTATATATCAGCAAAACTTGCACGACTACCACAGTTGATGGTTGCGTCTCAGGTCCTTCGTCGTAGGGGACATGGTTCTTCGCCTCAAACAAGACGGTCACCGTAAATTGGAATCTCCTTGGGAAGGACCTTATATTGTTACAGAAGTTATTTCCAGAGGAACATATAGGCTACAAGACAAGAAGACAAGAGTCAAATACTCCAAATCATGGAACACCACACAATTACGACGCTTTTACCCTTAAGAATTTATATTTTTCTCGCAAATAGTAATTACAATAAGGCCTATGACCTGGCTTCTTAGCCAGAATATTTCGGCCAATGGCCAGGCGACAATCCGCTGAATAATGTATCGTCGGCTTTGACATATGAATAAAAGATAAGTTCTTCATACTATGAGTCTTTATTATATATCCTTTTTGCCATCAAAGTAGGGATCTCAATCTCTATATAAACATTCTTTTGATAAAACTAACAACAATTATGAGCCTATGTCCAGATATAGGCATCCAAACATAGCCTCGGGGGCTACTCCCATCGGGAGCACTGGCGCGCACCCGATACAAAGTTATGCATACAAAATCAAGACAGTCGATACGTAAACCTCTGAGTTTTACTTTGAGGTATCCTCAAAAGGTTACTCTCATCAAGAGATTTTATAAATTATTAAAACAAAAAAATCTGATAAAATTCAGAAATCTCAGCAATCAAACACGGCAGCCGACAAAAGTCAATACTAAAAACTCGGAGAGCACCCAACGCGATAAAACTACGAATGCCATGTCCAAGACATGAAGGTAAGACCCCGGGATTCGTCCTGTGTGGACTGATAATCGCACAAGAATGCGCTCTGCAAGTAAAATATCCGTATCAATGATACGATGAAAAATCCCGATGGACGCGTTGGGTACCCGATAAAATTAGAGCTGTAATTCAGTATTCGATAAGACCTCAGCGGCTCGAACTGAATTACGCCAGTAATAATTCCGAGTTCAGGCTTGGGGACTTGAATTTGATGTATGTCAATATTGTTTTTTCCCAGGAGCAATTAACTGATTCCCGATCCGTCGAAAGCATCAGGCTTGTTGTACCAAATCCCTACAAAAAAACGAAAAATAGGAAGAAACAATGCAAAGAAAGAACGGAACTAAAAATATCTTTGAGACTCAACCAGAATCTATAGTTCAGGTAGAGTCTAAGGGGCTACTGACATAGGGACGGTTACTCAGGTGCTTATGATCTTCTACCATGACTATATACAAGGCTAACAACCCATGAAGATTCAAGACGGCGGCCCAAAGATGCAACTGGTGAAAGCCTTAGTTGTATTAGGAAAGGAAATATGAACCGACGTCGTGTTGGAGTTGTAATTGTAGATCTGTAATCTATCCGTATATGGCTTTGAGACCCGTCCTATTATATATAGGACGGGAGAAGCCTATGTTGAGGTACTGGAAAACCCCCAAGCAATCTGTAATAATGTTGTTCATCAAGTAATTAGGCAACTTCGATTCTCTTGTTTTCCTCACATCCAACGAAATGCCTAGCGTTCTCTTTTCCGCAAAACCCCAAGTCCATCACCATGGACATTGCTATGGTTTCCCCTTGTCACCCACTTAGAAATTTGTGCCTTTCCAACACCCTATATTTTCCTTGTTTTCAAGAACTTAAATATTGAATGGTGAGGTGATGCCAAAACTTTCATAAGAATCAAATAATTTTTACTCATAGCTTGACGATATTTTGTTTTACTCAAGCAGTTGAACTCAAGGAATTAAAATTTTGCACATCGTAGCAATGGTACAAATGTATCCCTAACTCATAGCAACAATCGGCCATAGGAGTTGTTACTTCCATGAAATTTTGGGTACTCTTATAATTCTCTCTGATAAATATTTCTTTTCAACCACGCAAGGCAAGTTTGGCATCTCCCAACCACCGCAAAATATCCATTCCTTCAAACAAATCTTTTTCAAAAGGTGTTTTCAAGTCAAACCATTAAGATGTAGAGTTAAGTTCTACAAAGTTTAAACCTTTAAGATAAAACCTTGGCACCAAAGTCATAAAGAAGACACTTTTTCTTATTCTCAAAAAGTTTAGAATTTAATCCAACGAGGTTGTTTTTTCAACTGCAGATAATTGCCATAAGTCGAACCTAAAGTAGTGATATTAGCCTTGAGAGTAAGTCTTAAAATATAATGAGCTAGCATGGAGTGGGACTCAAGTGCAACCGAACAAACATAAAATGTTCAGGAATAAACTTACAGGAAGAGGGAAAATAGGAATGTGGTACCTCCTCTTGCTTGCTTATCTCTCACTTGGATTGACTCCTTGCGTTCTTCTCCATGGCTAAGTCACTTGAGGCGAATAACCTACAATAAACAAAAAGAGAACAGAGAGATCTTCAAACGAAACAAGATAAAAGCTAAATCTATTTTTTTGTGTTTTCTTTTACCAATGGAAAACTAAAAGTAAACATACAATTGAAGAAAGTAAATAAATAAAAAGAAGAAAACAAAAATATGAATGCAAAGGTGGGGAGGAGTTCAACCTCCCCAAGCTTAGACTCTTGGTATATCTCAAATCAATTGTTGCCACCATCGTTTGGTAGCGGATGCTGGTGTGGCTGGTACGGGTAGTAGTTCGGGAACTCGGACATGAAATGGGTAAGTCTAGGGTGAGAGTGACAATGTTCGCGTTCACATCATGCAATGTGTTCTCCACATTGCTGATGCGATGCACCACCTAGTCACATTCTCCCCTTGGGACATAGTTGAATTCCGACTAAGGTGGAGGTATATTATGTCGTTGGTGGAACTGGCGGAATTGTTGTTGATGATGATATTGCTGACCATAGTCATACCATCCCATGGTGTTTCAGTTTTGATCCTCCTATTGATGTTGCTGGCTTCCTCCCGCATCTTCCCAAGCAGAGTTTCCTTCCCGGGGCACAATTCTCCTCGATATAATCATAGCTTGATGGAATTCCTCTTTAGTGAGGACCCAATTCTATTTTCTTGGCAAACCAAAAGCTTGGAAAAAAGGAAGCAAAGTTTGGTGGGCATCACCGTTAGGTTCAAAATAAAATTGGTAGGCATGAATAGAGTGTTGAGGCCTATAGACCCCCATGAACTTGGTGCTTGCCATGTGAGCATCATCCAAATACTTACTACCAGCCACAGCTCTCTCATGAGGCTTGACAAACTCGCTTGCATAGGCGATCTGAGTGGTAAATCCTCCACAAATGATGTCACCCGAGCGAGCCGACCTTTAGCGGCGAAATTGTTCGATGAGAAAATCACCCAAGTTTACCTTATGCTCCATCTCTAGATGGAGAACCATATAAATTACACTTATCTCGGGGCCTGCCATTGCCCCAGTATCTCCCTACCCAAAAATAGAGTTTGCCAAGAATGTGGCGAAGTAGAGGATAATTGGATTCTCGATAGTGGCGCTCTTCTTCTGCAAATAATCGGTATTCCTGAAAACAGAAATCTGCTCCCAAGCATGCATTGCCTCTAAGAGGACTTCTTTAGTTGTCATCGGATTGATGACAAGTATGCCATGAGGGGGTCCTCGAGGCGTGTGGAAGAGAGGGGTGTGAGACGTACGGTGTTCCGGGACGGTGAGCACACAAGTTTACTGTGTTGAATCACGGCTTTGGACGGATCCTACTCCTGCTAGCAATCCAATAATACGGTAGAGCCGCAATATGGGTTACAAGGGTTTCACCTGTGCGAGTTGAGATTGTATACTATTGAGGTGTGCCCTAAAGGCTTTCCCTAGGACGGCTTATATAGATATCCGGCCTAGGGTTTATAGGAGAGATCTATCCGGCTACGACTAAGAGTCGGTTACAGAGTACATCTTGAACTACAAGTAACACTACTGGCCTATGTCGGTAAGTCTTCTGCGCCTTCCATAGCCGGATTGGACTCCGTCTCTTCTCCCTGACTGGGCCGCCCGTGAAGCAAAGCTCTAACCCGAAGTGGGCCACCCTAGTCAGTGAGGCACAGTGAGGATACCTGGAAATATATCCCCAACATCAGTGATATCGATCTCTCCCTTATGAGAGAACCCGAAACAATCACAAAATTCCTGAAAAGTAAGGTTGTGTGGAAGCGTGTCAAGTGTGAAACTTATAGTGCAATGACGTTGTTATTGCTCGAGGTCGTCGTGGAAGGTCGAAAGGAATTCATGCATGCCGCACTCGTAGGTGTCGGTGGGGATAATGGAAAAATGCACCATGCCAGCGTTCATGGTTATTGTGTCGAAGTCCTCCTTCAAACCATGGTGAGGGAGGAATTCATGGCACACCCACTTGGTGGGTAGCACCTTGTGTTCACTCACCCTCTGATAGTATTTGTTCATGACGGTCTTCAAAGCATCCCCCTCCGCACGCCTCTTATTTGAACCAGGTGCCCTGGTGGTGCCCGGAATTCATGCCATTTCCAAACCCTTCCCGGTACGGAAAATCCTTCCAATGTTATGCATTGTGCTGAAAAATTTCACAGCAAAACTATAGGCACCAGGTTTCTACTGAATAAACGAATGGTTAGAGGTGAAAACTACAAATCCTAACGCGATGAAACGAAAATAATCTCAAAAAATAAGAACTCATCTAGATAGCCAATGTGAGAGATCCAACCATGGATTTTAGAAAATAAAGCATTGATCAGGTGAGAAACTTACCGATGTCAAGATTTCCCCAATCAAAAGAACGAAATCGGTGAAGAATCAAGACTTCTAGGAGATTAGGGTTTGAGTTTGAAAGAGAAAGAGATAAAATAAGAGGAAGAAGATGTCTGGCTGGGTTGTAAGCCATACACCATCGCTTTAATGGGGCGATGTAGTCGGTACGGGAGAACGACATGGGTAGTCCCGTCCGTATCAGCGGTTGTCACCATTGGATATGATGTTACGGTTTGGAGCTTGAACCTAGGCAGCCGGTATAGGCGAACGGTACGGGCGGCTCCGGACGTACCACTGTTCATTAACTAGCTTGTACCATTGGAGAAGATTTTGCAATTTCTTTCGAAGCATAGTACAGGCGGGTTGTACGACCAGTTCTGGTCGTACAAGTGCTCGTTGAGAGCTCTCCCTCGAAGAATAAATTTGCTATTGTCTTTTCCACTTCGGTACGGGCACGTGGTATAGACGGCTCTGGTCGTACCACTGATCGTTAACTCGCTAGTATCTTGGGTAAAGAAGTTTGTTGTTTTCTTTGATCGATCGGTACGAGCGCGCGGTGTGGCCCTCCCCGGTCGTACCGGTGCTCGTTATGCTCTCTGTTCCCTTTCTTCTTCTTTAGTTTTCAATGCTTCTCTTCAAACTCAAGCCCTATCCCTTCAATATCCAGTTTTCTCTAAAAAATGACTTCAAGAATTTATTAGAATAATTAAACTAAATTATTTTGAAAATGGTTTGGCTCCTGTAAAGCATTTTATTAAACAAGTTAGAGCATCTCCACTCGTAACCCCCCATACGGGCTCCGGCGCGGCCTGTTTTTGGCCCTTATGGGGGGCGCCGGCACGATGTTGCCAAATGGGGGGCACCGGCTCCCAGCCATGCCCCTAATAACAAAATTTAAATATTTTAAATTTAGCAGAAATTTGGACAAACAGTTCAAAATTCACCGAAACATAGACGAACAGTTTAAATTTACAAGAAAAAACGCCATCTAATGGTGTCCACGGCCGATCCCGAGCCAGCGGTACATCGCCACGGCGTAGTCGAACATGCCGTCCTCATCATCGTCGTCGCTAGAAGGCTCGTCCTTTGCCGGGGTAGGCGGCTGCACCCCACGCTGCTAGTCCTGCGTGTCGGCCACGTGAAAGGACCAGCCACCCCCTCGTCGCTGTAGATGTGGATGACGAGGCCGTGGCGACTAGCGCGCTCGGCCTACTCCCGCTGCCAGTCCTGCACGGACCACCTGGCCGTGAACTCGTCGGTGGCCGACAGGATGGTGTTGAAGGATGCCGGCTCCAGCATCCTCTGGCCCGGAAATTCTTCCGGGTCCTTGCCGTCCGCCAGCTGGAGCGCTGCTGCCTTGTACTCCGGGGGTGGCGTCCACTCCTTCTTGGGCTTGGGCTTGGGCCTTCCCAAGCGGAGGCGGCGAGGCGGCGAGGGAGGCGCGCGGCGCCTGCGTGGTGGGCTCACCTGCTCGTCCTTTACCGGCGCGAGCAACCCCTAGTAGCATGGCGATGGCGAGGAGTACCATTCTGGGGATGCCGACGAGTGTGAGGAGGACGAACGCGAGGAGGAGGAGGACACCGACGGCGCACAGCGAGGCCCCAGTTGCTGGCGGTTGCGCGGGAGACGCGGTGGCATCACCAATGGCGGGTTGTTTCCATTGGCGATGTGGTCCAAGACCCAAGAGAGGGTGCATCCCGGAGCGCTCCACCTTCGCTTCCGGCCTTCGCTATTGAAGTTCGCCGGCGGCGGGCAAACGCCATCGTAGTCCTCGATGCGTTCCTCACGCTTCCGCGCAAAGAAGGCCGCCCACACCTGGAGGTTGTCGGGATCCCACTAGGTGTCGTTGCGCTCCTTGTCGGTGAGCAAACCCCAGAAGTGCTCGTAGATCGCGGCTCTGTGGGCCGCGCCAGTGGGGATGGGTGGCACAGGGAGGCCGCCACGGCTCACCGCCCACCCCGTCGAAAGCCGAAAAGCTGGCGGGATGGGGTAGCGGGCGCTCCATAGCGCCTGCGCCTCGTCGACGTGGAGCCAGAGGCGGCCAAAGCTGTTGGCCACCGTGCCGTCATAGCCTGCCATCACCGAGGGAGAAGAAGACAATGCTTGGGGGAGGAGATGGTGGAGCTCGCCATCAAGATAATTCGTGTGCGGTGGCAATGGAAACCGCCACGGGTTTTTATAATGGGGAGGAAGGGAAGGAGAGCGGTGGGCATTAACACCGCCCTGCCCTTTGATTGACGGTCGCACCACACCGCCGCTGCTTCTCACGAAAGGCTGCGCGAAGTAGCGCCATTACTCGGTGCTGATGGCGAGGAAGAATACCGGCTCTATGCGGCTGCCATGCGGGCCAACTTTGACCGGGCGGTGCAGGCGCCTTCTCTTCCCGCCACCCACCCTGCCACGTGTCCATCCGGTGTCCCCGCTCGCCTCCCTGTACATTGGGTTGGGCCTGGGGCCGCCGGGTAAATAATTGGGCCGCGCCGGCGCCAAAAAAAATTGGGGCGCGCGGCTAGGCTCCAAATTTAGCGTTGGCGCCCCCCAAAATGCTAGGGGGGTCTTTGAGGCCCCCGAGTGGAGATGCTCTTAGTCTTTGCTAACCTACCACTGTATATTTGACACATATCTTGAGTTGCCCTTCATCAAAGGTACTTACGACTTGAACATGCTTAGACGGAGGTATATATTTCCCACACTATTCTTATTTCTTGGGAAAATAACGAACAATCTGATCATCATATATGTTGAAAATGATTTTCCCGCTAGAGCAGTCCACATTAGCTCCTGTAGTGCTAAGAAAAGGTCTTCCAAGAATGATTAAAAGTTTGTCATCTTCAGGAACATCAGGTATAATAAAATTATTGGGTATAACATGTTGATCAATTCTAAGTAGGACATGTTTCAATAACTACAAGAAAAAGTTTCCTCCGCCATGACTTGGCCCGACGGTCGTCGTAGAAGGCGCGTCTTCCGCGACGAAATTCTAAGCTCGGCCGTGGCCACTGGAAAACTTTTTTTTCCGGTTTCACGGCCCTCTACTATGACAGATCTGCTAAAAACATGGAGGAACCTCGGCCAGTGCATGGCAGAAGCAAGATTTCCGTTTCCTCACGCGATGTTGACTCGCCGAAGTCTTTTGAGGCGTGTGGGTCCCGGACATCAGTGTCTCTAGTGGACCATACTTTTCAGTGGCGCCTCCCTGATTTGAACTCGATAACGTTGCTCGAGGCATCTGCCGTTTAGTCAGGATGCTAGGTCCCACATGTCAGCCTCTCATTAGAAGGATCGTGTGTATGATGGAATTTTTTTTCCTTCGCTCACGCTACCCTGTTCCGAAGTTGATAGTGTTGCTCGATGCATCTACCGTTTAATCAACCTCCTGGGACCCACATGTCATCCTCTCATTAGAAGAAACGTGTGTATGATGGAAGTTTTTCATTCATTGGCCCTACCCTGTTCCGAAGTTGATAGCGCTGCTCGATGCATCTACCGTTTAACCAACCTCCTGAGCTCCACATGTCATCCTCTCATTAGAAGAAACGTGTGTATGATGGATTTTTTTTCATCGCTCGCGCTATCCTGTTCCGAACTTGATAGCGATCTTCGATGCATCTACCATTTAGTAATTCTGCTGGGCCCCACATGTTATCCTCTCATTAGAAGAAATGTGTGTATGATGGATTTTATACCCTCTGTCGTGCCTTCGTGTTCCAAACTTGATAGCGTTGCTCGCTTCGTCGGCCGTTTATACAGGCTGGTGGGCCCGACATGTCAGCCTCCTCTATGCAGGAAACGTGTGCATGCTAGACTTTTTATTCTCTCGTGCCTCCCCAATTGGAACTTGGGAACGTTGCTCCATACAACACTTGTATAATGTCTCCCTGCTGGGTCCACATGTCACCCGCCTATGTAGAGGAAACATGTGTATGTTGGACATTTTTTTGGTCGTGTCCGCCGGTTTGACCTTGGTAACGTTGTTCCATGCGGCAGGTGTGTATGGTCTTGCTGCTGGGGCCTACGTGTCAGCATCACTCGACAAGAAACGTGTCGATCTTGGTCTTTGTTTTTCCGATCGTGATTGTTGTACAAGTACTTTTTAAACGCGCTCGTTAAACTTGATCTCTTGTATGGTAAGGTTTATGGGCGCTAGCTGCAGGCAGGTGGGTCGGCCATGTCAGCCTCTTAGTACAAAAATATCGCTACAGCTAAACTGCATGCCTTGCCACTACACAGGAAAATTGTTATGCTTTTATAAAACGTAAAAAATGTATACTAACATCGTATATAACTTATTTATTTTTCTTCTTAAAAAATTGCTTGTTCATCTGCTATGCATGATTGCTAGCATCTCAACTAAAAAATGTTAAGTATAAATAATGTAGTAGGTAGTACTTAAAAACATGGATAGGCGGAGTTTTTTTAGGGGTGGGTGTGAAGGGTTTCGTAGCAGAAAACAAAAAATTTCTATCTACTCGAACACTAATACCAGGATCTATACTATGTAGACATAAGTAACGGAGAAGGAATACAATATTCATACCTTTGTAGAAAGAGGCATGCCTTACGCAGGAAGGCATATATTGATGAAGACGAGCAGCACCCCAAGTGTGGTGCCTCCGAAGTTCGTCACACGTCCGATGTAGGAGACGTCAACCGGACTCCGATCCAGCCGAGCAACGGAAGAAGTAGATGCCGGATCACCGATCACATGACGGTAGTGTGAAGATGGAGAACTCAACTATGAGGTCCTCCCCAATATTACGGGGAAGTCCTCAACAGATGAGAGAGAGAATGAGAGGAATGGGTGATTTCCAAGGGGGAGGGGGACCCCTTTATATAGTGGGAGGGGGCGCACCACCTAAGGGCCAGGCGGGGTCGCCGGCCACCTTGGGGCAGCCGACGGCCCTAGGTAGGCCCCACTGGGGTGGCCCACCAGCCCTAGGCCGGCTGGCCCCCACTCCCTAGGTGCCTTGCCCACTTGGGCCTCCCTTCGGGTGAGGCCCATTAGCAATATAGTGCCTTCGAAAATAAAATATATATTTAATATTAATTCTCCAATTAACATTCAAATACACATATTATATTATCTCTTCACTCCGAAACAACTTCCGGGACCCTTTCCGATCTCCATCGGGTGTTACCGAAACTATTCCGGTTTCTCTCTTTCTATTCCTCATATGATACCTCATCTACCCTAAGCGTCCCTACCCTTAAGCGTGACATCCTTCGGTTCGTAAAAACTCCGGACATGACAGAGACCACTCTCATATCAATGATCAATGGAGGGACCTGGATGGCCATGTGACCCCCATGCGTTTCACGAATACAATCGCTCGAACCGTGAGATAGTCGTTCCCCATTCCCTTTGTCATTCGATACCTAATTCATCGGAGACTTGATCTTCCGTATCTCCATACCTTAGTTCAATCTCGTTACTGATGAATTTGTTTTCTCGTTCTCATATCATTGCATTCCGTGACCTAGTCACATGCTTGCAAGCTTCATTAATGCGATGTCACCGAGATGGCCACATGTATCTGTCTATTACATGGACTAGACAAATCCTGGTCTTGGTATGTACTCCTCTACGCATTCCTTCGGAAAACACGAGTGGAACCTTTTTTTATCACCCTGTTACGAGATGATTCTTGATAACCATCTAAGCTTCTCCCAGAATGGTGATTTGCATTACCTCACAGTCAAAGGATCAGGTTCCGAGGTTCTCTGTGTTTTATCATCAATGGTGAACTTTGTAACTAAATTTCATTAAGATATAACGGTCAGATGTTTGTCTATCATGTTATTCAACTAATAACATGACCTCATTGTCAGTTGGCATAAATTCCCATGATCTTGAAACACAGACCATCCTCATGACCAATGAACTAGTTCACTAGAGGTAGCTAGAGACACGGTTTGTTTACATACCACACGTGTATTAACGTTTCATATTAACACAGTTATAGCACAGTATGAAATGTACTATGAACATACAGGAGATATATCAAATAATATACTTTATTATTTGCCTCTAGGGCATAACTCCTTCAGTCCCACTTGCACTAGAGTATACAAAACTAGTTTACAATAGGCAGGAACCTAACACCAATGGAATCTCGGTGTTGTTAGTGCTTATCTAGTTGGAGAGCTTTAGTCAGAGGATCTGCTACATTCAGTTCCATATCTAATTTGCAAATCTTGACTTCACCTTCGTCAACAATCTGCCGGATGACATGAAATCTAAGCTTGATGTGTTTGGCTGTGGAATGAGTTCTTGGTTCCCTTGCATTTGCAATAGCTCCCGTCTTATCACAATAGATCGTCACGGGGTCTTGCGCATTGGAAAAACTCCTAGTTCGATGACGAAATTCCTTAGCCAAACAGCTTCATTTGCTGCATCAGCTGCAACAATGTATTCAGACTCCATTGAAGACTGTGCCACCATCGGCTGCTTCTTGCTCTTCCAGCTTATTGCCCCACCATTCACCAAGAAAACAAATCCTGTTTGAGACTTCGAGTCATCATGATCTGAATTCCAGCTCGCATCTACGTAACGTGTTACGTTTAGAGCTTCATCATTTCCTCCATAGATTAGGAACATATCCTTTGTTCTTCTCAGATACTTTAGGATATTTTTCACAGCTGTCCAGTGATCCGGTCCTGGATTACTCTGATATCGGCTCGTCAAACTAGAGCCAATGCCACATCAGGCCGGGTACTAAGCATTCCATACATGATAGATCCTATTGCTGAAGCATAGGGGATGTAAGACATCTTCTCTCTATCATCGTCCATCACAGGACATTGAGTCATACTCAAGTTGCAATTCTTCATCATAGGTGTAAAACCCCTCTTGGTGTTTTCCATTTTGAACCTCTTCAAAATCTTATCTATGTAAGTACTCTGACTCAATGTTATTAGGTGCCTTGATCTATCTCTATAGATCTTGATTCCTAATATGTATGCAGCTTCACCTAGATCCTTCATGGAAAATTGGTTGCTCAAATATGCTTTCACGCTATTCATAAGATCCACATCGTTTCCCATGAGTAATATGTCATCCACATATACCACCAGGAAAACAACTGAGCTCCCACTCGCTTTCTTGTAAACACAGAACTCTTGTTGGTTTTGGATGAATCCAAAACTTTTGATCACTTGATCAAAACGTTGGTTCTAGCTCCGAGATGCCTGCTTTAATCCATAAATGGACCGTTGAAGCTTGCATACCTTTCCAGCATCCTTAGGATCAACAAAACCTTCCGGTTGCATCATATACAACTCTTCATCAATGTGACCATTGAGGAATGCGGTCTTGACATCCATCTGCCAAATTTCATAGTCGAAATGTGCAGCAATTGCTATTAAAATCTTGACAGCCTTAAGCATCACTATGGGAGAGTAAGTCTCGTTGTAGTCAACTCCTTGAATTTGTCGAAACCCCTTTGCGACAAGTCGAGCTTTGTGAATGGTCACATTACCATTCGCATCTGTCTTTTTCTTAAAGATCCATTTATTTTCCACGGCCTTGTGGCCCTCTGGAAGATCCACCAAGGTCCAAACTTGGTTTTCATGCATGGATCCTATTTCGGATTTCATGGCTTCTAGCCATTTCTCGGAGTCAGCACTATCCATAGCTTCTTTGTAGTTTGCAGGTTCTTCTTGTTCATCTAGGATGACAGACATTACAAGGCTATTGTACCAATCTGGAGTGGCACAAACTCTTGTAGACCTGCGAACCTCAGGAGTCTCGATGTCATTGTTTTGATCATTATCAATGGGCTCGTCCTCCATGTTGGAGAGCGGTTTTGGAACAGCTTCCGTTGCGCTACTCGGAATACGGAGAGAAGGGTCAACAAGTTCATCTAACTCAATTTTCCTTCCACTCACCCCTTTTGCAAGAAACTCTTTCCCCATTCCCTTTGTCATTCGATACCTAATTCATCCGAGACATGATCTTCGGTATCTCCATACCTTAGTTCGATATCGTTACTGATGAACCTGTTTTCTCGTTCTCATGTCATTGCATTCCGTGACCTAGTCACATGATTGCAAGCTTCATTAATGCGACGTCAATAGATGGCGGATGTATCATGCATTACATGGACTAGACAAATCCTGGTCTTGATATGTACTCCTCTATGCATTCCTTCGGAAAACCCGAGTGGCACCTTTTTGATCACCCTGTTACGAGATGATTCTTAATAACCATCTAAGCTTCTTCCAGAATGGTGATTTGCATTACCTCACAATCAAAGGATCAGGTTGCGAGGTTCTCTGTGTTTTATCATCAATGGTGAACTTTGTAACTAGATCTCATTAAGATATAATGGTCGGATGTTTGTCTATCATGTTATTCAACTAATAACATGACCTCATTGTCAATTGGCATCAATGCCCATGATCTTGAAACACAGACCATCCTCATGACCAATGAACTAGTTCACTAGAGGTAACCAGAGACACGGTTTGTTTACATACCGTACGTGTATTAACGTTTCGTATTAACACAGTTATAGCACAGTATAAAACATATTATGAACATACAGGAGATATATCAAATAATATACTTTATTATTTGCCTCTAGGGCATAACTCCTTCAGGGTGGACGGTGCCCAAAAAATCCAAATTGAAGAAAAATGGGCCAAGCAGGGATTGATGGGCTATTTTTCATGAGCTCTCGCCCAATCTAACTAGGCTATTTGCGCGGGCGAATGACCGAAAACATGGCTGAGTTACAAGGTCTTGGGGTATAATGAGGCCGGATGGGCTAATTTCTTAGGATCGATAGTTAAAATCCCAAGGTGTGTGCTGGGGCTCGGCCGGATTCGAAACAATGCTGTCAACAAGGAAAAAAATGTATAAAATATGAGCGCACAGATCCTAGGCGCCTGAGAACTTGTTATGTTAAGGAGCTGACGTCACCCTACTAATCGTGCTAATACTCAGTTGTAACCTAGTAGTTGCAACTCATTAAATTCCTAGTAACAAGCTCTTGCAACAAATGTGTAACCCTCACGTTGCACCAATCCCAAGGTAAATCCAATGGTGAGAGAGGTGACTCTTGAGAATTGGCAAATCCGATAAAATATTCACAGATATTTCTATGAAAATTATGGACAAACACCCCGCGCCCGCCAAAACATTCCGCTGAGACCCCAAAGTTTCTTAAGCCCGCCCTCAATCGAGTGACCATCCCCCGTCTCTTCAAATTTTGTGCCATTCTTATGGGAGATGCACCGGATTAGAACCAGGCCGCAAACTTCTCCACGCCTTAAAGAAAACTTCTCGATGCCTTTCAACAATGCCGGCCTACCACCATTGGCCGCGCTGTTCTTCACGAGACGCACCGGCCGGCGGTCAACTGGGCGATCCCCACACTTCGCCTGCTAGATACAGGCACTGGACATTATTCTTGGCTTTGGTTTGTTCTCCACCTCTCCTAGAAATAGTTAAAGCTTGTGACCATCTAGATTTACAAGGTGCTTGCAGATTTGGGTAGGTACATTCTTTAGGTAAATCTATAGTAAAACTCTGGACAGAAGAGTTCGAAAACATCTTAAAAAGGACTTGGCAGAGATCCTGTGCAAGCTTTTGACCTGATATATTCCCCATCCTTCTTTGATACGATGGAGCATTTGGTTGTTGATGAACTTGACGAGGAAGTACTTAGAGGTACAGTACAGTATATATGGATGTACCCTATAGAACATCGACTTCGCATTTCCAAGGAGCGGGAACATATCCGTAGACAGTTTGATAAGTGAGTGTTATGCAAAGATATCTTCACATATAAGACTGTAGAAAAGTTAGATATATTCATATATCTGACTTGGCTATGTTTTGTAGGTTCTTCATAGAAATAAAAGTACCACCAAATTTCGTTCCACCAATAAAAAGACCGAATGGACTAAGATCTAAGGATCATGTAAGACGCTCAAATTGCATTGTGAATTGTCTATGAATTGTCCAGATGGGGTAACCTCTTGTCTATTTTGTAATGCTAGATTTCAGAGCTTGAATTTCTGGCCCTTATCTATGGTCCTGATGGGAGTATAACAACAACTTTAGCTTGCATTTCCAACGGTGTCTGCCATAGCGCTGATGTACCTTTTGTGGAGACTGACGCAGCTGGAGGTTGTCCTGATGAACCTGCACTAGATTGTGTTTAGATTCGAAATCCTGCACTTGACATTGTCGTCCCAAGGAAAAGAAGGTTGTGGATCTAGTAATAATGCCTTCTGTAGAACAAGATGCTGGAGGTGATGATTTCCTATGGCAATCCCTACCATTCTATGACTTGTACGAGTAGTTATCGTAGATTAATTGAATTGCATGTCCCTCTCTATCAATGAAAATGGCATATCGTTTGCCTTGTTTCAAAAATAAATAAATATTTTCATGTTTCCTTGTGTTAGTCGATGCAAAGAAGATACTGTTTTTTGTCCAAGTCATGTGAACAAATATGTTTGTATGTAGAGACATAAATACATATTGGGTGACAAAATCAGCATAAAATTGCCACATCAATAACACAAGCATAATGGCATTGCAAGAAAAGGAACAGAACCATCTTTTCACCGTGCTTGTGAAAAGGTGATGAGCCAGGAACCACGCCTGCAAGTGGAAGAGGCCAATTCTCGTGTAGCTCAGCTAGCATTGGTTTATCATCGATAATACTCAAGCATCCAAATATTATGATTACATACTAGGAGTAGTTCCAGTTCCACACTACAGTTCAACAGGAAAAGGTGTAAGAAATGTGTAAGGTAGCTCCATAATACAGGTTCCAGAGAAAAGCATACAAATCATAAGAAAGAAAGCTCCGCGTCATAGTTCACCACCTTTAGGTGGAATAGTTTCTACAGATTGTAAACCCAAATCACCGCCTCCTTCAGTTGGCATGATAATTTCGGGAGCGGGATTAGTAGCGCCAACACCGGTAGCATGAGTCTCCACAATAGGTGAACTATCGAGCACCACAATGTCTTCTGAAGTCTCTTCACTGCCAGCTCCAGCCACACAAGTCTCCGCAGATGGTAAAACCAATCCACCGCCTCCATCATCTGGCAAGACGATGGCAGGTGCTGGCTCATTAGTACCAGCTGTAGCTGCAACTGCATCAGTCTCCATAGAAGGTAAACATGTAGGCGTCTTAGGTGTAGCGATTTGACATCCATTTTGTACCCCGTCATCAGGAAACTGAGAGTCTTCTTCAACTTTATGCTTCCGCGGTTACAAGATAAATAGAGATTACAGTGAAAGCATCTACGCGGGACCACAAGAACATATGTCATTCTATTGATTTACCTTGTCATATGGGATAGCATAAGTCACAGGATTGGAACCTAGTTCATCGAGAATCCTCTTTTTCACTCCTTCCCCTATCTCCTTCTGCAGCAAGTGGTAATATTGATTACATGATGTTGATTGACAAATATATGCAAATGTTCAAAAGTTTGCGTTGTCGAACTACAAACTTCGAACGGATCCCCATTGTTCTTAGTTATGGGATCTATCCCAGAAAACAAGCTTCTATGCAATACTAGTCTAAAAAAAGGATGCATACCCGAGATAAGAACTACTCTACACATGACAATGTTGCGCAATCTATAATAAAAATTTAACCGCATCATCAACTCTATCATGTAAGTTCAGAGTAAATCTAGATACACTCGTTTCACATAAGCTAAAACAACTTATATTATGAAATAGAGGGAATAGGTACGAGTGTTCTAGTATTTCACAAACCAACATTGTTGCCGTGGGACGGAGATGACGGATGCTCCACCGCCCTATAGAAGGTTGTCGCGTCGATCTCGCCGCCACCTGTAGAGAATAAAGCCGAGGAGCTGGTCGGCAACAACATGGAGCGAGAGGCCAGGGGCGGTAGTGGATAGGAAGAAGGGACTGAGTAAAAGAGGTTGTGTGCACGTGGGGGGAGGCCAGTGCGGGAGTTAAATCTAGCTTGTCTCGGAAGGAACGTGCTGCCATGTGCACCGATGTGTGCAAAACTATCTCCCTCTCTCTTCTGCGGCAACTACTGACAGTAGTTCTCTAGATAGATTCATCGAGTTCTCTGGTACTCCTACTATTAGACCTTTAATACTACTACTACTAGGTAGACAAGGAGTACTTGTTCAGAAGAAGAAAAAACTAGACTAGCACACCGTCGTACAGTATTTCCTTGTCAAATCACTTGTGATGCCATGATGAGCGACATGTTTTTACTGGTAAACCTGGAAATATTGTGTTCCTTCCACCGCATGCAGTTTCTGAGCGAAGTACTTACCAACACGTCCAACTTAGGCTTACAGGACCCAAACTGGAGTGAGAAAGAAACAAAACTACAGACCTGCAAGGAGTAATACTAACGGTACTACTATTATACAACATTCTAGAAGAAATTATGTATGGAATAGTAGTAGTAGAGTACAACTGTACTCCTAATAAGGTTCTTTTACAAGCTTGGTGAAATATACATACTAGAGAAACTACCAAGTGTAAAAAAGGGGTTTTTGGTCATACGGAGTATTTTACAAGCCGGACCGGGTGCGAAACTAAATGCTGAGTACTCGTACATCAGCTACAAACCAGCCAAAAGAAAGAGTTCAACAGAAGGCCGAGACCAAATGAGCTATCCTTGAACAGGCTCGTTCCACTCCAAGGCGTTTGAGAAGCTTGGGATGAACCAAAATGTAGTCTCTGACCGTGTCCAGCGAGTGTTGGTGTGGAAACCAACAGCTGCGTCACCATTCAGACTGGAGCGGAAAATTTCAGGACACGGACTGTACTTGTAGCCAATTTCTTGGTGTGATGTGTAAACACAGTTCCTTCTCGTCAGATGTCCCGGCGGATCATTTGCATCGCCTACTGCAATGGTAATCGGATAGTTCACGCTAAGGAAAAGAGAATATGGTCCAAGGTCAGTAACCCTTTTCCATCGGTTAGTTGCAGTTAACTGGCTTGTGTCCATCGAGAACACCATACACTCAAACCCAGAAGGATAGGTGCGAACGATGCGACCATAGTGAAAAACACTAGTATCATCAGCAATTGCATTGCCTGAGACACCATATGTATAGACCAGAAGAAGTCTTGAACCACCGGCAGATCTTGCTAACCACCACCTACCAGGATCATTCTCCTCATCATCCTCAACAAACACATGTGTCAGGTACAGCACATCACATGGAGACAGGATAAGGATAGGACCTTCAAAGGAAAAGGAAATGTAACATGGAAATAATATTGATATTGATCTGACATTGTAGAAGTTGATATACAGTACTATTTTCAAAAATCTTGATTATACTTAAGATGTTTGATTGCATAAAAAATGCCAACCTAGGGAGATGCTATGGAAATTCTAATTCTTTTCGAAATGGGGATATGCTATGAAAATTCTCCTAGAGACAGGTTTGATTCATGGGATCAAATGAAATAGGAAATAATCCTATAGGATCTTGAATGTAAAGTTCATCGGGAAAAAATCAAGGTTGGATCCTACAAGATTTTGGTGTCTTATATACCAAAGGAAAACCAACAAGGATTATTTCTAGGAGGTTTAATATCTTATCTTATCTTATCTTGTCTTACCACTATATAGTGTATGAATAACTTTGAATATTCACTGTTGGATCAGGACTTGCGAATCCCAACATTGCCTGCAGTTGGATCTTCTTCCATTCTAGCATCTACTTGAAGATTCTATTGATAGTCTTTAGAATAATGAGCGCTATGCATAATCCTTAAAACACACTTCTCCATAATTCTAGAATCTTCTCCTTCATTTCTCAAGACCATGTTAACAAAATTTACAAGTACTAGTACCTAATAAACGTTGACTTCTACATGATGATAGAAAATACAAGAACTAAATATGTGCCCATACTTTATAGATGTCGATCAAATTTCTAATTTTTTGAGCTTTACCTAGTATTATAATTCTATATAGTTATGATATGTCATATGTCTAGTAACTGAGTCTCACGTAAATACTACTAGTAGATACCATATTTTCCATGGATGTACTAGTACTAGGAGACAAGGCAATACTATCAACAGAACTCAATCCTATGAATCAAATTACTTCTATTAAGAAAACTTAGTAAGGATTGCATTCCTCTAAAATTCCTAGGGAATTCGTATGAATCAAAGAGGCTAAAATTCCGATGAAATTCCTACTAACAAACGAAACTTCCGAAAAAATAACTTACATTGATTCGGGAATAATATCTGGGTCTCACATAAGTACTTACTACTAGTAGATACCATATTTCCCATGGGATGTACTAGGAGACGAAGAAATACTATCAGCAGAACTCAATCATATGAAACAAACTACTTATATGTAAGAAAACCTTCTAAAGATAGCGTTCCTCTGAAATTCCTAGGGAATTCCTTCGAATCAAAGAAACTAAAATTTTAATGGAATTCCTACTAACCAATGAAAGTTCAGAAAAAATAGCTTGCATCGATTCAGGAACAAAGCTAATAAAATATGTAGGGAGAAGAATTTACCAAGTTCTAGAGACTTCCATGCATAAACACAGCCGTTATCGGTCACGGCGAACACACAATCATGTTGGATAATAGCATCACAGTATCTGAAGTAGCCCTGGAACTCGTTCACACAAACTGACCATCCATGACTATCATTCCCGTTGATGACAACAATCTTGAATTCGAAAATGGCGACTAGAGAGAAATCTTTGTATCCCCCAGCAGCTGTCGGAACTTGGCAAATGACTATCTTCTGCAGTTTAGTACGTCGACCTTCATCAGCATCATCCTAAAATGTAAGTGCAGAACCTTCGGTCGGTTCAAACCCCGACACTTGCGGAATAACAATCTTGTGACGAGTGTACATGTTGAAAAGGTCCCACATGAAATCGGGCCCAACTGTGATGATCCAATCTCCATTTCCGCCTGCTCGCTGCTCATCAAAACCATTTGGCATCACAGCATCGGAGGAGAACCTGTCCAGCAGCGTCAGCTTGCACGGGCTGCCCGCCACTTCGAAGCAGTCTTTGGATTCCCACGGTCTCACCGTCGGGTGAGAATGAAGAACACATGGGAGGCCAAATGGATGAGAAGAAGGCATAGTTTCGATCTCTTTTGCTGATTGAAGAACATGTTTGGACGAACCGACGAGGCTCGTGGCGGTGGTGGCGTCGCAATGGTTGATGAGTACTTGAAGAGGGCCTTCGGTGAACACCTTCTGAAACTTCTTAGGATCTTTATAGACTTTGCTCGATCTCACCATGGAAGGAGGTTGTGGATGGTGTTTTGGGGGCTTTCTTTGTGGTGGGGTGGGGTGGGGGAGGGAAGATCGTTGGCGTGAACTGGCGGCCGGGGTGCGATGGAGAAGACAAAGGCTGATGGTGCGTAGTAGTACTACTAGTAGTACTGCAGAAGGTGGGCGAGTGGGGGTGGGGCTCCAATTGAGGCTAGTTGCACAAACCTCCAACAATTAGAGCCGTAGTTGCAAAGAGCTCCAACTGTTGAGCCCCGGGTATGTAAGAAATAATGTTAAGAGGGCTAATCGAGAATTTTGTGCTATGTGCAGCATTTGTACCCAAAGGTAATTGTAGTATAGTAGTTTCTTGCAACTAGACTATCCTGATTATCTGGAGTTCCCTGCAATTTCGAATCCAGTTGTTGGAGGTTTGTGCAATTTCCACCCTCCTCGTGTTCCGAGGGAGCTCTATGACCCTATGTTCAAACAGAAAAATGATCAAAGAAAAACAAAAATAGAAAGACCATCTCTCAGGGCTCGTTTGATTTGCAGGATTCTCAAAACATAAGAAGAGGAAACTACAGGAATTTGGATCAAGTATGTGTTTGAATCATAGGGAAAGCAAAGCAATTATACCATGAGGTTGGAGTGGACGGAAATTTTCCTTAAAATAGAGGGCGAAGGAATACTTTGAAGGAATCTCAATTCTCGTATTTTTCCTATTCCTATATTTTTCCTATCCTGTGTTCCAAACGGGACATAATTCCTACATATGGAATCCTATGAATCAAACAAAATAGTGTAGGATTATTTCCTAGGGGACAAGAACCTTCACAAAACCTTTGAATTTTCTTTGAATCAAAGAAGGAATAAAAAAAGGTTTCCTCTCTCGGGAAAAAAAGGAACTCCACCTCTTAGAGAAAAAAAGGAACTCCACCTCTTGGAGAAAAAAAAGAAACTCCACCTCTTGGACAATTCACTATGACGAGAGTAGATATTAAAGTCTATGTCTAGTACTAGTTGTAGGGCCCAACCGTAGCATGTTTTTTACTAGTAGTATACTAGTACACTATCAGTCTTTGGAGGTGCCTCGAAGGAAACAAAATAAAGCTCTACAGGTAATAAATGGCCATGGCAATATCCATGATACACAATCTTTTGCTTGTTCATTTTCATCTGGGCGAAAGCCGGAGGATAGAGGAGTACTAGCTGCTGAAAGAACATTTCATGTTTTCCTGTGTTTTGAGTGTTAGATAACAATACCATGGAGTTTTCTCATGTGCACTAAGTGTGCAGGTGTTTTGGGGGGCCGGATTATCCGCCGCACCAAGGGCCGGATAATCCGGCCTATCTCATCGATCAAAGGCTGCCAAGGCGCGTCGCTTAGAGTCCGGTCGGATTATCTCCCCAAAAATCCGAACTGGGGCAGTTTTTCCTCCCAGGCCGGATAATCCAGCATTTGCATGGGCCGGATAATCCGGCCCCTAGAAATCGAGCAAAGGATGCCAAGGCACGTCGCTCGGAGTCTGGTCGGATTTTCTCCCAGAAAATCCGAACTGGGGCGGTTTTTCCTCCCCAGGCCGGATAATTCGGCCTTCACATGGGGCCGGATAATCCGGCCCCCATAAGGCGACCAAGGGCAGGCTCGGCGCGTCACTCAGAGTGGGGGTGGTTTATCTGCCGGATAATCTGAGTCTGGGGCGGAGTTTTTCCTAGGCCGGATAATCCGGCCCTCACTTGGGCCGGATAATCCGGCCCCCAAAGGCTCCAACGGCTTGGATTTGGAAGGGGGTATAAATATCCCTTCTCCCCTAACGAGCAGAACTCTTGATTCACTCGAAATTGTTCAGACACTTTCCAAAAGCTCTCTCACTAGATCTCCCACTTCAACCACCCGAAGGCTTCGATCTTTGGGGGAATTGAAGGAGGAGATAATCTTCATCGGCATCACGGATCAAGCGCATCAACTCCTATCCATTCATTTGGAGAAATCCCTGATCTAGTATTCTTGTGAATATCTAGATCTTGTTCTTTGTTATTAATAACTTGTTCTTATGGGAGCTTGTTGTCATTACGGGAGCCTCCAAGTTGATTGTGGAGTTGTGTCGTGCTAGTTGTGTAAAGGCACCGGTACCCGCCTCGAAGGGTTCCCATAGTGGAAAGGTGGATCAGGCCTTTGGTGGCGGGATCCATCGGAGAACAGGGTGAGGCCTATTGTGGCATGGTGGTCTTAGTACCGCCCACCCCTCCAACGCAGACGTACTTCCCTTAACAAGGAAGGAACTGTGGTGAAACAAATCCCGTGTCTCCGCGTGCTTCGCTACGGTTCACTCGTTCCTCTTCCACTCACCCATTACTCGCTAGTAGATAGGTTTGCATATAGGGAAATTCCACCTAATAGTTTATCTAGAGAATTTACCCTTTGTGTTAAGCCTAAAATTGAAAAAGCATTAAAATTTGGAGTAGCACCTATTCACCCGCCCTCTAGGTTCCCATACGATCCATTTCAATTGGTATCAGAGCCCAGGCTCTTTATTCGGTCTTAACCGCCTAAGAGAAGTATGGGTACCAAGGAGAATGGGAATGAGGCCGTGGATAAGGTCACAATGGATGACCTCAAGACGTTGGAAACAACCTTGTTGAAATCCTTTGAGGCCAAGATGGAGGAGATGAATCAAATGATTGCTCGTCTCACATCATCCATAGCCCCATCTCCATCCTCCTCTAAGGCCACCAAACCATCATCCAAGGATAAGGCTAACATCCGATCCAAGGATGATGAAGTGGTAGGTGAAAAACATAATGGATCCACCTCCAAGAAGGGAAGTGGTAAGGAGGAATATAGTGAGGTTCATCACGTATATTCCACCGATCCACCTATCCCTCATCCACATATAAACAATAGGGGTGATCCACCCAAGCTTACTGCATCCTCTTTTAATCAATGCAATTCTTAATGAAGTCTCATGTTTGTAGCTCTTCTATTGAACTTTGGAGGATTATTGAAGAGGGTCTTCATATTGGAGATCATACCAACCTGACAAGAAAAGAAGTTGTGGACATCCAATTGAATGCTACGGCTCTCCACATGATACAGCTCGGTGTGGGTCCAAGGACATGCCCCACATTGAACATCTAAACACAGCTAAAGAAGCTTGGGATGCCCTCACCAATCTCTTCATTGGGAATGAAAGCATGAGAAGGAATAGGTATGATGCCCTTAGTAATGAAGCTGAAGGATTCTACATGTTGGATGGTGAAAACCATGAAGACATGTATAGAAGACTCAAGGGCATTGCAAAAACATTTAGAAAGCATGGAGCCACTCACATTGATGATGCATGGATAAAAAGAAAATATGTTAGTGCCTTAATGCCTTTCGAGCCAATGGACTTGAAGAGCTTGCAAGGTAGACACAACTACCATCAAATGACATCCAATGAAGTCATGCAAGAAATGGTGTCATTCAAAGTTGCTGCAAAGAACGCTGAAGATGCCCGTGCCCGTGCCATTGGAATGCAAAAGGGGGTCAATGTTGCTCTAAAGGCCAATGTTGTTGAGCAAGATGAGGACGAAAGATTTTTTGAGGGGGCCTCCATGGACTGCCCCAATGAAGTCAAACATGCTCATGGTGAGTACATGGTGTTTTACGCAAGGAACTTTTGGAAGGATCCTGCCAAGGCCAAGTCGGAACTCGAGCGCAAGAATGGGTCAAGTGGAAGAAGAGAAAGTGGCCCAAAACTGAGAACATGCTACAATTGTGGAGATAAGCTGCACTTAATAGCTGAGTGTCCTTATCAAGAGAAGACAATGGTGGCAGGCTCATTCTTAGAGAAAAATCCAAGGCGCCTAAGAAGAAGCCATTTATTAAAAAGAATGGCCCCTACAAGAAGCAACCCAAGATCGTCTTGGTGGCACAAGAAGAATACTCCTCTGCAAGTGAAGATGAAGAGTATGAAGATAGCTCTCGTGAGGTGGCTGCTATAGCCACCACATCGACTCCATCATCTCTCTTTGACTCGCCAAACGAGAACATCATCAACAACAACGCCACCTGCCTTATGGCAAGAGGGTCCAAGGTATCAAGTTCTGGCTCTTCATTTCCTAAGACTAATATAAATTTGGATATGGATGATCGTGCTAGTCTTAAAATGAAAGAAGAATTTATTGCTTTGGACAACTTTTTCACTAACCTGCAAGGTGAGCACAAACTTCATTTTGATGCTCTTATGAGTCAACTTGCCCAAGCCAAAGATCTTCTTGAAGAAAATGGCAGAATTTAAAGAGAAGATGCCTTGGAGATAGCTTCTTTGAAGAATGCCTTGGAAGAAGAAGAGGAAGCTCGAGTATCTTTGGAAGAGAGACTCGAATCCATTGAGGAGTCACATGAAGAAGTTGTGGCTCAGCTCATCAAAGAACGTGGCAATGCTCTTGCCAAGGTATAGAAACTAAAGAAATAAAAGATTGAATTTGGGGCTGCTCATGCTTGACTCTCGAAGAAGTTCGATAAACTTGACAGTGCTCACAAGGCATTGGAAAGTGATCACTCTACTCTAAATGAGTCTCATGACCAGCTCCAAACTCAATTGAAGATGTATCATGTGCCTGATGTCTACGCACTTCTATTCTTGTAGACAGTTGTTGGGCCTCCAAGTGCAGAGGTTTGTAGAACAACAACAAGTTTTCCCTTAAGTGGATCACCCAAGGTTTATCGAACTCAGGGACGAAGTGGTCAAAGGTATTCTCTCTCAAGCAATCCTGCAATCAAGATATAAGAAGTCTCTTGTGTCCCCAACACACCCAATACACTTGTCAGGTGTATAGGTGCACTAGTTCGGCGAAGTGATAGTGAAATACAAGTGGTATGAATATAAGATAACAGTGATAGAAAATAGCTTGATGGCGTGGAAGAGACTAAAAGCAAACTGAAATAAAGCTGCAAGCAAGCAAACATGTAACAGATCTAATAGCAAACGGTGTATCAAAGCTTAGAAACAAGGCCTATGGATCATACTTTCACTAGTGAACACTCTCATATAAATATCTTCTCTTTATGATACTACTCTTAACTACTCTCCGGTTGGACACTCTAATCGATGGTAGGGCTATAACAGCACACCTCAAAGTAAGCCTTTCCCATCTAGAAAACCCCACACTGTCACCTTGAGTACTAGATGAGTCCAACAAACACCACAATTTCATAAAGACATCTAACTCCAAATATAACTCATAACAAGTATTTGTAATCTCTAGCCTAAGTGCCGCCATGGTGTGCACACTGTCAACTTCACACACATGGGGAGAGCAGAGATCTATTAAAGCACTTGAGTAGCAAGGTAGATCTATAGATTACAAGCTCATGATCTCAATAAGATCATGCATAGAGAGAGAGATGAACACATAGCTACCGGTAGAACCCTTAGCCTCGAGAGAACTACTCCTCCTCATCATGGGAATCAGCAATGGTGATGGAGATGGCGGTGGAGATCGATGGAGATGGCTCGGGGCACTTCCTGCCCGTCGGCAGGTGCCGAACAGACTTCGTCCCGAATCTCCCCTTCAAGCATGGCTGTGGAACTTTTCGTGGCTGGAGGCTGGATGATTTAGGGTTTTGGCTTCGGGAGGCTTCTTATAGGCCAGAGGGCAAGGTCGGTGGAGTGCCAGGGGGCCCACACCACCTGGTGGTGCGGGTAGGGCTATCCCGCGCCTGGGGGGTTTGGCCAGACCCTGGCCCTCCTCCGTCTTGTATTCTGGCTCCATGAGTCTTCCGGTAAAATAGGAACTTTGGCTTTTGTCCCGTCCAATTCTGAGAATATTCATTTTCTCACTTCCTGGAACCAAAAACAGCAGAAAACAGGCAACTGGCACTGTGGCATCTTGTTAATAGGTTAGTCCAAGAAATCATATGAAAAGTACTCCAAAGTGTGGACAAAACATAAGAAAGTAGATAAAACCAAGCATGGAACATCAAAAATTATAGATACATTTGCAATGTATCAACATCCCCAAGTTTAACTCCTGCTCTTCCTCGAGTAGGTAAGTGATAAAAAGAAAGAATAATTTTTGAGGTGACATGCACCATCATAAACTTGATCAAAGTATTTGTAAAACATTCAAAGCTTAAAACATTCAAAGCTGGGATCATAGTACTTCAATCATAACATGAAAGACAAAGTTCTAGCAATAAGGCAAAGTAACTATGTTGCAACATGAAAAGGCACAAACAAAATATTCATGAATAACAATGCTTTGCAAGACGTTTGTTTGTTTCACATAAATAAAACATAGCATAGTAGCATTCAACTTGTCCCTCATAGAGTAGCAAACATAAATGCTTAGGGCACGTTCAACGTTCATAAGGGTGACTAGATACAAATAGTTTAAAACAAGCAATATCAAGGTATGCATCAATCAACTAGTCTTGGGACAATGCACATAGAACTAAGAATGGCCACTATGCTCTCAAAGTAAGTGCATAAAGGTAGAAGGTGGAGACTCAATGTAATGGTGGAAGAAAGGCCTTTATAAAAGGAAGTAGGGATTCAAGTCTCATAAAGAGCTTCCAAAAATTATGGTACTTATAGCTTTCACCTCTCATTGCCCCTATCATAAGCATCTTGAAGTGATTAAGGTTAAAGTGAACAAACAATGGTGTACATGCTTGACGAGGTATAAGTTTGAAATCTCATGTCCCTTGTATACGAGGGCCTCTCCTCATGCTACTCAAGTTTAGTCACCGGTAAGTTCTTGTCATCATAAGTACATGTGTATCATAGAGAACCGCCAACGGGGTACCCCTTGCCCGATGATACGGAAGAATCCCCATATCAAAATGACAAGGCAAGCAGACAACGAGCATCTCAGCATTCTTCTTATTTACCATGGGAATATGGTGCTTTTTTCTCTCTTTCCTATTTTCATAGTAGCTCTTTTTTTCTTTTCTCTTTTTTTTCAATATAGGACTCTTTTTTATATAAGAAGAATGCTTCATAGACAGCTCATTATGGTTACACTGCAGGTTTCCACCATGTCAGCATGGATTAGACCAGCGGCCTAGGCGTTTCTCTAACACATATACATAACTCCATGGACTTACAAGCTCCCCTTTCATTTCACACCGACGACATCCATATACAAAAGAGCATGATATCAACTAGGTACAAGTACCAAGTGCAATGTTGAAATCGTTCCCCATGAAAGCATGGTTCTGCTAATTCCAAACAAATAAGTGCAAGCATATACAACATAGAAGACACAATGGTTCAAGTTTATTAAGGGCAAGTAAAGTAAAGTGTGCCATCAAGTTCGTGAGAGCTTTAATCACTAGTTTTCTCATAACAAGTTTAATTTGGAAGGTAAACAAAAGCATGAATATACTTGGAATAGCATAAGCTAGTAGGTAGGTATGGTGGACTCTTTGGAATAACTTGGTTTAAGGAGTTGGATGCATGAGTGGAACTCATACTTGGTTGTGGAGGCTAGCAAAAGACTGGGAGCGACAAACTAAGAGAGCAATAATGGCCATAATCATGCAGAGCAACAAAACATCATTGATCAAAGCACAAAGTGATAATACAAGTTGAGAACTAAAGGATCATAAAGGATTATGGTGACTTGAGATAGTCATAACATGGTGTGAGCATGTGCCAAGCAACCCAAATAAAGCATCAAAGGAGAATACCACAATACTATGCTTTAATATGATAAAACAACGCATGATTCATCAAAGGCACATTAAGCAATCTCAATTGTTTATAACAAGTCATGCTACAACAAAGATTACTAAGCGTAAAGCCAAAACAATATCAAGCATGGCATGACAAAGCATAGGCCACAGTCAAAAACAAGCTCTCATTACCACTTAAGCATGAGCTTTCCTACTCTTTTCCAAACCAAACCAAACTATTTGAAAACCAATGTATGAAAGAGGGGGTCCAACCAATTTATTCAGTAAACTAAGCAAACAAAGCAAACTAAAAAACCAAAACAAAAACAAAAAAGAAGACGCTCCAAGAACAACACAACTATGCATGAAACAATAAAAATGAAGCGTTTGGAAGAAACCTAGGATTTTTATTGATGAAGAAGGGGATGCCTTGGGCATACCCAAGCTTTGACACTTGTACTTCTTGGATATTTCTTGGGGTGACACACGTGGCATCCCCAAGCTTGAGCTTTAGTCCATTCTTCATCTCATTACTCATTTCTTCCATACACCTGAAATTTTTCCTTCATACAAAACTTCACACAATCTCATTAGCAACATTAGTTCACTTAAGATAAATAAGTCTCAAGGTTCAGTTCTAACACCAAATAAACTTCCATTAGAACACTAGATACTGTATCACTTCCCTCAAAAAGCTCCATTCCCCAAAAGAACTCAAGAAGGAACCAACAAGAAGCAAATGCAGAAAATAGCAGAAATCTGTCAAAACAGACCAGCAGGTAAAGACGAATTTTTTCAAAGACCTTCTGTTGATCAAATCAAAAAGTGTTGAACTAAATAAAGTTAGATAACAACCTGGGGAAGAAGCAGAAACAATTACAGATAAATCCAACATACATAGCTCTCTCACTAATTTTTATGGTGAAGCACAAAAATCTGTTTCGAGACAGCAACTTTCCCAATCATTACTTCTCTCTCATTAGAGGTTACTCTTGGCACAGAAAGCAAATAAAAAGGATAAGGAGCGGTTATTACTGAAGTAGTTAGTGAAGTAATAACTTCCAAGAATCATCTAAAACTTTTGGGTTATCTCCCAATAAGTACTTTTCTTTAACGCCTTTAAGTTAGGCATGATAGTTTGAGAAGATGCTCACATAAGAAATATGAATTGAAGTAAAAGAGAGCATCAAGAAACAAATTCAAAACACATTTAAGTCTAACCCACTTCCTATGCATAGGAATCTTGTAAAGAAACAAGTCATGAAAGCACAAAGCAACAAGCATAGGAAAGCAAAACAAGTGCAACTTCAAGACTTTCAACATAAAGAGGGGAAACCTAATATTGTTGAGATACATAAAACCATGTTTTCCTCTCTCATAATAACTTTCAGTAGCAACATGAATAAAATTAACAATATAACTATCACATAAAACATTCTTATCATGAGCCACATGCATAAAAGAATTAATAGTCCCCACATAAACATAGTCATTCTTATTAATTGTAGTGGGAGCAAATTCAACAAAATAGCTATCATTACTATTCTCATCACCATAATCATCAAATATAGGAGGCATATTGTAATCATAATTACTTTCCTCCTCAATAGTAGGTGGACTGAAAATATCATAATCATCATTGTAATCATCATATAGTGGAGGCATAGTATCATCAAAGTAAATTTTCTCCTCCATGCTTTGGGACTAGAAAGATCATTCTCATCAAAACCAGCTTCCCCAAGCTTAGACTTGTCCATAGCATTAGCAATAATGGTGTTCAAAGAATTCATACTAACAACATTGCTATTAGCATGCAAATAAAGTTCCATAGGTTTTTTAATTTTCTCTTCAAACACTTCATGTCCTAACTCAAGATAAATACTATAAAGCTCTCTAATTTTTTTGTGGTTTTCCATTAAGCCTAACTAGTGAAAACAAGAAACAAAAAGACAAAATTGCAGAATCTAAAGGAAATAACTTTGAGCACTCACACCAGAAAATAGGTGTTTGCCGTGGAAGGTTCTTCTTCTTTAATCCTCCGGTGTGAATACCTTTTACCTTACCTCCCCGGCAACGGCGCTAGAAAATAGCTTGATGTCTACGCACTTCTATTATTGTAGACAGTTGTTGGGCCTCCAAGTGCACAGGTTTGTAGAACAGTAGCAAGTTTTCCCTTAAGGGGATCACCCAAGGTTTATCGAACTCAGGGAGGAGTGGTCAAAGGTATTCCCTCTCAAGCAATCCTGCAATCAAGATAACAGAAGTCTCTTGTGTCCCCAACACACCCAATACACTTGTCAGGTGTATAGGTGCACTAGTTCAGCGAAGAGATAGTGAAATACAAGTGGTATGAATATAAGATAACGGTGATAGAAAATAGCTTGATGGCGTGGAAGAGACTAAAAGCAAACTGAAATAAAGATGCAAGCAAGCAAACATGTAACAGATCTAATAGAAAACGGTTTATCAAAGCTTAGGAACAAGGCCTATGGATCATACTTTCACTAGTGAACACTCTCGTATAAATATCTTCTCTTTATGATACTACTCTTAACTACTCTCCGGTTGGACACTCTAATCGATGGTAGGGCTATAACAGCACACCTGAAAGTAAGCCTTTCCCATCTAGAAAACCCCACACTGTCACCTTGAGTACTAGATGAGTCCAACAAACACCACAATTTCATAAAGACATCCAACTCCAAATATAACTCATAACAAGTATTTGTAATCTCTAGCCTAAGTGCCGCCATGGTGTGCACACTGTCAACTTCGCACACATGGGGAGAGCAGAGATCTATTAAAGCACTTGAGTAGCAAGGTAGATCTATAGATTACAAGCTCATGATCTCAATAAGATCATGCATAGAGAGAGAGAGATGAACACATAGCTACCGGTAGAACCCTTAGCCTCGAGAGATAACTACTCCCTCCTCATCATGGGAATCAGCAATGGTGATGGAGATGGCGGTGGAGATCGATGGAGATGGCTCCGGGGGCACTTCCCCGTCCCGGCAGGGTGCCGGAACAGAGACTTTCTGTCCCTCGAATCTCCCCTTTGGTGGCGGCGGCGCTGCGGAACTTTCGTGGCTGGAGGCTGGATGATTTAGGGTTTTGGCTTCGGGAGGCTTCTTATAGGCTAGAGGGCAAGGTCGGTGGAGTGCCAGGGGGCCCACACCACCTGGTGGCACGGGTAGGGCTAGCCCGCGCCTGGGGGTGTGTGGCCAGGCCCTGGCCCTCCTCCATCTTGTATTCTGGCTCCGTGAGTCTTCCGGTAAAATAGGAACTTTGGCTTTTGTCCCGTCCAATTCTGAGAATATTCATTTTCTGACTTCCTGGAACCAAAAACAGCAGAAAACAGGCAACTGGCACTGTGGCATTTTGTTAATAGATTAGTCCAAGAAATCATATGAAAAGTACTCCAAAGTGTGGACAAAACATAAGAAAGTAGATAAACCCAAGCATGGAACATCAAAAATTATAGATACATTTGCAATGTATCAGTGCCAAGCACCTCCACATCATCTTATGGAAAAGAAAAAACTTGAAAGAGGTTCTCAACACAAAGGTAATGAAGTTTTAGATGAGATACTGAGCAAGCAAAAGACAAACAATGGAAAAGAAGGTCTTGGTTTTATTCCCAAGTCAAAGAACAAGAAAAACAACAACAAGAAGAAGAGCAAGACCGCTCAACCAAAGACTAGCACCACCACCAATGACAAGTCTAATTATGATGGTTTTGCAGGGGCTAACAATACTAACTTTGAGTTATATTGCGATCATTATGGTGATGTTTATGCTAGTTATGTTGGTCCTTATAATTGTTATATTCCTTGGTCTATTTGGGTCCCCAAGACCCTTGTCACTAACATGAGAGGACCCATTGAAAAATGGGTACCTAAAACCAAGAAGTAACTTTCTTGCAGGGCTATGCTTCCGGTGGGTCTAAATGGGTACTCGATAGCGGATGCACGAGTCACATGACCGGAAGCAAGGAGATCATCACAAAGATGCGGCCAAATCATGATCATATAACCATGTCCTATGGTGACAAATCAAAATCTGAGGTATTGGGTCTCGGCAAAGTCGTGGTGGCTCACGATATCTCTCTCGTGGACGTCATGCTTGTTGAGACCCTCGGGTACAATTTACTTTCAATTCGCGCCCTTGGTAAGATGGGCTTTGCAGTTTATATTGATGCTGATTTGGTGGTACTCTTGTGGAGCAAGTCTCTAAAAGTTGCTTTCATGGGATATGTCGAAAATGACCTGTACGTGGTGGACTTTTCGGGGAAAACCACTACAGGCCCGATGTGTCTTTTCGGAAAGGCTGACGCGGGTTGGTTATGGCATTGCCGACTCGCCCACGTCAATATGAGAACTTTGCAAAGTTTCCACAAGGGTGGACACATCCTTGGACTAAAAGAAAATGTCTCCTTTGCCAAAGATCGTGTTTGCAGTGCTTGTGTTGAAGGGAAAATGCATGACTCTCCTCATCGAAGGAAGACTATTATCTCGTCAAAAAGAATCTTAGATCTCCTTCATGTGGACCTCTTCGGACCTCCATCTCATGCAAGCCTCGATGGGAAGAAATACTGTCTTGTGATAGTTGATGATTACTCAAGATACACTTGGGTTTATTTCTTCAAGTTGAAGAGTGAAACTCAACAAACGGTCATCGACTTCGCCAACGAGGTTCAATGTCAACACAACGTCCCTATTCTGGCTATTAGAAGTGATAACGGCTCTGAGTTCAAGAACTACACCTTAAATGAGTTCCTAAGTGAAGAGGGGATAAGACATCAATATTCTGCTGCGTACACCCCTCAACAAAATGGTGTAGCCGAGAGGAAGAATCGGACTCTAATGGATATGGCAAGGTCAATGCTAGCCGAATTCAAGTCTCCATATAACTTCTGGACTGAAGCAATCTCTACCGCTTGTCATTCATCCAACCGGCTATACCTCCATAAAATCTTGGACAAGACTCCATATGAAATACTTACCGCTAACAAGCCAAACATCTCATACTTTCGGGTATTCGGGTGTAAGTGTTTCTTTCTCATCAAGGGAGCTCGTTTATCTAAGTTTGAATCTAAGGCTCTAGAAGGTATTTTTGTTGGTTATGGTGCCAAATCCCACACTTATAGAGTCTAGAATAAGCTCTCTGGAACTATTGAGAGTAACATCTACACAATCATGTTCCAACCATGAGAGTAACTTCTACACAATCTCCATCAATTGCTGAAGGTCAAGATGTTCTAGAAAGCTCCAGGCCGGATCATCCGGCCACCCCTCTCCTGACGACCAAACTGCTCCTGGCATTGAAGAAATCGCTGCAAGTTCCAGACCGGATTTTTCGGCTGACCCCGGATTATCCGGGCCCTCGCCAACTGAACCAAATCCTAGGCAGCCTGATGAAGTTGCAACAAGTTCTCCCAGGCCAGATTATCCAGCCTCACCATCGGCCGGATTATCCGGCCCTAAATCACCTGTTGTTCAGCAGCCTCCTGTTACGGCTGCTGACCCACCTCAAGGGCACACTTGATCACCTCCTACTGTTGTTCATCCGAATTCTAATCAAGGTTAATCAAATTATTCCGATGAAGATTCAAGTGATGAAACTATTCCATCAAGAGACAACAAGCTTATTGGACTTCGTCGCAAGGCTCGTGCTGATCGGAACCTTGAATTAAGGGGTCACACGCTCGACAAGGTTGTAGGTGATCTTCGATGAAGGGTTTCCACAAGAAGGTAATTGGCAAGTTTTGGTGAGCATCAAGCTCACATCTCAATGGTGGAACCCAAGAAAGTATTTGAAGCTCTTGAAGATCCGGACTGGGTTGTTGCTATGCATGAAGAATTGAATAATTTCGAGCGCAACAAGGTCTAGAAACTCGTGGAGAAGCCCAAGGATTTCCGCAATGTTATCGTCACTAAGTGGATTTTTAAAAACAAGCAAGATGAGAATGGCATTGTCGTGAGGAACAAGGCAAGACTTGTGGCACAAGGCTATTCCCAAGTTGAGGGCATTGACTTCGACGAGACCTATGCTCCTGTGGCTCGGCTTGAGTCCATTTGTATCCTTCTTGCTTATGCTGCCCATAACAATTTTAAATTGCAGCAACTGGACGTCAAGAGTGCTTTTCTTAATGGTCCTCTACATGAGTTGGTATATGTAAAGCAACCCCCAGGATTTGAGGATCCTAACTTCCCGAACCATGTCTACAAACTCGATAAGGCACTCTATGGCCTTAAACAAGCCCCACGTGTGTGGTATGAGCACCTTAAAGAGCTTTTGCTAGACCGTGGCTTCGAAGTTGGGAAAATCGATCCCACTCTTTTTACTAAGAAGGTTAAGGGGGAGCTCTTCGTATGCCAACTATATGTAGACGGCATCATCTTTGGTTCTACTAATAAAGCTTTTAATGATGAATTTTCAAAGCTTATGACTGACAGGATTGAGATGTCTATGATGGGGGAATTACAGTTCTTTCTTGGATTCGAGATCAAGCAACTTAGAGAAGGAACCTACATCGATCAAGCTAAGTACATCCACGACATGCTCAAGAGATTCAAGATGACGGATCTTAATGGTGTCGCCACTCTGATGCAAACCAAATGTCACCTTGAACTTAACCCCCATGGTAAAGATGTGGACCAAAGGTATACCGGTCCATGATCGGCTCTCTTCTTTACCTCTGCGCATCTAGACCCGATATAGTGTTAGTGTGGGGGTGTGTGCAAGGTATCAAGCAGCTCCTAAAGAAAGTCACTTAGTGGCAGTCAAGAGGATCTTTCGATATTTGGTTCATTCCCCTAACTTTGGTCTATAGTATCTCGAGGGCTCCAATTTCTCTCTATGCGGTTATACTGATTCAGATTGGGCTGGTGATAAGGATGATCGGAAATCCACTTATGGAGCTTGTCAATTCTTGGGCAGATCTCTAGTGCGTTGGTCATCTAAAAAGCATAATTGTATCTCTCTCTCCACCGCCGAAGCTGAATATGTTGCTGCTGCTAGTGCCTGCACTCAGTTATTGTGGATGAGGCAAAATTTAAAGGAATACGATGTCAATTGTGACAAAGTGCCTCTTTTATCTGATAATGAAAGTGCAATCAAAATTGCGTACAATCCGGTACAACACACAAGGACAAAGCATATTGAGATTCGGAATCATTCTATTCGAGATCATGTTGCTCGAGGCGATATTGATCTATCTTTTGTGAGCACGAAGAATCAACTTCTGATATTTTCACGAAGCCACTTGATGAAGCAAGGTTCTGCTACTTGAGGAATGAGCTAAATATCATTGATTCCAGGACCTTGTCTTGATTACCCATGCACTCACTCGTACATCTCAGTCTTCTTTGGTCTACATGTGGGCATGGATATAGGGGAGTGTGGTCCTAATTAATTGGGCTAACCCTCCCCCCATAATGCCGAAAGCAAGATAAATCATTTCTCTTAATATCATTTTGTGATATGTGAGCCTATTGATGAGTATTGCTCGTGAACCCAAGATATATCTTCGCGGTGTCATACCATACACTCCAACAAGGTGGCTTCGGCCACCGCCCTCTCCCATGAGAAGAATTGGATTTTTGTGGATCTTTTTGGTTGTTTTCACTCATCTCTTGTTCTTATGGGAATCACACTCAATTTTGGCTTTTAGTTGATTTGGTTCTTGCAATTTTGAGTGTGTAGTACCATCTCAGTTTGGCTCTCTCAATCCTAAGCCTTTCCCTACCCCTAAACCATCTATTCTTGCACACAAATCCCTTGTACACGTTGTGAGGGTGTTGTTTGGGGACGCGCGGGCCTGAATCTATGTACAACAGAAATTCAGCCTGGTGGAACTCTTCTTCTGGGTTGAACTATGGAGAGCTGGAGCGTCACTTGTTCCCCTCTGCGGCCACTGCTGATGATGAGGATGATGACACCAAGGAGCTTGAAGATGAGGACGAGGATGGGAATGAGGACGAGGACGAGGATGAGGACTACGAGTGATACCTTGGGGCGCTAGCTTCGCTCTTCTTCCTTTTTGGCATCTCGATGCCAAAGGGGGAGAAGTAGTCCTATTAGGTCTTCGAGGATTTGCATGGTTCGAGCACAAGCATTTGCACTTTTTCCTATTCGTCGTTTTCTCTCTTGTGCCCATTTAGCGTTGAACTTTAATATGTGGCTTGTGGTTTGTTTGAGACTCTGTGACGGTGGATGTCTAGATCTATCTCATAGTTTATGCTTATGGATTCATCTATTCATATCCTATTATGCTGGGAATCTATGTCGAGGAAGGCGCGTATATTGGTTATCACATTGATAATTGTGGCTATTTCAAGGACGCCTCTCTCCCTATCTCGGTGGTATAATTATGTTGTTCATATGTCAATGGGATAGATTCACGCCTATTTGTGTGTATTTGTATTCAAATGCAAATTTCTAATATGCACACATTGAGGGGGAGTCTCTTCCATGTTTTTTGTTGGTGGTCTTGTGATCCTTTCCTGCAAATCCTAGTATTGTCATCTAACATCAAAAAGGGGGAGATTGAAAGAACATTTCATGTTTTCCTGTGTTTTGAGTGTTAGATAACAATACCGTGGAGTTTTCTCATGTGTGCTAAGTGTGCAGGTGTTTTGGGGGCCCGGATTATCCGCCCCACCAAGGGCCGAATAATCCGGCCTATCTCATCGATCAAAGGCTACCAAGGCGCGTCGCTCAGAGTCCGGTTGGATTATCTCCTGGAAAATCCAAACTGGGGCGGTTTTTCCTCCCCAGTCCGGATAATCCGGCATTCACATGGGCTGGATAATCTGGCCCCCAGAAATCGAGCAAAGGCTGCCAAGGCGCGTCGCTCGGAGTCCGGTCAGATTTTCTCCTGGAAAATCCGAACTGGGGCGGTTTTTCCTCCCCAGGCTAGATAATACGGCCTTCACATGGGGCCAGATTATCCGGCCCCCAGAAGGCGATCAAGGGTAGGCTCGGCGCGTCACTCAAAGTGGGGATGGTTTATCTGCCGGATAATCCCAGTCTGGGGCGCAGTTTTCCCCAGGCCGGATAATCCGGCTCCCAAAGGCTCCAACAGCTTGGATTTGGAAGGGGTATAAATATCCCTTCTTTCCTAACGAGCAGAACTCTTGATTCACTCGAAATTGTTCAGACACTTTGCAAAAGCTCTCTCACTAAATCTCCCACTTCAACCACCCGAAGGCTTCGATCTTTGGGGGAATTGAAGGAGGAGACAATCTTCATCGGCATCACGAATCAAGCGCATCAACTCCTCTCCATTCGTTTGGAGAAATCCCTGATCTACTATTCTTGTCAATATCTGGGTCTTGCTCTTTGTTATTGATAACTTGTTCTTGTGATAGCTTGTTGTCATTACGGGAGCCTCCAAGTTGATTGTGGAGTTCTGCCCCGCTAGTTGTGTAAAGGCACCGATACCCATCTCGAAGGATTCCTATAGTGGAAAGGTGGATCAGGCCTTTGGTGGCGGGATCCATTGGAGAACAGGGTGAGGCCTATTGTGGCATGGTGGTCTTAGTACCGCCCACCCCTCCAACGCAGACGTACTTCCCTTAACAAGGAAGGAACTGTGGTAAAAAAAATCCTGTGTCTCCGCGTGCTTCGCTACGGTTTACTCGTTCCTCTTCCACTCGCCCTTTACTCGCTAGTAGATAGGTTTGTATATAGGGAAATTCCACCTAATAGTTTATCTAGAGAATTTACCCTTTGTGTTAAGCCTAAAATTGAAAAAGCATTAAAATTTGGAGTAGCACCTATTCACGCCCCCATCTAGGTGCCCATACGATCTATTTCAGCTGCTTCATGTCTTGAGCCATCGAGCTAGAGTAGAAATTTGGATATCTAAAAACCTAAATTGTCCTGTTAAACCAATGCTCGTTGCATGCAGCTTGACCAAACATACTTACTGCACTACTTTACCGCGTGTCCGAAAAACTAGGGAGTACAAGAAGTACTAGTACAGTAATGTTACACAGAGATTTTTTTTGAACGCACACAGAGATCTCCACATTCATCTTGTAGCGCCAAAAGAAGAAGTTGTGCCAATATAGTACTATAGTAGTCACGTCCAGGTTGCCTTACAGGGAAAAAATAGTACGATGAGCAATAAGATCTATCTATTTTTGTACTCCTATTTGCATATACTAGTAGTATTACGTACTCAGAAACGACACGAGCGTGTGCTCCACTAGTGCGCCTCCGCACGTAGGGTAATCCAGTACGGAGTAGATAGCCACTGCATGGTCGCATGATTATTATGCATTAGTCCATGCTCTAGTATTAGGCACATGCCATAGTAGTAAAATTTTTTTGAAAAATAGATTACTCATAAATAATTACTCCCTCCATCCTGAAATAGTAGTTATTGACTTGGCTTTGTCTAGATACGCATGTATTTCGACGCATTTTAGTACTTAGATACTCCCTCATTTTCAAATTAGAAAGCATACTAGGTTTTGTTGAAGTCAATATTTATAAAGGTTGACCAACTATATGTACAAACATACTAACTTACATAATATCAAACGCATATAATATGAAAACATGGTTCATGATGATTCTGCTAACATTGAGTTGATGTCGTAGATGTCCATATTATTTTCTAGATATTTAGGTAAAATTCTAGGGCAGCCTATCCTGCATGCTAGACCCACGTCGATGTGTCGTCCATACCAGCGCAATTTCAACGGCAATCTTGGTTCAACACTTAAATCAAGTCAAATTGATAGGTTTGGGCATAAAATTCCATAATCACTAAGTTAGATGACTAAAATCGAAGCACCATAAGAACGGTTAGTGTGTTTATTTCTGGTCTATGTTGTAGAAGTGAACAATTACATAAAATTGTACTAAACCCCTAAATACTCCGTAATAACATTAGTAGCAAACATAGTTTACATCCAAAATGCATCCTTCCTAGTATCAAAAGAGAACCTACATGCGACTACTACTAGTAAGCTAGACTACTAGTAGTACTATTTATCTGCTAATAAACCATTATAGTCTTGATCATTAGCCTAGTTTAAGATCATTTTTCCTATCGATGCAAATTCAGAAAGATACATGGGTGGAGTGTCCAACCTTCATCAGGAACCACGGCGGCAGCCCGAGGTACATCCTGAGCTTGTCGGACGGGAAGTTGGCCGGTGATGAGCTGCTCGTCAGCTCGATTACCACATTAAGGCTCTCGACCATCGACAAGTCCGCTGACCCCGGCGGGCCAGGCGCACATAGTTTCACCGTGTACCGCGGCCACAAGTACCTGTCCTTCCTAATGCACACCAAGGACATGACGGCGTCCGGGCCAAGCGCGCTGATGGTCAGGCCGAACACGGCACCATCATCCCCGTAGAGGAAGCGCGTGAATCCCCTCGTGCTTGTTGGTGGCGGAGTCGAGATGGGGCAAAATAAGGCGCTGCCGTAGATGGCCCTGGTTACTATGACCCCGTGGGCCTCTTTCATGTGGGGAAGGAGCCCTGCCAGTGAAGCAATGAAATCACAGGCATAATTAATGCAGGAGCATGGGCCATGCGAGCACGCGATATTGTGCTCATCAAGCTTGTCGAAGGCGACCAAGATAAAGCAACTGTCATAGGGGCACTCAATCGTCGCCTCAGACTGGACGGTGTCCATAGCAGCTGGCTCACGGTCGAATCCGCCGACGCGGTACACGAACTTGTGGGAGTGGTTACAGAGGGAAGATCGGCTCGCTGACGTAGTGCCTGCCGGCCAGAAACCCGGGTTGGGTGGGTAGACTGAAGAGTATATTGATTGCGTTTCGTACTGCACTAGTACGATTATACAGGAATACGCTAGGCATCGGCACACCGGCGGCGGCTGCACTTGGCCACTTTTTTCTTAGACAGTGTCCACACGCTGTACATGCTTCATCAAAACAAAAAGCCTGCAGAAAGTTGACAGGTGAGTAATAAAGCAGGTGTCACGCTATACTGTACCAGATAGTATAGTACAGACAGAGGGAGAGACCTAGGCAAGAAGATCCATGTGAGTGAGAGGCAAGAAGATCTACTTCTGGAGAGAGACGAAAAGTCTACGGCCTGCTGCAGGATGTACAGTGCTGCAGGGGAGAGATCGAGGACTGCATGCATGTCTTCGACACCAACCTGTAATTAACTTTTTTGGCCTTATCAAATTTAAATGGCCTTAATAATCCTAGACAGAGGGAGTACTAGTAATAGTAGTAGTACTACATCTTAGAACAAATCAGACAAACTAATACTGTATTTATTAGTGGTACTTTTTTGAGAAATTATAATTAGTAGTAGTACTTAGATATGTGAAAAACCAATCCAAGTTACTACTCCAATAGAGAGTACAATCACTTTGTTTTATGGATTCTTGTTTACTATACGTACTAGTAGTAAAAGCTACAATGTAGATTATTCCAGAATAAATTTTGGCTCTACAATATTTAGCATACACGCAAACCTCAAAAGACACTTCATTGCTTAGTTTCAGGGATCTTGTGCTAAATGCATGGACTTGGATGTAATTTTCATTTTTATGAGGTCCTTGATGTAACTTGTACTTCCACCGACTGCGTGTTAACTAATAAAGCACCTCGCTCATACGGGACCTACCACAATTAAAAAATAATTACACTGCCCAGATTATCAGACAAAGTGGAACATGGTTTCTTATAATTTTAAAGTTTTTAGAAATAGGATGTTTCAAGCTTTCCAACTAACTTTGCACACTTTAGTGACTTTTTGCTGATTTAACAAAATTAGGTCAAACATTTGCTACACAAGTAAGGGCAATTGATTGCTATTGAATTAAATGTATTTTTAGAGGTAGATGGGTGATGTAGTAAACAATGTCGTCGGTGTTAGTTTCCAACTATCACGAAAGAACATTTAATTCTCATTTTTTCGAGTGATGACGAGATTGTTCTTTTACGTAAAGAAACTCCGAAGAATATGGATCTGAATACCACAAGACAAGTTTTCAGACATAAAGAGTGGACCAACATGTTGTACTGACAATACCTATGTTTTATGAGCTTCCAAACTTCCAAGCTAACTCCACCAACTTGAATGACTTTATGCCACTTATTTATAGAATTTAGGTCAAATTTGAACTACAAGTAAATTGTAGGTTGCTTTGAAAGTTTTCTAAAAACTCTTCTGGAGGTACCTATTCAGGGGACAATTAATATATCATAAACCACCAAGAGTTTTGAACACACGTTCAACTTCATGCTAAGATTTTGCATCTTGATAGTTTAACAAAATTAGGTCATACTTGAGCTACAAGTAAGCGCGAAATATCGCTCTTGAATTAAATGTTTGTCAATATTTTAATGACTTCCTGGCTAACTCTGCCCATTTGAATGACTTTATGTCGATTTATCGAAATTAGGTCAAATTTGAAACTACAAGTAAATTGTAGGTTGCTTTGAAAGTTCTATGAAAAAGCTTTTGGGGCACCGATCGAGGGGTCACAATCAATATGTTAGAAACCACCGAGAGTTTTGACGATAGTTTCAACTTCTTGCTAAGATTTTGCATCCTGACTATTTAACGGAATTAGGTCAAACTTGAGCTACAAGCAAGTAAGTGCGATAGATTTCTCTTGAATTAAATGTCTTTTCAAGGGTAGATGGGTTCATCTTCTTGTAGTAAACAATGTTGTCAGTGTGAGTTTCCAACTATCGGGAAAGAACATTCTCAATTTTTCGAGTGATATCGAGATTGTTATCTCCTATAAAGGAAGTCCGAAGAATAAGGATCTGAATGCCACAAGCCAAGTTTTCACATATATATAGTGGACCAACATATTGTACTTATGATTTCTCGTGTTTTATGAGTTCTCAAACTTCCTATAGCTTATCGCTCTGCCCACTTGAATGACTTTATATGTTGATTAATCAAAATTAGGTCAAATTTGAACTATATACTACGAGTTTTGTAGGTTGCTCTGAAAGTTATACGAAAAAGCTTTTGGAGGTACCCATCAGGGGGTCACAATCAATATATGAGAAAACACCGAGAGTTTTGATAACTAATTTGACTTTATGCTAAGATTTTGCATCATGACACTATTTAACAAAATTGGGTCAAACTTGAGCTACAAAGTAAGCATGATAGATTGCTCTTGAAATATAAGAATTTTCAGAGGTAATGGGTGAATTTTCTTGTATTAAATAGTGTCGTCGGTGTGGTTTTCCAACTATCAGGAAAGAACATTCAATTCTCAATTTTTCGAGTGATGACGAGCGAGGTTGTTCTTTTCCGTAAACAAATATCCGAATAATATTGGATCTAAATGCCAGAAGCCAAGTTTACTGACATATATAGTGGACCAACATGTTGTACCAATGATTCCCGTGTTTTGTGAGTTTTCAAACTTCCTAGCTAACTCTGCCTAATTGATTAAAATGACTTTATGTCGATTTATCAAAATTAGGTCAAATTTGAAACTTCAAGTACATTATAGGTTGCTTTGGAAGTTTCAGAAAAAACCTTTTGGAGGTACCCATCGACGGGTCACAATTAATATATCATAAAACACCTGGAGTTTTGATGATAGGTTCAACTTCTTGTTAAGATTTTGCATCTTGACAATTTAAGGAAATCATGTCAAACCTGAGCTACAAGTAATTAAGCGCGATAGATTGCTCTTGAAATTAAATGTATTTTTAGGGGTAGATCGGTGCATCTTGTTGTAGTAAACAATGCCGTCAATGTGAGTTTCCAACTATTAGGAAAGAACATTCAATTCTACATTTTCCAAGTGATGATGAGCGAGGTTGTTCTTTTTCGTAAGAAGACCGAAGAATTTTTGATGTGAATGCCATGCCAAGTTTACAGAAATATATAGAGTACCAACATGTTGTACCAACGATTCCCATGTTTTATTTATGAGTTTTCAAACATCCTAGCTAACTCTGCCCATTTGACCGAATGATTATATGTTGATTTATCGAAATTAGGTCAAATTTGAAACTACAAGTAAATTGTAGCTTGCTTTGAAAGTTTTACAAAAAATCTTTTGGAGGTACCCATCGAGGGGTCACAATTAATATATATGAAAACAACGAGAGTTTTGACGATAGGTTCAACTTCTTGCTAAGATTTTGCATCTTGACAATTTCATGAAATTAGGTCAAACTTGAGCTACAAGTAAGCACGATAGATAGATCTTGAATTAAATGTCATTTCAGAGGTAGATGGGTGCATTTTCTAGTAGTAAGTAGTTCCATGGGTGTGAGTGTCCAACTACCAGGAAAGAACATTCAATTCTACATTTTCTGAGTGAAGACGAACGAGGTTAGTTGTTCTTTTCCGTGAATTGAAGTCCAAAGAATATTGGATGTGGATGCCACAAGCCAAGTTGATAGACATATATATATAGTGGATCGACAACATGTTGTACTTATGATTCCCATGTTTTATGGGTTTTGAAGCTTCCTAGCTAACCCCGTACATTTGAATAACTTTATGTCGATATCTTAGAATTATGTCAAATTTGAAACTACAAGTAAATTGTAGGTTTTGCTTTGATAGATTTATGAAAGAGCTTTTGGACGCACCCATCGAGGGTTCAAAATTAATATACCAGAAACCAGCGAGAGTTTTGACGATAGGTTCAACTTCTTGCTAAGAGTTTGCATATTGATAATTTAACGAAATTAGGTCAAACTTGAGCTAGCTACAACTAAACGCCATAGATTGCTCTTGAATTAAATGTCTTTCCATCGGTATATCATCGGTGCATCTTCTTGTAGTAAACAGTTTCGTCGGTGTGAGTTTCCAACTATCAAGAAAGAAGATTCAATTCTACATTTTCCAAGTGAAGAATACGAGCGAGGTTGTTCTTTTTCCTAAAGAAAAGTCTGAAGAATATTGGATCTGAATGCCACAAGCCAATTTTACATACATATATATTGGACCAACATGTTGTACCAACGATTCCCATGTTTTCTGAGTTTTCAAACTTCCCAGCTAACTCTGCCCATTAGAATGACTTTATGTCGATTTATCGAAACTAGGTCAAATTTCAAACTATAAGTACTAGTAAATTGCACATGTCTTGCACGTGTGACTGAGATAATAGACATCTGGCATATCATCACTATATAAAATTATAATAGGTAAAGCGGAAAAAATATTATAGGTAAAATTTGAACTACTACAAGTAAACTGTGTAGGTTGCTTTGAAAGTTTTACGGAAAATCTCCTAGACGTACCCATCGGAGGGGGCGTGCGGGGGTCAATTAATATACTATCAGAAACCAAAAGAGAGTTCTGACGACAGTTCCATCTTCTTGCTAAGATTTTGCGTCTTGACAGTTTAATGAAATTAGGTCAAACTTGAGCTACAACTAAGTGTGATAGATGGCTCTTGAATTTAATGAAATTAGGTCAAACATGAACTACAAGTAATAAATTGTAGGTTGCTTTGAAATTTTTATGAAAAAAGCTTTTAGAGGTACCCATCGAGCGGTTAATTAATATATTAGAAACCACGGAGAGTTTTGACGAGTGGTTCGACCTCTAGCTAAGATTTTGCATCATGAAAATTTTGAAGACCTTTTGAAAACAATCACATGAAATAAGGAGAGAGGGGTAATGATATTTCTATTCTCCATGGGCAACCCACAAGCTTGAGGTGCACCTTAGGCTTAAAGATAACTTTATTTTTTCCACTATGTATAAGGTGAACCTTAGCAGATGCCAGAAGCCAAGTTTACCGACATATATAGTGGACCAACATGTTGTACCAATGATTCCCATGTTTTATTTATGAGTTTTCAAACTTCCTAGGTAACTCTGCCCATTTGACCGGATGACTTTATGTCGCTTTATCAAAATTAGGTCAAATTTGAAACTACAAGTAAATTGTAGGTTGCTTTGAAAGTTTTACAAAAAATCTTTTGGAGGTACCCATCAAGGGGTCACAATTAATATATCATAAAACACCGAGAGTTTTGACGATATGTTCAACTTCTTACTAAGATTTTGCATCTTGACAATTTAACAAAATTAGGTCAAACTTGAGCTACAAGTAAGCACGATAGATTTCTCTTGAATTAAATGTATTTTTAGAGGTAAATTGATGCACCTTGTTGTAGTAAACAATGTCGTCAGTATGAGTTTCCAACTATCAGGAAAGAACATTCAATTCTACATTTTCTGAGTGAAGACGAGCGAGGCTAGTTGTTATTTTCTGTAAAGAGAAGTCCAAAGAATATTGGATGTGGATGCCACAATCCAAGTTGATAGACATATATAGTCGATCGACAACATGTTGTACTTGCGATTCCCATGTTTTATGAGCTTTCAAACTTCCTAGCTAACTCTGCCCATTTTAATGACCTTAAGTCAATTTATCGAAATTAGGTCAAATTTGAAACTACAAGTAAATTGTATGTTTTGCTTTGTAATTTTTACGAAAAAAGCTTTTAATTTGGAGGTACCCATCGAGGGGTCACAATTAATATATCAGAAAACAACGAGAGTTTTGACGATAGGTTTAACTTCTTGCTAAGATTTTGCATCTTGACAATTTAACGAAATTAGGTCAAACTTGAGCTACAAGTAAGCGCGATAGATAGATCTTGAATTAAATGTGATTTCCGAGGTATATGGGTGCATTTTCTAGTAGTAAGAAGTGTCGTGGGTGTGAGTGTCCAACTACCAGGAAAGAACATTCAATTCTACGTTTTTCGAGTGAAGATGAACAAGGTTACTTGTTCTTTTTCGTAAAGAGAAGTCCAAAGAATATTGGATGTGGATGCCACAAGCCAAGTTGACAGACATATATATAGTGGATTGACAACATGTTGTACTTACGATTCCCATGTTTTATGGGTTTTGAAGCTTCCTAGCTAACCCCGCACATTTGAATAACTTTATGTCGATATCTCGGAATTATGTCAAATTTGAAACTACAAGTAAATTATAGGTTTTGCTTTGATAGATTTACAAAAAATCTTTTGGACGTACCCATCGAGGGTTCAAAATTAATATACCAGAAACCAGCGAGAGTTTCGACGATAGGTTCAACTTCTTGCTAAGACTTTGCATATTGATAATTTAACAAAATTAGGTCAAACTTGAGCTAGCTACAGGTAAACGCCATAGATTGCTCTTGAATTAAATGTCTTTTCATAGGTAGATCATCGGTACATCTTGTTGTAGTAAACAGTGTTGTTGGTGTGAGGTTCCAACTATCAAGAAAGAACATTCAATTATATATTTTCCGAGTGAAGAATGCGAGCGAGGTTGTTCTTTTTCCTAAAGAAAAGTCTGAAGAATAATGGATCTGAATGCCACAAGCCAAGTTTACATACATATATATTGGACCAACATGTTGTACCAATGATTCCCATGTTTTATGAGTTTTCAAACTTCCTAGCTAACTCTGCCCATTAGAATGACTTTATGTCGATTTATCGAAATTAGGTCAAATTTGAAACTACAAGTGAAAGAACATTTCATGGTTCCCTGTGTTTTGCGTGTTAGATAACAATACCGTTGGGCAGATTTTACTGAAGTGGGGCAGATTTTCTTCCCCCGACCGGATAATCCGGCCCACACCTTGGGCCGGATAATCCGGCCCCTAGGAGACAAGCAAAGGTTGGCTCGTCGCATGATGACCCACAAGTATAGGGGGTGTATCACAGTATTTTCGAGGGAAGTGAAACCCAATTTATTGATTTGACACAAGGAGAGCCAAAGAATATTTATAAGCCTTTACAATTGAGTTGTCAATTCAGATGCACCTGGAAACAATCTTGCTCATAGTAGTTTATCAGTAGCAACAGTTTTGTAGTAGGAATAGTAAAGTAATAGTAGTAGTAAAGTAAAGACAATAGTAGCAATTGCAGTAAACAGTAGGATTGGAGCGTGGTAGGCATAGGGATGGATGGACGGGTGTTGCATGGACAAGACAATTCACATGGCAATCAATACATAGGGCATTTGCAATAAATAAGATAAAGCATCCAAGTACTAAATAATTATAGGCATGTGTTCCATATATAGTCATACGTGCTCGCAATGAGAACTTGCACAACATCTTTGGTCCTGCCAGCCCGTTTGCAGCGGGGCCTCAAGGGAACTACTGGCAATTAAGGTGCTCCTTTTAATAGAGCACCGGAGAAAAGCATTAACACTTCGTGAACACATGTGATCCTCACATCAAAGCCATTCCCTCCGGTTATCCCGATTTATGTCACTTCGGGGCCTTCGGTTCCGGACAACAACGTGTGTATACAACTTGTAGGTAAGACCAAAAACAATACTATCATAATGAATCAATAACATGTTCAGATCTTAAATCATTGCACTCGGGCCCTAGTGACAAGCATTAAGCATAACAAGTTGCAACAAAGTCAAAAAGCACTAATAATAGATACTAGGCCCCATGCCCTAACAATTTGATGCCATTACATGAACGATCTCATCCAATCCCTACCATCCCCATAGCCTACAGCGGGGGATTACTCACTCATAGATGGGGGAAACATGGATGGTCGATGGAGAAGCGATGGCGATGATCTCCTCCAATTCCCCGTCCCGGCAGGGTGCCAGAACGGAGTTTCTGGTTCCGAATCGTGGAATCTGGTGGTGGCGGCGAAGCGGAACCCTTTCTGGAAAAATGTCGAACCCCTCCAAAGTTTTTAGGTCAAAAAGCAACTTATAGGCGAAGAGGGAGACCGAGGGGGTGTCTAGGCTGCCAGACCACCCCCTAGCGCGGCCAGGCCTAGCCCGCGTGGCCAGGTGGTGTGGCCCAGCCCCCACTCCTCGTATTCAGCTCCGTGAGTCTTCTGGCGAAATAGGATTTTTGGCATATTTTCCGGAATTTTTCCCGATAGTTGATTTTCTGCCCAAAAACTAGACACCAAAGTAATTCTGCTGAAAACAGCGTCAGTCCGTGTTAGTTGCATCCAATTCACACAAGTTTAGAGGAAAAACAATGGCAAAAGTGTTCGGGAAAGTAGATACGTTTTGGACGTATCAACTCCCCCAAGCTTAGCTTATTGCTTGTCCTCAAGCAATTCAGTTGAAAACTGAGTGCGATAAAAGAAACTTTCACGAACACATTTGCTTCATATGATGTATATATTCTCAGCATATGATCAACTACTTAGACAATTCATAATGAGTATGCAACTAAGTTTACTTAATAGGCAATGCAAGCTATGAAGAGATTCAACTCAAAAATAGTAAGTAGCATGAAACATAAACATAAGCAACATTACAATGCTCATAACAAGCTATGATAGAGTGGTATCTCGCTTGCCTTTGATTGTGAATGCCAAGGCACCTTTGAAGTTCAGGTGAAGACTAGAAGTAAAGATATCAAAGATATAAGCATCAAAGTCAAAACACAAATAATCAAGGTTTGAGACAAGCACATTACACTAAGAATGACAACTATGCTCTCAAGAAGGTGCTCATAGAATATGTGGAGACTCAACAAACAAATGAAAAAGGTTTTGAATAATTTGAAAGGCTTCCAAATTCTGAAAGTATGGTAATCGTTAGCTTTGAGCTCTCATTGCCCTATCATAAGCATCTTTAAATGGTTAAGGTTAAAGGGACACAACTAAGAGGATATGCTTGACAAGTTATAAGCTAAAATCTCATGCCCCTTACTTACGAGTACCGGACCTCATGCTACTCAACTTCAGTCACAAGTAAGCTCTTGTCATTATAAGTACATATGTATCACGGAGAACCGCCAACAGGGTACCCCTTGCACATGATACAGGAGCTATCCCATAATCAAAATGACAAGGCAAGCAGACAATGCGCATCTCAGCGATCTTTTTATTTGCTATTTGGAAAGGTTTTTATTGAGGATGCTTCATAGAATGCTCATTATGGTTATGCTGCAAGTTTCCACCATGATTAGGCATGGCTTAGGCTAGCGGCCCAGGCGTTTCTCTAACACACATACAAACTCCATGATCTCACAAGTTCCCCTTTTATTTCACACCGTCGGGATCCATAAGCAAAAGAATCATGATATCAACGAGGTACAAAGTACCCGTGCAATGTTGAAAGCGTTCCCCATGATACATGGTTCTACTAACTTCAACTTATAAAGTGCAAGCATATACGCAACAAAGATGGACGCAATGGTTCAAGATTATTAAGTGCAAGAAGGTAAAGTGTGCCATCAAGTTCGTGAGAGCTTTACTAACTAACTTTCTCATAACAAGCAAACATTTTATTCGGAAGAAAACAAGGCATACTAAGCATGCATGGAATGGCAAATGATGCTAATAGGTAGGTATGGTGGATACTTTTGGCAATATTTGGTTTTAGGGAGTTGGAAACAGGAGTAAAGCTATTACTCAGTGCAGGTGAAGGCTAGCAATAGTAAGGGAGCAACAAACGAGAGAGCCATAACTGTCATAATCATTCTTGCAACAAAACAGGACTAAACATGGCATGAAAGTGATTCAAGACCCCTGAGGCAAAATAATTCATTGACGCTTAACTAATTATTGATTCAGCCATAGCATGCGTGAGCATGTGCCAAGTCAATTCAAGTGAAACACTCAGAGGGAGATACCACAGTGTCATACCAAATTATAAATAGAGCAATGCAAACAAACATTCAAATGACATGCTACCAATTATTAGCGAGCTAGAGCTAATCATAGGAAAGCAAGAACTACTAAGAATCCATAAATAACATACACCCTACACGAACTGGCTAAGCATGCCCACAATGATGAGTATATGTACAAAAATGAAAACAAATAGAGTTCGTTACCAGCCTCTTACCACACCTCAAGTTGTCATTAATTCTCATTATTGCCCTTCACTTGTGTGGCTTGAATAATAATCATGAAACCAAATTACACTGAGGACTGCTGAATCCTGCAACAAACTCACAAAACCAAAGAAGAACAACAAATATTTTTGGTGTTTTCGATTTTAAAAAAAACAAGAACCAAAAAGGAAGAACAAGCAAAGAGAAATCTTTTTGGGTCTTTCAAATAGTTCAAACAAAGCAAAAAGGAAAAATCAAAGCAAGGAAAAAGAAGAAGAAGCAAACAAAGAGAAACAACAGAAATATTTTTGGTCCTTTTGTGTTTTAGAACGCGAAAACAAAGAAAGAACGAAAACTAAAAAGAGAACGAAACATGAATATACAAAGTACCGACACAAAATGATATGGAGATGAGTGCGATGTCGGTGTACCTCCCCCCAAGCTTAGGCTTTTTGCCTAAGTGGGTATCAATCCCAAGCTAGCCAGGATGGAGCGCCTCCGTAGTATGGTGAGGAGGTACCCTCGTCCTGGTGCGAGCTCAAGGACGCCCCACCATAGTACGCAGAGTAATTGTAGGAGGGCACATCCTCCTGGTGCTGCCTGTGGAAACCCAGCAAGTGAAGCTGCTCGTCCACCTCCTCCTTGGAGCGCGACCACGGCCTCCTGTGAACACTGAACAAAGTAGATTGCGGCAAAGGAATCTCCCTTTCATCCCCGTCAGTGAACAACATCATGTATACTAGACTATCCATATCAGAGTTAGCAGTGATGAAGTAATGTGTTTTCATGGCAGCAAGGTCAAGCCTTTGTGGTGCCAATATAGTGTCATTGGTATCCACCGAAATCTCTAATGCATTGACCATACGTGAAGGGATGATGCCCCCATAAATAGGTCCCCTAGAAGCTAGGCGGCGAGCAATAAGAGAGCCAAGATTGTACCGAGTATCATTGTTAAGCGCAGCAGCGAGGAAGGCTAAATGATAATTGGAGATATTACTCGTATTCTTCCTACCAAGAACGCTAGTAGCAAGATAATAGGCAAAGTATCTAAGAGCTGGGAGTTGGATGTTTCTTATCTTCCCGCGCTGAGCTACGCGGTCATCATCATTGGTCACCCCTCGATTGAGCTCTAGCAAATCAGCGGCTCGCCCTTGAATCTTCTTCATGGTCCCTGTCATGCCTACACCTATAATACTGCAAAATCTTTCCAATGGCATGGTAAAAGGCAGATTATAGATTCTGAAAGAGACAGTTGACTGATAGGGGGTGTTAGTAAAACTGAAACTCTCAACAAAAGTTTTGGTGAGCATAGCATATTGCTCACTCTCATCTTGCATGTATGAGGTCAAACCAACCCTCTAAATCAGTAGCAAGAAATCATCAAGAATCCCTGCAGCTTATAATAAAGTAAAACAAGGAAAAGTAGATGGGTGAGCATCCCCATCATATCCTTCATTACCAATGCGAGGTGCAATGAGATCTTCGTTGTATGATGGTCTAAACTGAGAGGCTGATCTTAAGGGCCTTGACCTCCTAGGTGTATCCCTCTCAAATATTTCTCCAAAGGTGTGGTTGTTCATGTTTGATATTCTGAAATTTAAACATCTATTAAACAAGTGATTGCAAAGTGAATATATAATGAAGGGCACTACTCATAGGGACTTGTGGAGGCCTAAACATGCATCAAAATTATATCTCTAAGCATTGAACAAGCTTACAATCTCTCATAACCTGTCACCTACAGCAGAAAAATACTCAAGATATAAACCACTAAACACAAATCTACTTGGACAAGCGGAGGAGTCACATACCGGAGAACAATTGCTCCAAATTTCACCTGCAAAGATGGGCTAAGCAAAGAGATCGAAAAATCGAGGGCGAGAACAGTAAGAACGCGATTTTGAGTAATGAACTAGTGTTTTCTCGGGAGAGAGAAGAAAGTGGCAAGTGAGAGAGTGAGTGGAGGGCCAGGGGTGGCCCACACCATGGCCAGGCGCGCCCCTAGGCTGGCCACGCCACCAGGTGGTGTGCCTGCCTGGTGGGCCCCCTGGTACCTTCCAGGCACTCCTCTGCCCCTTTTTTCACGTAAAAATTTAATGTGAATTTTCTGGAATTTTTCGAGACACTTTATCTTTGGGCAATTTTTAGGCATAACAGAATGATTTTCTGACAGAAAAAAGTTTCTGGAATGATGCAAAGACAAAACAAGGCTAGAACTTCAGAAGTTCTAAAACACTCTAACAAGCAAGCAACTAACAATAGAAAAGAAAACTAAACAAAAGCAAAAACTAAATGGATAGAATAGAAGTAAGCGGACATAATCATGGTGAAAACATTGTTTTGCTCAATGAAATCCTTTTGTTAACAAGGTTGATCAAGTCTTGTTACCAAAACAATTTTATATGAAACAAAACTTTGTATTCCACTAATGATTATGTTACCTCAACTTTGATAGCAATGGTCCCAATCATAATAGTTTCAAATTTTTCTCTTGGTATGGGACAATATATCTCTCCAACTTGAATGCTCTCAACATGTTCAATTGAATTTAAACCATAAGTCTTATCAATCTTCTTGGGGAAATAGACAGTATGTTCCTTTTCATTAACATTGAAGGTCACCTTTCCTTGATTACAATTAATAACAGCTCCTGCGGTATTAAGAAAAGGTCTCCCAAGAATAATAGACATATTATCATCTCCAGGCATTTCAAGCACAACAAAATCAGTTAATATCAAGCAATTATGAGCCACTTGAACAGGTACATCCTCACATATACCAATAGGAATAGTGGTAGATTTATCAGCCATTTGCAAAGATATATCAGTTGGTATTAGTTTTTCAAGTTGAAGTCTCTTGTAGAGAGAAAAAGGCATAACACTAACTCCAACTCCCAAATCACACAAAGCAGTTCTAACATAACTTTTTTTAATAGAGCAAGGAATAGTTGGAATCCCTGGGTCTCCAAGTTTCTTTGGAACCTTACCATTAAAGGAATAATTAGCTAGCAAAGTAGAGATTTCTTCATTAGGTATCTTCCTTTTATTCGAGACAATGTCCTTCATATACTTTCAGTAAGGAGGCAATTTAATAGCATCAGTCAAAGGAATTTGCAGGAATAAAGGTTTCATCCACTCACAAAACTTATTATAGTGTTCCTCTTCCTTTGACTTGTGTTTCTTATCAGGGAAAGGCATAGGTTTTTGGACCCAAGGCTCTCTTTCACTACCATGTTTCTTAGCAACAAAATCTTCTTTAGTGTATTTAGTATTCTTAGTGTGCTTTTCAGGTTCTTCTTCATTACCACTTTCAGTTTCAGCATCAGAGATAGATATACTATTAGGATCTTTAGCAGGTTCAGAGGGTTCTACAATAGTTTTATGTTTCTTTTTTCTTTTCTTACGAGTAGTACCACTATTTTCAGCTTGTTGAGAATCCTGCTCAATTCTTTTGTGATGCCCCTCAGGATATAGAGGATCCTAGGTAGCAGCACCACGTCTAGTTCTAATTTCATAAGCATGCTTTTCTTTGGCAGCATTAACTAGCAAGTCTTTTTGCACTTTAATAAGTTGATCTATTTGAGTTTGAACCATTTGAAAATGTTTAACAAGCATTTTAACATCATTAGAGGTTCTTTCCACAATATCTTTTAACTCAACAATAGCTCTAGTGTTTTCCATTAGATGGTTTTGCACCCTTTTATTAAAATTGTCTTGCTTAACAATAAAAATATCAAATTATTCTAAGCATTGATCAGGAGGTTTAGAGTAAGGGATATCACCTTCATCAAAGTGTTGGAGAGAGTGTACCTCAATAGTGGGTGAATGGGGAACTGGCTTACATAATTCTTCTATAGGAGGTAAATTCTTGACATCTGCAACTTTAATTCCCTTCTCCTTAAGACAATTCCTAGCTTCCTTCATCACTTCATCATTTAGTTCAATAACTCCCCTCTTCTTAGATGTTGGTGTAGGCGCCGGTATAGCTGGTTCAGGTGTAATTGTTTCAGGTATAGCTGGTTCAGGAGGAGTCCAATCTTCATAATTCTTGCTTATTTTAGCCGTTAGTTCCTCAGCTTCCTTGGGAGTCCTATTCCTAAAAACACAATCAGCACAACTATCCAGGTATGTCCTAGATTCTTCAGTTAGTCCATTATTGCTCATTCTTAGGTAATGGACATCCAGCTTGTGCATGAATCAAAGCACAAAACCTTGCCCATGATTTAGGCAATATCTCTTTTTCTCCTTGTTTGAAATCAAAAAGTTCCTGCAAAATAGCATATCTAGCACTAGGAGGAAAATATTTCTGCAGGAAAGTACTAATCAAGTAATCAGGGCTACCAATAGATCCAGGAGGTAAATTGCTAAACCAAGTTTTAGCTTCTCCTTTTAGTGAAAAAGGGAAAAATTTAGCAACAAAGTAGGTGCGCATCTTAATATCATCAGAAAATAAGCCACTCATGGTAGAAAGCTCAATCATATGTGCTACCGCACTTTCATTCTTAGTCCCACAAAAAGGTTCTTTCTCAACAATAGATATGTAAGATAGATCAAGAGAGAAATCATAATCCTTATCTTCAATGTTTATGGGAGACGCAACAAACTTAGCATTACGAGACAATTTGGGCTTAATAGTATGCTTCTCAAGGAGACTCTTAGAAGCACTCCTATGATGGGTGTTTTGACATTCTTTAATAAATTCATCGATCATCTCAATATAACCGTCTTCAATATCATAGCTCTCTCTAGACTCGGGTGAACTAACAGGTGTAGTAGTGTCTTCATTAGGAGTTTCAGTATTTCCAGCTATAGTTCTAGCAATCGTAGCATCTAGGAAAGGACCTAATGAACCACTCTTATCAAGCACAGTAGAAGCAGCATCATAAGTATCAGAAGTTTCAGATTCAGCAGTAGTAGCAGTGTGTGTGTAGCATGTGTATGTGGTGGTGTAAGGAACTTACTCATAACAGATGGTGAATCTAGAGCAGCAGAGGTGTTCAGAACCGTACCTCTTCTTTCAGTGGATGGTAAAATAGGAACCTTGCCATCACGAGACTTACACATGATGGATGAATGGCAGGGAACAATAATGATTCCAAGTGGACTTGATAAATAAAGCTATGATCCCCGGCAACGGCGCTAGAAAATAGTCTTGATGACCCACAAGTATAGGGGGTGTATCGCAGTATTTTTGAGGGAAGTGAAACCCAATTTATTGATTCGACACAAGGGGAGCCAAAGAATATTTATAAGCCTTAACAACTGAGCTATCAATTCAGCTGCACCTGGAAACAATCTTGCTCACAGCAGTTTATCAGTAGCAACAATTTTGTAGTATGAATAGTAAAGTAATAGCAGTAGTAAAGTAAATACAGTAGTAGCAATTGCAGTAAATAGTAGGATTGGAGCGCGGTAGGCATAGGGATGGATGGACGGGCGTTGCATGGACAAGACAATTCACGTGGCAATCAAGACATAGGGCATTTGCAGATAAATAAGATAAAGCATCCAAGTACTAAATAATCATAGGCATGTGTTCCATATATAGTCATACGTGCTTGCAATGAGAACTTGCACAACATCTTTTCTCCTCCCAGCCCGTTTGCAGCGGGGCCTCAAGGGAACTACTGGCAATTAAGGTGCTCCTTTTAATAGAGCACCGGAGCAAAGCATTAACACTCCGTGAACACATGTGATCCTCACATCAAAGCCATTCCCTCCGGTTATCCCGATTTTTGTCACTTTGGGGCCTTCGGTTCCGGACAACAACGTGTGTATACAACTTGCAGGTAAGACCAAAAACAATACTATCATAATGAATCAATAACATGTTCAGATCTGAAATCATGGCACTCGGGCCCTAGTGACAAGCATTAAGCATAACAAGTTGCAACAAAGTCAAAAATAACTAATAATAGATACTAGGCACCATGCCCTAAAATCTGATGCCATTACATGAACGATCTCATCCAATCCCTACCATCCCCATAGCCTACAGCAGGGGATTACTCACTCATAGATGGGGGAAACATGGATGGTCGATGGAGAAGTGATGGTGATGATGATGATGGTGATCATCTCCTCCAATTCCCTGTCCCGGCAGGGTGCCAGAATGGAGTTTCTGGTTCCGAATCGTAGAATCTGGTGGTGGCGGCGAAGCGGAACTCTTTCTGGAAAAACGCCGGACTCCCCTTAGTTTTTAGGTCAGAAGGCAACTTATAGGCGAAGAGGGAGACCGAGGGGGTGTCTAGGGCAGCCAAACAACCCCCTGGCGCGGCCAGGCCTAGCCCGCGCGACCAGGTGGTGTTGCCTGGGCCCAGCCCCACTCCGTCTCGTATTCTGGCCCCGTGAGTCTTTTGGCGAAATAGGATTTTTGGCATATTTTCCAGGATTTTTCCTCATAGTTGATTTTCTGCACAAAAATTAGACACCAAAGTAATTCTGCTGAAAACAGCGTCAGTCCGTGTTAGTTGCATCCAATTCACACAAGTTTCGAGGAAAAACAATAGCAAAAGTGTTCGGGGAAGTAGATACGTTTTGGACGTATCAGCGCGTCGCTCAGTCTGGGGGCGGATTATTCCCCGGATTGTCCGAGGCTAGGGCGGAGTTTTCCTCAGGCCGGATAATCCGGCCCCAAAAAACTCCAACGGCTCCATCTGGACAGGGGTATAAAAGCCATGTCTTCCCCTCCTGTCATACCTCTTGGTTCATTCGAAAAAGATCAGACCAGTTGCAAAAGCTCTCTCTCTAGATCTCCCACTTCAACCACCGAAAGGCTTCGATATTTGGCGGAATTGAAGGAGGAGACATCATACATCGTCATCACGAATCAAGTGCATCAACTCCTCTCCATTCACTTGGAGAAATCCCCGATCTAGTACTCTCGTTAATATCTAGATCTTGTGTTTTGTTATTGATAACTATTGTTCTTGTGGAAGCTTGTTGTCATTATGGGAGCCTCCAATTTGGTTGTGGAGTTGTGCCTCGCTAGTTGTGTAAAGGCTTCGGTTCCCGCCTCGAAGGGTTCCTATAGTGGAAAGGTGGATCAGGCCTTTGGTGGCGGGATCTATCGGAGAACAGGGTGAGGCCTATTGTGGCGTGGTGGTCTTAGTACCACCCACCCCTCCAACGCAGATGTACTTCCCTTAACAAGGAAGGAACTACGGTAAAACAAATCATGTGTCTCCGCATGCTTCATCATGGTTTCCTTGTTCCTCACTTTACTCGTCTTTACTCGCTAGTAGTTAGGTTTGCATATAGGGAAATTCTATATAGTAGTATATCTAGAGAATTTACCTTTTGTATCAAGCCTAAAATTGAAAAAGCTTTAAAATTTGAAGTATCACCTATTCTCCCCCCCCCCCTCTAGGTGCCCATACGATCCATTTCAATTGGTATCAAAGCCTCGGCTCTTTATTTGGGCTTAACCTCCTAAGAGAAGTATGGGTACTAAGGAAAATGGGAATGAGGCTATGGACAAGGTCACAATGGATGACCTCAAGATGTTGGAAACAACCTTGTTGAAATCCTTTGGGACTAAGATGGAGGAGATGCAGCAAATGATTGCTCGCCTCACATCATCTACAACCCCATCTCTATCTTCCTCTGAGGCCACCACTCCTCTATCTAAGGATAAGTCTACGCTGGATCTAAGGAAGATGAAGTGGTAGGTGAAAAACATAATGGTTTCGCCTCTAAGAAGGGAAGTGGTAAGGAGGACTATAGTGAGGTTCCTCATCTATATTCTCCCGACCCACCTACCCCTCATCCTCATATAAACAATAGGGGTGATCCACCCAAGCTTACTGCATTTTCATTTAATCAATGGCAATTCTTAATGAAATCTCATGTATGTAGTTCATCGATTGAGCTTTGGAGGATTATCGAAGATGGTCTTCATATTGGAGACCCCACCAACTTGACTAGGAGAGAAGTTGTGGATAGTTAACTGAATGCAACAACTGTCCACATGATTCAGCTCGGAGTGGGTCCCAAGGACATGCCCCACATTAAGCACTTCGACACCGCCAAAGAAGCTTGGGATGCACTCACCGACCTATTCATTGGAATTAAAAGCATGAGAAGAATAGGTATGATGCCCTTAGGAATGAAGCTGAAGGATTTTACATGTTGGATGGTGAAGACCATGAAGATATGTATAGAAGACTCAACGGCATTGCAACAACATTTAGAAAGCATGGAGCCACTCACATTGATGATGCTTGGATCAAAAGGAAATATGTGAGTGCTCTAATGCCATTAGAGCCAATGGACTTGAAGAGTTTGCAAGGTAGACACAACTACCATCAAATGACTTCCAATGAAGTCATGCAAGAAATGGCGTCATTCAAGGTTGCATCTAAGAACGCTGAAGATGCCTGTGCTCGGGCTATTGCAATGCAAAAAGGAGTCAATGTTGCTCTAAAGGCAAATGTTGTTGAACAAGATGAGGATGAAAGAGGATACGAGGGTGTCTCCATGGGCTGTCCCAAGGAAGTCAAGCGTGTTCATGGTGAGTACATGGCTTTCTATGCAAGGAATTTTTGGAAGGATCCAGCCAAGGCCAAGTCTGAACTCGAGCACAAGAATGGGTCAACTGGAAGAAGAGAGAATGGCCCAAAACTGAGAACATGCTACAATTGTGGAGATAGGTTGCACTTTGTGGCTGAATGTCCATATCAAAGTAGAGAAGACAATGGTGGCAGGCTCATCCTTAAAGAAAAGTCCAAGGCACCTCAAAAGAAGCCATTTATCAAAAAGATTGGTCCGTACAAGAAGCAACCCAAAATTGTCTTGGTGGCACAAGAAGAATATTCCTCTACAAGTGAAGACAAAGAGGATGAATATAGTTCTCGGGAGGTGGCTGCTATAGCCACCACATCTACCTCGTCATCACTCTTCGAATATCCAAACAAAAATGTCATCAACAACAACGTCACTTGCCTCATGGCAAGAGGGTCCGAGGTATCATCTTCTATTTCTTCATTTCCTAAGACTAATATAAATATGGATATGGATGATCATACTAGTCTTAAGATAAAAGAAGAAGTTATTGCTTTGGACAATTTTTTCACTAACTTGCAAGGTGAGCACAAACTTCACTTTGATGCTCTTATGAGTCAACTTGCTCATTCCGAAGCTCTTCTCGAAGAAAAGGGTAGAATTAAAAGAAAAGACACCTTGGAGATAGCCTCCTTGAAGAATGCCTTAGAAGAAGAAGAGGAAGCTCGAGTATCCTTCGAGGAGAAACTCGAGTCAATTGAGGAATCCCATGAAGAGGTTGTTGCCCAGCTCATGAAAGAACGTGACAATGCTCTTGCTAAGGTAAAGAAACTAAAGAAGGAAAAGGTTGAATTTGGGGCTGCTCATGCTAGACTCTCAGAGAAGTTTGAGAAACTTGACATTGCTCACAAGGCATTGGAGATTGAACATTCTACTCTAAATGAGTCTTGTGATCATCTCCAAACTCAATTGGACAAGTATGATAGGCCTAGCACCTCCACTCCATCTTGTGGACACGAAGAAATTGTTGAAGAAATACAAGGCTAAAAGAAGAACTTGTAAAGGGATCTCAACATAAAGGTAAAAAGGTCCTAGATGAGGTGCTTAGCAAGCAAAGGACAAACAATGGGAAAGAAGGTCTTGGTTATGTCCCCAAGACAAAGAAGAAGAAGAACAAGAAGAAGAAGAAGAAGAAGAAGAAGAAGAAGAATAAGAAGAGCAAAACTACTCAACCAAACACAACAACCACCTCTAATGACAAAACTAACTATGATGGTTTTGCAGGGGCTAATAATCCTAATTATGAGTTATTTTGTGAATATTATGGTGATGTATATGCTAGCTATATAGGTCCTTATGATAGTTACATTTCTTGGTCTATTTGGGTTCCCAAGACCCTTGTCACTAACATGAGAGGACCCACTGAAAAATGGGTACCTAAAACCAAGAAGTAACTTTCTTGCAGGGCTATGCTTCCGGCGGGTCTAAATGGGTACTCGATAATGGGTGCACTAGTCATATGATCGGAAGCAAGGATATCATCTCGGAGATGCGGCCAAACCATGATGACATAACCGTCTCCTATGGTGACAAGTCAAAATCTGAGGTATTGGGTCTCGGCAAAGTTATGGTTGCTCACGATATCTCTCTCGTGGACATCATGCTTGTTGAGAACCTCGGTTCCAATTTACTTTCAGTTCATGCCCTTGGTAAGATGGGCTTTGCAGTTTTTATTGATGCTAATTTGGTGGTACTCTTGTGGAGCAAGTCTCTAAAGGTCGCTTTCGTGGGATATGTCGAAAATGACCTATACGTGGTGGACTTTTCGGGGAAAACCACTACAGGCCTGATGTGTCTTTTCGGAAAGGCCGGCGCGGGTTGGCTATGGCATCGCCGACTAGCCCACGTAAATATGAGAACTTTGCAAAGTCTCCACAAGGGTGGCTACATCCTTGGACTAAAAGAAAATGTTTCCTTTGCCAAAGATCGTGTTTGCAGGGCTTGTGTTGAAGGGAAATGCATGATTCTCCCCATCGAAGGAAGACCATTATTTCATCAAAGAGGATTTTGGAGCTCCTCCATGTGGATCTCTTTGGTCCTCCATCTCATGCAAGTCTCGGTGGGAAGAAATATTGCCTCGTGATTGTTTACGATTACTCAAGATACACATGGGTCTATTTCTTCAAGTTGAAGAGCGAGACTCAACAAATGGTCATTGACTTTGCCAACAAGGTTCAACGTCAACACAATGTCCCTATATTGGCAATAAGAAGTGATAATGGCTCCGAGTTCAAGAACTACACCTTAAATGAATTCCTAAGTGAAGAGGGGATAAGACATCAATATTTTGCTGCATACACCCCTCAACAAAATGGTGTTGCCGAGAGGAAGAACCAGACCTTAATGGATATGGCCAGATCTATGCTAGCTGAATTTTTAAGTCTCCTTATAACTTCTAGGTTGAAGCAATCTCTACCGCATGCCATTCATCCAACCAGCTCTATCTCCGCAAAATATTGGATAAGACTCCGTATGAAATACTTACTGGTAACAAGCCAAACATCTCCTACTTCTGGGTATTTGGTTGTAAGTTTTTCTTTCTCATTAAAGGAGTTCATTTATCTAAATTTGAGTCTAAGGATTTAGAAGGCATTTTTGTTGGTTATGGTGCCGAATCCCACACTTATAGAGTCTACAATAAGCTCTCCGGAACTGTTGTAGAGTCTTGTAGTGTGTTGTTCGAAGAAAATGATGGCTCCCATGCGGGGAAAGTTGATGTTTGTGATGCAGATGTTGAAATACCCCAAGATTCCATAATAAGAATGGGCATGGGGTTTTTCCACCCCATTGAGGAACCCCTTGTGGCGGATCGGGAAGGACAATGCTCTACTCAAGTAGAGCCCTCATTGACCCAAGCTCAACATGCTCCTTCCATTGGAGAAACTTCTACACCAACTCCACAAAATGCTAATGATCAAAATGCTCCTGAAAGCTCTAGGCCAGATTATCCGGTAGACACCGGGTTATCCGGCCAAACACCCTCAATTGGCAGAAATGATCAGCATGTCGAAGAATCTGGTGCAAGTCCCAGGCCAAATTTTCTGGCTGACCTCGGATTATCCGGCCACTTTCCAGTTCGAGCATGATCCAGTCAAGTATGCAAAGATTCTTCAGGTTCTCCTAGGTCGGATTAACCAGCCCCACCCTCGGCCGGATTATCCGGCCCTAAAAATCCTGAAGAGCAGCAGCCTCCTGTTACGGCTGTTGATCAACATCAAGGGCAAGATTCATCATATCCTATTCCTGCTAATCAAGTTGAAGATCAAGGCCAAGCCAATGATTCCAACGAAGACTCAAATGATGAAGTTATTCCCCCAAGAGACAATAAGCTTATTGAACTTCGTCACAAAGCTCGTGCATATAGGAACCTTGAATTAAGGGGTCACACTCTTGACAAAGTTGTAGGTGATCTTTGACGAAGGGTATCCACAAGAAGGGAGATGGCAAGTTTCGGTAAGCATCAAGCTCACATCTCAATGGTGGAACCCAAGAAAGTGTTTGAAGCTCTTGAAGATCCGGACTGGGTTGTTGCTATACATGAAGAGTTGAATAACTTTGAACGCAACAAGGTTTGGAAATTAGTAGAGAAGCCCAAGGATTGCCACAATGTTATCGGCACAAAGTGGATATTTAAAAATAAGCAAGATGAAAATGGCATTGTTGTAAGGAACAAGGCAAGACTCGTGGCACAAGGCTATTCCCAAGTTGAGGGCATCGACTTCGGCGAGACTTATGCTCCTGTGGCTCATCTTGAGTCCATCTGTATCCTTCTTGCTTATGCTGCTCATAATAATTTCAAATTACAGAAAATGGACGTTAAGAGTGCTTTTGTTAATGGTTCTCTACATGAGTTGGTATATGTAAAGCAACCCCCAGGATTTGAGGATCCTAACTTTCAGAACCATGTCTACAAACTCGATAAGGCACTCTATGGCCTTAAACAAGCCCCACGTGCATGGTATGAGCACCTTAAAGAGCTTTCGTTAGACCGTGGCTTCAAAGTTGGGCAAATCGATCCCACTCTTTTTAATAACAAGGTTAAGGGGGAGCTCTTTGTATCCCAACAATATGTAGACGACATTATCTTTGGCTCTACTAATAAGGCTTTTAATGTTGAATTTTCAAAGCTTATGACTGACAGGTTTGAGATGTCTATGATGGGGGAATTACGGTTCTTTCTTGGATTTGAGATCAAACAACTTACAGAAGGAACCTTGATAAATCAAGCAAAGTACATCCAAGACATGCTCAAGAGATTCAAGATGACAGATCTTAATGGCGTCGCCACTCCGATGTAAACAAAATGTCACCTTGAACTTAATCCCCATGGTAAAGATGTGGACCAAAAGGTATACCGGTCCATGATCGGTTCTCTTCTTTACCTCTGCGCATCTAGACCCGATATAGTGTTAGTGTGGGGGTGTGTGCAAGGTATCAAGCAGCTCCTAAAGAAAGTCACTTAGTGGCAGTCAAGAGGATCTTTCGATATTTGGTTCATTCCCCTAACTTTGGTCTATAGTATCTCGAGGGCTCCAATTTCTCTCTATGTGGTTATACTGATTCAGATTGGGCTGGTGATAAGGATGATCGGAAATCCACTTCTGGAGCTTGTCAATTCTTGGGCAGATCTCTAGTGCGTTGGTCATCTAAAAAGCAGAATTGTATCTCTCTCTCCACTGCCGAAGCTGAATTTGTTGCTGCTGCTAGTGCCTGCACTCAGTTATTATGGATGAGGCAAACTTTAAAGGAATACGGTGTCAACTGTGACAAAGTGCCTCTTTTATGCGATAATGAAAGTGCAATTAAAATTGCGTACAATCCAGTACAGCACACAAGGACGAAGAAAATTGAGATTCGGAATCATTTTATTCTGGACCATGTTGCTCGAGGCTATATTGATCTATCTTTTGTGAGCACGAAGAACCAACTTGCTGATATTTTTACGAAGCCACTTGATGAAGCAAGGTTTTGTTACTTGAGGAATGAGCTAAATATTGTTGATTCCAGGAGCTTGTCTTGATTACCCATGCACTCACTCTTACATCTCAGTCTTATTTGGTCTAGGTGCGGGCATGGATATAGGGGGAGTGTGGTCCTAATTGATTGGGCTAACCCTCCCCCCATAATGCCAAAAGCAAGTCAAATTATTTCTCTTAATATCATTTTGTGATATGTGAGCTTATTGATGAGTATTGGTCATGAACCCAAGATATATCTTCGTGGTGTCATACTATGCACTCCAACAAGGTGGCCTCGGCCACCGCCCTCTTCCATGAGAAGAGTTCGATTTATGTGCATCTTTTGGTTGTTTTTGCTCATCTCATGTTCTTATGGAAATCACACTCAATTTTGTCCTTTAGTTGATTTGATTCTTGCAATTTTGAGTGTGTAGTACCATCTCAGTTTGGTTCTCTTAATACCAAGCCTCTCCCTACCCCTAAGCCATCTCTTCTTGCACACAAGTCATTTGTTCACCTTGTGGGGGTTTTGTTTGGGGACATGTGGGCCTGAATTTGTGTGTAATAGAATTTCAGATTTTAGGCCGGATAATCTGGCCCAAGTGTAGGCCAGATAATCTAGCCCTGGCGGCTGCAGTCTTTAAGGTCTGGGACCGGGGGAAGGGCTCATAACAAGCAGCACTTCTCCCTCGAACCTGTCCATCTCCCCAGCCGCCGCATGCCACCCCCACCCTCCCAGGAGCCTCTCCGATCCCCGAATTCTCAGGGCCTCCCCGGATCTTCTTCTCCGCGCCTCCGGGTACCTTCTCCTCCGCGTTCTTCCTCCAATGAGTGAGGGTAACTCCCTCTCTCCCCATCTTTGGCTTGATGTGTCACTTATTGGGTGGAACGTTGTCTAGAAGGTTGTTGCTTCGTGTAGAGATTGTAGTCCTGCAGCATCTAGACCCGATCTACATTTTTGCATCCAATCTAGGCGATTCTAAAATTTTCTGCCAGGGCCGGATTTTCCGCCCCTGGCCAGGCCGGATAATCCGGCCTGACAGAGTCAAAACTGCTTCAGTTTCGTATGGATTTTGTGCATTGTGTATGATTGGACTTAGGACTGTTTGCCTACTATTTCTACATTCTCTCTCGGACTTGTGTGTGTGATTATCCCCATGCTATCTATCTTGTTCGTTTCACAGGTGGTTCCGGTACTCCCAATACCTACAAGCATAGTCCTCGTGCTAAATACTTTCGGGACGATGTTCAGGGTAACTTAGTGGACGAGGTTGAGCTGAGGAGAAGGAAGAACGAGGCTGCACACATGGCTGAGCAGGCAAAGAGGGATAGGACCAGGAAGGGTGTGTCCAAGTGGAAGGAAAAAGAACCCAAGATTGATTATAAGAAGATGGATCCTATTACTTTCTCTTCCATTCGTCACTGTGATCTATTTGATGAGTTAGCGCATGATACTGAGCTGGGTGACTCTCGTTTTTGGTGTGCTAAACAAAAGGGTATCTATGAAGATGTTTATGCTCAGCAGAAGATTCGGCCTATGCATCTTCTGATTATTGCTGAGGCCATGGAAAAACATCATCTTGTTGATGCAATGTATGTGGCTGAGCAGATGGGGCTGCACCATCTCATGGTTCTTCAATGCTCCTATGATTCTGAGATTGTGAATCAGTTCTTCTCCACCTTGGTTATCTGCGGTGATGAGCATCGCACCATGAAGTGGATGACTCATGACAGGCCTATGCAAGCTGATTTTCGTGCTTTTGCTGGGGTGCTTGGATATTCCTTTCGCAACAGGGATCGTGCTAGTGGCCACCGTATCATCACCAAACTCAATCCCAAGAAAGATGCAGTCCTCTCTCTGTGCACAATTGACAATGGTATTGTGGGCACCTTTGCTGGTCTTTCTCCAATATATGCTAGCTTGGTGGGTCTCTTCCGTGATTCCATCACCCCAAGCGAAGGAAACAATGACAGGATCCATGGTCATCTGGTTTAGCTCCTAGCCTTTTCTCATGAGGTTGCATCTTGTGAGGATGAGTCCGTTAATTACAAGCTGGATGTGATGGACTTTATTTACCATGAGTTGAGTCATGCCATGTTAAATAGGCTATCCATCCCATATGCTGCATACATTATGATGCTGATCAAGAACCTGCTTCCCACTAAAGAGTTTAACATCGATGTGGAACACAAGGCGAAGAAGATCTACACCAAGGTTAGGAAGACCTCTCACCCATCTTCTGCTACTGAGAGTCTCATGAGGGATGCTCGTGCCAATGCTCGTAGGCCCCCAGTGCCTCCTATTGCTCGTGAGATCAATCAGCTCAATTGGTTCCAGCGGAACATTCTTTGCATGGGGGTGGACACTCGCAAGGGACAGTATGAGGCATACAAGCAGCGCCATGAGATGGCTCACACTCAGCGGCTCATTCTCCACCATGTGTTCGGAGCATCAGGCGATCCCCCTACTCCTACTACTCCCACACCATATGCTTGGTGGAATTCTCCTTCTGGGCTGAACTATGGAGAGATTAAGCGTCACATGTTTCCTTCCGCGGCCACTGTTGATGAGGAGGAGGATGACACCGAGGAGCTTGCGGATGAGGATGAGGATGGGGATGAGGACGACGATGATGACTACGAGTGATCCCTTGGGGCGCTAGCATCGCTCTTCTTCCTTTTTGGCATTTCGATGCCAAAGGGGGAGAAGTAGTTCTATTCGGTCTTCGTGGATTTGCATGGGTCGGGCACAAGCATTTGCACTTTATCTTTTCGGTCTTTCTCTCGCTTGTGCCCATTTAGCATTGAACTTTTATTTGTGATTTGTTCTGTATGAGACTATTTTGTGTGGCTCTGGATTTATCTTGTGGATTATCCTTATGGATTCATCTATCATATTGGCTATATTGGATATCCATATCGACGGAGGCGCTCATTATGGCTATCATTGGATGTTCTTATGATATATTGAGGACGCCTCTATCTCTCTCTCTCTCGGTGGTATGAATACTTTGCATATGTTTTAGTGAAATAGACTTGTACCTTGTTGTGTGTATTTGTATTCAAATGCAAATTCTATTATGCACACATTGAGGGGAGTCTTTTTCATTCATCAAATATTGTTGCCTTGAGAACTATCTTGCAGATCCTAGTATTTTTATCTAACACCAAAAAGGGGGAGATTGAAAGAACATTTCATGATTCCATATGTTTTGTGTGTTAGATAACAATATCGTGGAGTTTTCTCATGTGTGCTAAGTGTGCAGGGAAATGTTTATTGTGTTTGGGGGCCAGATTATCCGCCCCCATCAAGGGCCGGATTATCCAGCCTGGCCCTCTTGGCAAAGGCTGGCATGGTGCGAGTCTCAGACTGGGGGCGGATTTTCCCCCGAAAAATCCGAAACATGGCGGATTTTCTTCCCCTGACCGGATAATCCGGCCCTCACCTTGGGCCGGATAATCCGGCCCCCGGGAGACGAGCAAGGGCTAGCATGGCGCGTCGCTCTAACTAGGGGCGGACTTTTCCCCGGACAATCCGAAGATCAGACTAGTTGCAAAAGCTCTCTCTCTAGATCTCCCACTTCAACCACCCGAAGGCTTCGATCTTTGGGGGAATTGAAGGAGGAGACATCATACATCATCATCACGAATCAAGCGCATCAACTCCTCTCCATTCACTTGGAGAAATCTCTGATCTAGTATTCTCGTTAATATCTAGATCTTGTGTTTTGTTATTGATAACTATTGTTCTTGTGGTATCTTGTTGTCATTACGGGAGCCTCTAATTTGGTTGTGGAGTTGTGCCCCGCTAGTTGTGTAAAGGCGTCGTTTCCCGCCTCGAAGGGTTCCTATAGCGGAAAGGTGGATCAGCTCTTTGGTGGCGGGATCTATCGGAGAATAGGGTGATGCCTATTGTGGCGTGGTGGTCTTAGTACCACCCACCCCTCCAACGTAGATGTACTTCCCTTAACAAGGAAGGAATTGCGGTAAAACAAATCCTGTGTCTCCGCATGCTTCATCACAGTTTCCTCATTCCTCACTTTACTCGCTAGTAGTTAGGTTTGCATATAGGGAAATTCTATATAGTAGTATATCTAGAGAATTTACCTTTTGTGTCAAGCCTAAAATTGAAAAAGCTTTAAAATTTGAAGTAGCACCTATTCACCCCCCCCCTCTAGGTGCCCATACGATCCATTTCAACATGTACTAGTAAACTGCACGTGCCCTGCACGTGAAACTCAGGTAATAGACATCTGACATATCATCACTATATAAAATTATAATAGGTAAAGCAAAAAAATATAATAGGTAAAATTGGAACTACTACAAGTAAACTGTGTAGGTTGCTTTGAATGTTTTACGGAAAAGATCTTAGAGGTATCCATCGGAGGTGCGCGAGGGGGGTCAATTAATATACTATTAGAAACCAAAAGAGAGTTTTGACGACAGGTTCATCTTCTTTCTAAGATTTTGCGTGTTGACAGTTTAATGAAATTAGGTCAAACTTGAACTACAAGTAATAAATTGTAGGTTGCTTTGAAATTTTTATGAAAAAAGCTTTTGGAGGTATCCATCGAGCGGTTAATTACTATATCAGAAACCACTGAGAGTTTTGACGAGTGGTTCGACTTCTAGCTAAGATTTTGCATCATGAAAATTTTGAACGCCTTTTGAAAACGATCACATGAATTAGGGAGAGAGGGGAAATGATACGTCTATTCTCGATGGGCAATCCACAAGCTTGAGGTGCACCTTAGGCTTAAATATAACTTTATTTTTCCACTATGTATAAGGTGAACCTTAGGGGATGCCACATAGTAGGCCATATTAAGGTGTGATTTTTTACACAATGCAGGAGTAGTATATTTCTTTGCTTAGACATATGGTCACCTCTGTCCATGCGATGTACATGCTGAGAGAATAAAACATTTGCAGGGGAAGGGGGCAGAAACGAAGAGAAGTTGAAGGCGGTTCCATGTCAGAGCAAAGTTATGATGGGTTTCTGACATGAGGTACTCCTGCGGCCTTACAGTGTACTACACTATGCTAGTACTAGTAAATTTCAGGACATATGCATGCATAACAAATTGTGTGTTTTCTCTCTCCTTTGTTGCCTCTCACCATCCATCCTCCCTCTCTCCTATCCTTTCCCCTCGCGCACCGGCCCGGCTGATCTCTCCCTCATCCACAACATGGTGTTGTGCGCGTGTGCCTTGGTAAGGCGGCTCTGTGTCTCTGGCGTGTTCGGCAGCCGTGTTGGTGTGGAGTAGGGACGAGGAGTACATAGGAAGGAAACCACTTTGGTCCTTCGCAGCAAAAAAAATTCAAACTTTTCTGGTTTTCGAAATTTTCACTTGCTTCCCAAACATCGGGAGGGAAGGTTACTCAAAAGATCGGCCATTCATAGTACTTCTTATCTTTATCTTGTCTTATCTCTTACAATACCATACCATACCACTGTATAGTGTACGGATAACTTCGAACATTGACCATTGGATCAAGACCGGAAAATCCAAACATTGCTAACCGTTGGATCTTCTTTTCCATTCTTAGCATCTACAAAGATTCTACTGATAATTTTTAGCACGATGAACGCTAGTATGCGCAAACCTCAAAACACACACTCCATTGCTCAGTTTCAGGTTCTTGTGCTAAATGCATGGACTTGGGTGCAATTTTCATTTTTATGAGGTCCTTGATGTAACTTGTACTTCCACCGACCGTGTTAACTCTCAAGCACCTCGCTCCTACGCCACAGTTAAAATAAAATGCAACCGCCCCAATTATCAAACAAACTGGACCACAGTTTCTTATACGTAATACCCAAGTTTTTAGTACTAGGATTTTTCAAGCTTCCTAGCTAACTTCGCACACTTCAGTGACTTCTTGTCGATTAACGAAATTAGGTCAAACTTGAGCTACTAGTAAGCGTGATAGATTGCTCTTGAATTAAATGTATTTTCGGAGGTATATGGGTGCATCTTCCTGTAGTAAACAATGTCGTTAGTGTGAGTTTCCAACTATCAGGAAATAAAATTCTCAGTTTTCTGAGTGATGACGAGAAGGTTCTTTTCCGTAAAGAAAGCTTCTGAGTGATGATGAGAAGGTTCTTTTCCGTAAAGAAACTCGAAGAATATGGATCTCAATGCCATAAGCCAAGCTTCTAGACATATTAAGTGGACCAACGTGTTTTACTTATGATTCCCATATGTTTTTTGAGTTTTGAAACTCCCTAGCTAATTAACTCCGCCCACTTGAATGACTACATGTCGATTTATCGAAATTAGGTCAACCTTGAACTATAACTAAATTGTAGGTTGCTCTGAAAGTTTTACGAAAAAGCTTTTGGAGGTACTGTACTGATCGGGGGGTGTCACAATCAATATATGAGAAACAACCGAGAGTTTTGACAACGGGTTTGACTTCTTGCTAAGATTTTGCATCGCATGACACTATTTAACAAAATTGGGTCAAACTGGAGCTACACGTAAGTGCGATAGATTGCTGTTGAAATATATGACTTTTTAGAGAGCTAGATGGGTGCATTTTCTTGTAGTAAACAATGCCGTCGGTACGGTGTGATTTTCGAACTATATCAGGAAAGAAGATTCAATTATTATCAATTTTCCGAGTGATGACGAGCGAGGTTGTTCTTTTCCATAAAGAAATGTCCGAAGAATAATATTGGATCTGAATGCTAGAAGCCAAGTTTACTGACATATATAGTTGACCAACATGTTGTACCAACAATTCCCATGTTTTATTTATGAGTTTTCAAACTTCCTAGCTAACTCTTCACATTTGACCAGATGACTTTATGTCGATTTATCGAAATTAGGTCAAATTGAAACTACAAGTAAATTGTAGGTTGCTTTGAAAGTTTTATGAAAAATCTTTTGGTGGTACCCATCGAGGGGTCACAATTAATATATCATAAAACACCGAGAGTTTTGACGATATGTTCAACTTCTTGCTAAGATTTTGCATCTTGACAATTTAACGAAATTAGGTCAAACTTGAGCTACAAGTAAGCACGATAGATTGCTCTTGAATTAAATGTATTTTCAAAGGTAGATCGATGCACCTTGTTGTAGTAAACAATGCCGTCAGTGTGAGTTTCCAACTATCAGGAAAGAACATTCAATTCTATATTTTCTGAGTGAAGACGATCGAGGATAGTTGTTATTTTGCGTAAAGAGAAGTCCAAAGAATATTGGATGTGGATGCCACAAGCCAAGTTAACAGACATATATAGTCGATCGACAACATGTTGTACTTGCGATTCCCATGTTTTATGAGCTTTCAAACTTCCTAACTAACTCTGCCCATTTTAATGACTTTAAGTCGATTTATCGAAATTAGGTCAAATTTGAAACTACAAGTAAATTGTAGATTTTTCTTTGTAATTTTTGAAAATAAGCTTTTAATTTGGACGTAGCCATCGAGAGGTCACAATTAATATATTTGAAAACAACGAGAGTTTTGACGATGGGTTCATCTTCTTGCTAAGATTTTGCATCTTGACAATTTAACGAAATTAGGTCAAACTTGAGCTACAAGTAAGCGCGATAGATAGCTCTTGAATTAAATGTCATTTCCGAGGTAGATGGGTGCATTTTCTAGTAGTAAGCAGTGCCGTGGGTGTGAGTGTTCAACTACTAGGAAAGAACATTCAATTCTACGTTTTTCGAGTGAAGACGAACGAGGTTAGTTGTTCTTTTCCGTAAAGAGAAGTCCAAAGAATATTGGATGTGGATGCCACAAGCCAAGTTGACAGACATATATATAGTGGGTCGACAACATGTTTTACTTACGATTGGATCTGCAAGAGGTTGTTCTTTTTCCTAAAGAAAAGTCCGAAGAATATTGGATCTGAATACCACAAGCCAAGTTTACATACATATATATTGGACCAACATGATGTACCAACGATTCCCATGTTTTATGAGTTTTCAAACTTCCCAGCTAACTTTGCCCATTAGAATGACTTTATGTCGATTTATCGAAATTAGGTCAAATTTAAAACTACAAGTACTAGTAAATTGCTCGTGCCCCTCACGTGAGACTCAGATAATAGACATCTGGCATATCATCACTATATAAAATTATAATAGGTAAAGCAAAAAAATATAATAGGTAAAATTTGAACTACTATAGGTAAACTGTGTAGGTTGCTTTGAAAGTTTTGTGGAACAGCTCTTAGAGGTACCCATCGGAGGGGGCGCGTGGGGGGTCAATTAATATACTATCAGAAACCAAAAGAGAGTTCTCACGACAGGTGCATCTTCTTGCTAAGATTTGCATCTTGATAGTTTAATGAAATTAGGTCAAACTTGAGCTACAACTAAGTGTGATAGATTGCTCTTGAATTTAATGAAATTAGGTCAAACTTGAACTACAAGTAATAAATTGTAGGTTGCTTTGAAAGTTTTATGAAAAAATATTTTGGAGGTACCCATCGAGCGGTTAATTAATATATCAGAAACCACAGAGAGTTTTGACGAGTGGTTCGACTTCTAGCTAAGATTTTGCATCATGAAAATTTTGAACACCTTTTGAAAATGATCCCGCGTATCCGAACATAGTTTGTGCCCCAAAATTTCAGATACTTCGAAATTCCCGTTTGACCCCTATTAAATTCGGTGGGTGGGGGGCTTCACTCATAATTTTCCCAGTATAGTGCTAGCAGTACCTAAACCCAACTCCACGCCACACCCTCCCCCTCTCTCTCCTCCAGGAATACGTCATCGGTCGGAACATCCCCGCTGCACTTTAGCCAGCGTACCCGCACACCTGATTTGCTCAACGAACCCTCTTGTCCAGCGTGCTGAGCACATCATCGACCACCTAGGATCTTCTCCACAAACGATGTAGTCCAGCGTTCTGCTCGTATCCTCGCCCGCCCAAGATCTGATTCCCCGTCGTCGACACCCACTACGACCGTAGCACCTTCGGTGACCTCAACGTGACCCGTGAGGATGCGGAGGAGTCCTAGATGCCGCCCCGACCGAGGTAAAACCAGATCTCCTTGCGTGATTTGTTTGTTGGCAATGTACTGTATTCATGCTAAATTTCCTAACTAACAGGTTCTTTACTTGATATACACATGTTATGTACTAAATTAACCCGTTGTGGTTATGCTTAAACTCCACACATTGAACTTTTTTTATGTACTGTACTATTTCTTTATGAATTATTAGTCACTTAACATATTTGTTTACATTCTCTGTTGTACTTGTCCACATGTGATATGATTATATAATATCTCTCTCATTCGCCAATTTACAAACTATAGTATTTCCATCGTGCTATTGTCCTGCTATCCTATACTACACATTTACACACGTCATACTATTTGACCATTATGTACTGTCGATTTGATCCCTCTTAACCTACGGCTCAAACTGTTTGATGTTATTCTGCAAGGAGCAGCCTCAGTTTGCACACGATATCATAGAGTGAATGGCGCCTATAATCTCGTAAGACCCCATCACTTTTGTTTCACTTTATGCCAATGTATATCATGTTGGAACCTGTTTGTATGCCTTACCTTTCTGCAGAGGAGCAACAATGGAGTACAAACTCCGCTCGTCCACACGAGCCGCCGTAGATCTCGTGTAACACCTACCGTAAGGACCCCCACCCGAAGTTTGGTCCTTGCCACATTTTTTGTTTGCTTAAATTTACCATTTGTCTTTCTTGTTTTCATATTTTTTTGCCAAAAATTAGCGTCAAACATTTTAGTCCCACTATGGTCTGCTTTTGTTCCATGTGCTTAGTTCAATTTCCTAGATATGGAGAGGCCGGGTGTATTGCATCTGAGTTGTCTGATAATAAGAACAAGGTCGCACTAACGATAAGATCCACACATGTATCATAAGGAAGTTTGTGCAGTTCATCTCACTCTTGTATCTAATGTGTATCATAGTTACATGAACTGGATATTATAATACGAGGCACTTGATGATTCAGTTTGTTGTTCTCAGGCCACCGAAGTGTTGAAATTATTTGGCTATTCATGAATAATTCAATGTATGATTGATTGATTCATTGTTTGTCTGAAATTATCTGGCTAGCATATTCGAGGCTCACAATTGATGTGTTTTTGTTGGCTCAGTTACACTTTTTTTGTCTATGATTAAATCAGTGGCAGATCTCATTGTGTAGTTCCTGGCTAGTTTATATATGAGAAACATAATGGCTTAGTTTTAATATTCATTTTATTCATGTTCTGCACATTCTAGTTTGAGCAGTCTGCATCAGGTACTTTGGTTGATTGCTCGCATTGTTATTTGATGACCCACAAGTATAGGGGGTGTATCGCAGTATTTTCGAGGGAAGTGAAACCCAATTTATTGATTCGACACAAGGGGAGCCAAAGAATATTTATAAGCCTTAACAACTGAGTTGTCAATTCAGCTACACCTGGAAACAATCTTCTCACAGCAGTTTATCAGTAGCAACAGTTTTGTAGTAGGAATAGCAAAGTAACAGCAGTAGTAAAGCAAAGACAGTAGTAACAAAAGCAGTAAACAGTGGGATTCGAGTGCGGTAGACAATTCAAATAGCAATCAGAACATAGGGCAATTGCAGATAGATAAGATAAAGCATCCAAGTACTATACGGTCCTAGGCATGTGTTGCATATATAGGCATACGTGCTCGCAATGAGGACTTGCACAACATCTTTTGTCCTACCAGCCCGTTTGCAGCGGAGCCTCTAGGGAACTACTGGCAATTAAGGTGCTCCTTTTAATAGAGCACCGGAGCAAAGCATTAACACTCCGGGAACACATGTGATCCTCACATCAAAGCCATTCCCTTCTGGTTATCCCGATTTCTGTCACTTCGGGACCATAGGTTCTGGACAAGAATGTGTGTATACAACTTGCAAATAAGACCAAAAACAATACTATCATAATGAACCAATAACATGCTCAGATCTGAAATCATGGCACTCGGGCCCTAGTGACAAGCATTAAGCACAACAAGTCGCAACAAAGTCATAAAGCACTAATAAAAGATACTAGACACCATTCCCTAACAATCTGATGCCATTACATGAACGATCTCATCCAATCCCTACCATCCCCATAGCATATAGCGGGGGATTACTCACTCATAGATGGGGGAAACATGGATGGTCGATGGAGATGATGGTGGAGATCGATGGAGATGGCTCCGGGGGCACTTCCCCATCCCGGCAGGGTGCCGGAACAAACACTTTCTGTCCCCCGAATCTCCCCTTTGGTGGTGGCGGCGCTGCGGAACTTCTTCTAGAAAAACGTCGAACCTCCCGTAGTTTTTAGGTCAGAAGGCTTCTTATAGGCAAAGAGGGAGACCGAGGGGGTGCCTGGGGACACCACACCATGCCCTGGCGTGGCCAGGCCCAGCCCACGCCTGGGAGGGTGTGGCCATCCCCTGGCCCTCCTCCGTCTCGTATTCTAGCTCTTGGAGTCTTCTGGAAAAATAGGCACTTTGGCTTTTGTCCCGTCCAATTCAAAGAATATTCATTTTCTGACTTTCCTGGAACCAAAAACAGCAGAAAGCAGGCAGCTGGCACTGTGGCTCTTGTTAATAGGTTAGTCCAAGAAATCATATGAAAAGTACTCCAAAGTGTGGACAAAACACAAGAAAGGAGATAAAACCAAGCATGGAACATCAAAAATTATAAATACATTTGCAATGTATCAACATCCCCAAGCTTAACTCCTGCTCGTCCTCGAGTAGGTAAGTGATAAAAAGAAAGAATAATTTTTGAGGTGACATGCACCATCAAAGACTTGACCAAAGTACTTGTAAAACATTCAAAGCTGGGATCATAGTACTTCAATCATAACATGAAAGACAAAGTTCTAGCAATAAGACAAAGAAACTATGATGCAACATGAAAAGGCACAAACAAAAGATTCATGAATAACAATGTGTTGCAAGACATTTGTTTGTTTCACATAAAGAAAACATAGCATAGTGGCACTCAGATTGTCCCTCATAGAGTAGCAAACAAAAATGCATAGGACACCTTCAAAGTTTACAAGAGTGACTAGATACAAATAGTTTAAAACAAGCAATATCAAGGTATGCATCAATCAACAAGTCTTGGGACAATGCACATAGAACTAAGAATGGCCACTATGCTCTCAAGAAAGTGCTCATAGAATGTGTGGAGACTCGACAAGGAAATGAAAAGGTTTTTCAAAAGTTTGAAAGGCTTCCAAATGCTGAAAGTATGATACTCGTTAGCTTTGAGCTCTCATTGCCCCTATCATAAGCATCTTTAAATGGTTAAGGTTAAAGTGACACAACTAAGAGGATATGCTTGACAAGTTATAAATCGACGTCTCATGCCCCTTACTTATGAAGACTGATCCTCATGCTACTCAACTTCAGTCACAAGTAAGCTCTTGTCATCGTTAGTATATACGTATCATAGAGAACCGCCAATGGGGTACCCCTTACACATGACACAGGATCTATCCCATAATCAAAATGACAAGGCAAGCAGACAATGAGCATCTCAGCGATCTTTTTATTTACTATGTGCATAGATTTTTATTGAGGATGCTTCATAGAATGCTCATTATGGTTATGCTGCAAGTTTCCACCATGATTAGGCATGGCTTAGGCTAGCAGCCCAGGCGTTTCTCTAACATACATACAAACTCTATGATCTTACAAGTTCCACTTTTATTTCACACTGTCGGGATCCATAAGTAAAAGGACATGATATCAACTAGGTACAAGTACCAATGAAATGTTGAAAGCGGTCCCCATGATACATGGTTCTGCTAACTTCAACTCATAAAGCGCAAGCATATACGCAACAAAGAAGGACGCAATGGTTCAGGTTTATTAAGTGCAAGAAGGTAAAGTGTGCCATCAAGTTCGTGAGAGCTTTACTAACTAACTTTCTCATAACAAGCAAACATTTTATTCAGAAGAAAACAAGGCATATTGAATATGCACGGGAGTAGCAAATAATGCTAATAGGTAGGTATGGTGGACACTTTGGAAATATTTGGTTTAGGGAGTTGGAAACATGAGTAAAACATACTCAGTGAAAGTGAAGGCTAGGAATAGTAAGGTAGCGACAAACGAGAGAGCAATAATGGCCATAATCACGCAGAGCGACAAAACATCATTTATCAAAGCATAAAGTGATACTACAAGTTGAAAACTACAGGATCATAAAGGCTTATGGTGACTTGGGATAGTCATAACATGGTGTGAGCATGTGGCAAATCAACCCAAATAAAGCATCAAAGGAGAATACCACAATACTATGCTTTAATATGCTCAAACAATGCATGATTCTTCCAAAGCACATTAAGCAATCTCAATTGTTTATAACAAGTAATGCTAAAACAAAGAATACTAAGCATAAAGCCAAAACAATATCAAGCATAGGCCACAGTCAAAAACAAGCTCTCTTTACCACTTAAGCTTCCTACTCTTTTCCAATCCAAACCAAAGTATTTGAATACCAATGTATGAAAGAGGAGGTCCAACCAATTTATTCAGCAAACTAAGCAAACCATGCAAACTAAATACCAAAACGAAAATGAAAGAGAAGACGCTCCAAGAACAACACAACTATGCATGAAACAATAAAAATGAAGTGTTTGGAAGAAACCTGGGATTTTTATTGATGAAGAGGGGGATGCCTTGGGCATCCCCAAGCTTTGACTCTTGTACTTCTTGGATATTTCTTGGGGTGACACGCGTGGCATCCCCAAGCTTGAGCTTTAGTCCATCCTTCATCTCATTACTCATTCCTTCCATACACCTGAAATTTTTCCTTCATACAAAACTTCACACAATCTTTATTAGCAACATTAGTGCACTCAAGATAAATAAGTCTTAAGGTTCAGTTCTAACACCAAATAAACTTCCATTAGAACACTAGCTACTGTAGCACTTCCCTCAAAAAGCTCAATTCCCAAAAGAACTAAAAAAGGAACCAACAAGAAGCAAATGCAGAAAATGGCAGAAATCTGTCAAAACAGACCAGCAGGTAAAGATGAATTGTTTCGAAGACCTTATGTTGCTCAAATCAAAAAGTGTTGAACTAACGAAAGTTAGATAACAACCTGGGCAGAAGCACAAAAATTCACGCCTCAAAAAGACGTACAGAAATTTTACACGAATTTTTACGGTGAAGCACAGAAATCTGTTTCAGGACAGCAACTTTCCCAATCATTACTTCTCTCTCATTAGAGGTTACTCCTGGCTCAAAAAGCAAATAAAAAGGATAAGGAGCGGTTATTACTGAAGTAATAACTTCCAAGACTCATCTAAAACTTTTGGGTTATCTCCCAATAAGTACTTTTCTTTAACGCCTTTAAGTTAGGCAAAAGCAAAAACTGAAAATGGATAGAATAGAAGTAAGCGGAGATAATCATGGTGAAAACATTGTTTTGTTCAATGAAATCCTTTTGTTAACAAGGTTGATAGCAATAGTCCCAATCATAATAGTTTCAAATTTTTCTCTTGGTATGGGACAATATATTTCTCCAACTTGAATGCCCTCACATGTTCAATTGAATTCAAAACCATAAGTCTATCAATCTTCTTGGGGAAATAGATAGTATGTTCCTTGTCATTCACATTGAAGGTCACCTTCCCTTGATTACAATTAATAACAGCTCCTGCAGTATTTAAGAAAAGGTCTCCCAAGAATAGTAGACATATTATCATCTTCAGGCATAAAAGTTTGAGAGGATGCTCTCATAAGAAATATGAGTTGAAGTAAAAGAGAGCATCAAGAAGCAAATTCAAAACACATTTAAGTCTAACCCACTTCCTATGCATAGGAATCGTGTATGCAAATAAATTCACAAAGAACAAAGTGACAGGCATAGGAAGATAAAACAAGAGTAACTTCAAAACTTTCAGCACATAGAGAGGTGTTTCAATACCATGAAAACTTCTACAACCATATTTTCCTCTCTCTCATAATAATTTTCAGTAGCCTCATGAATAAACTCAACAATATAACTATCACATAAAGCATGCTCTTCATGATCTACAAGCACTAGAGCTTTATCATAAACATTTTCAAAAGAATCCTCAGGAACATAACATTCATCCTCCTTTAGTAAGCATGGAGGACAATCAAGTAATGTAAGGGATAAAGAGTTACTCTCATTAGAAGGTAGGCATGGGTAGCTAATCCATTCTTCCTCCTTTTGTTCATCACTCTCCTCCTCTTTTTCATCTAATGAGATTTTAGGTTCATCAATTTCTTCTTCCATAGGATCCTGCAAGGCATTAGTCTCTTCCATTTGTGGAAAGCATCTATTAAAATATTCAAGAATATAGCCATTTTCATCCTTGTAAATATCAAATCAAAATTTAAGTATACAATAAACCTCATACTTATAAGGTGAATCATCAATATTTTCAAGCAAACTAGCAAGTTCAAAAGCACCCTTCCAAGCAATAAATTCTTCAGTTTGTTCCGCATCATAAAAGTCATAAATTCCTTTAGCATAGGAGGATATGGTATCATTATCATTATACTCACATTGAAAAGGGAGGTGTTTATACCTCTTTCTGCAATGAGATTCATCACAGCAATAAGTTACATTATAAGTAGAGCACGTGTTTCTAGCAATGGTATACAATCTATCAATTTGTTCCCATAAGTGTTTCCCCTTTTGTAACAAGCGGTGTTCCTTATAATAATATTTTTGATCTTCCGTGAACCCACCTTGCCAATAAGCTTCAGTTTCAAAGAAACCAACCATTGACAACAAGCATGATAAGGCAAGACAATAACAGACCAACGAAAATAACAACTAGAGTAGAAACTACTTTTTTTGTATTTTTGATAAAGAAACAAGTAAACAAGGAGAAAATAAACTTAGCTTAAACAATAGTGAATCCAAGTGGACTTGATAAATAAAGCTATGCTCCCCGGCAACGGTTCCAGAAAATAGTCTTGATGACCCACAAGTATAGGGGGTGTATCGCACTATTTTCGAGGGAAGTGAAACCCAATTTATTGATTCGACACAAGGGGAGCCAAAGAATATTTATAAGCCTTAACAACTGAGTTGTCAATTCAGCTGCACCTGGAAACAATCTTGCTCACAGCAGTTTATCAGTAGCAACAGTTTTGTAGTAGGAATAGCAAAGTAACAGCAGTAGTAAAGCAAACACAGTAGTAACAACAGTAAACAGTGGGATTCGAGTGCGGTAGGCATAGGGATGGATGGACGGGCGTTGCATGGACAAGACAATTCAAATAGCAATCAGAACATAGGGCAATTGCACATAAATAAGATAAAGCATCCAAGTACTAGACAATCCTAGGCATGTGTTCCATATATAGTCATACGTGCTCGCAATGAGAACTTGCACAACATCTTTGTCCTGCCAGCCCGTTTGCAGCGGGGCCTCTAGGGAACTACTGTCAATTAAGGTGCTCCTTTTAATAGAGCACCGGAGCAAAGCATTAGCACTCCATGAACACATGTGATCCTCACATCAAAGCCATTCCCTTCCGGTTATCCCGATTTCTGTCACTTCGGGGCCATAGGTTCCGGACAACAACGTGTGTATACAACTTGAACATAAGACCAAAAACAATACTATCATAATGAATCAATAACATGTTCAGATCTAAAATCATGGCACTCGGTCCCTAGTGACAAGCATTAAGCACAACAAGTCGCAACAAAGTCATAAAGCACTAATAAAAGATACTAGGCACCATGCCCTAACAATCGGATGCCATTACATGAACGATCTCATCCAATCCCTACCATCCCCATAGCCTACAGCGGGGGATTACTCACTCATTGATGGGAGAAACATGGATGGTCGATGGAGATGATGGTGGAGATCGATGGAGATGGCTCCGGGGGCACTTCCCCATCCCGGCAGGGTGCCGGAACAGAGACTTTATGTCCCCCGAATTTCCCCTTCGGTGGTGGCGGCGTTGTGGAACTTCTTCTGGAAAAACGTTGAACCCCCGGTAGTTTTTAGGTTAGAAGGCTTCTTATAGGAGAAGAGGGAGACCGAGGGGGTGCCTGGGGCCACCACACCTTGCCCTGGTGTAGCCAGGCCCAGCCTGCGCCTGGGGGGTGTGGCTAGCCCCTGGCCCTCCTCCGTCTCGTATTCTGGCTCCTCGAGTCTTCTGGAAAAATAGGCACTTTGGCTTTTGTCCCGTCCAATTCCGAGAATATTCATTTTCTGACTTTCCTGGAACCAAAAACATCAGGAAATAGGCAGCTGGCACTGTGGCTCTTGTTAATAGGTTAGTCCAAGAAATCATATGAAAAGTACTCCAAAGTGTGGACAAAACACAAGAAAGGAGATAAAACCAAGCATGGAACATCAAAAATTATAGATACATTTGCAATGTATCATTATTCAAAATGAACTTGTAGTTTGTTTCCCAAGTCTGTTGTTTAAGTAACTTGTTTTGTCTTTGTCTCAGCCATCTTCAAGTAGAGCAGTCATTTCACAGAGCAGCACATGCTCGCATTGCTCCATGGCGCTAGCTGGTCCACTTATTCAACAAGAAATAGATGTATGAGCCACCACTGTTAATTGCTTCCTTCCTTATATATTACCGCATTGACACATTTAAAATTCATGGTGGTGTGATTGCATGGTAATGCTGTTATAACTTGTTTTGTGTTTGTTTCAGGCTATAAATGACCCTCTGAATGCCGAACAAAGACCCGCTTCTCCAAGTGGCACATGCAGCAGTGACAATACCTATTGCTCATGGCACACCGCTTCGACTGATCCTCGTTTTTCAGCCGAAAGATTATTTAAGGATGCCCTCCAAGATGCCCGTGATATTGTTGAGCAAGAAGCCAACAAAACAGATTCAGTAATCACCATAGCACACAAAGACTTATATGAATTGAAAAACAGGCAAGCTTTAACACAGAACATACTTAATAATCTCATCTGCAGCTCTCATGGGAAGCAAGTTGTTACATGTCTCGGGATACAAGCTCCATAGAGACCTTTTCTGTAACACCAGTTATGGTGTTTTTTTAGTTGTCTGGACTCTGATGCAACTTTTATGCTTCATTTTATTACTATCAAGTTTACTGAGGATTGTAATAATCTACTATCATTTGCAGTTGTAAGTTGTTTGAGGATTGTTACAAATTGAGCATCTATCAGAATTACTACACACACATGAAAAAACAGTGAAATTGTAAGAGGTACAACACACGATCTACCAGAACAGGGAGAACGTCCATTGTATTACACGAGCACCATAGAACTTGCAAAATTCATAGACATTCACTCAACAAAGTGAACACATAAAGAGCTAACCTAAAGAGAATACATCAGGAGCATACCCACACAATCCATCAATCTGATGGATAGCCATGATAGTAATCGTAGTGGGTACTCACCGACTTTGAAGCATTTCTGCCTAACCGTTTCCAAAAACTTTGAGCCAAAATCTCCCACCTAGGGAGTACCATTTTTATATTATTATTATTACTAGATGGACGCGAGCCAAATTCCAAATCTCAATCGAGCGGCAAAACCGCACACCCACTTTGAAGCATTTCCCGCCCCTCTGTTTCAAAAACTTTGAGGTACAATCTCCCACCGGGGGAGTACCATTTTTGTATTATTATCAGAAGATGGGTGCTAGTCAAATTCAAAATCTCAATAGAGCGGCAAAACCGCACACCGACTTTGAAGCATTTCCCGCCCCTCCGTTTCAAAAACTTTGAGGCAAAGTCTCCCACCGGGGCAGTACCATTTTTGTATTATTATTAGATGGGCGCTTGTCAAATTCAAAATCAAAATCGAGCGGCTAAATCATACACTGACTTTGAAGCATTTCCCGCCCCTCGGTTTCAAAAACTTTGAGGTAAAATATCCCACCGGGGCAGTACCATTAGACGGACGGTCGCCAAATTCAATATCTCAATCAAGCGGCAAAATCACACACCGATCTAGAAGCATTTCCCACCCCTCATTTTCAAAAACTTTTGACTTCAAAATTATGATTCTACCCATTGTTCTGACGCCCTATGGGCAAGCTAAAGTCGGTAGCTTGGGGGCACGATCGTAATTTATGTTTATGTTCACCTCCTTAGTCCGGATTTTCCCAAATTTTCCCGCTGGTCCTTACAAAAATCCTAGCCCCCTCTCTCCCACGCCCTCACCTCCACGACCACCACGCGCACCGGCCGGCGGTCTCGTGCACCGCCGCGGAGCTGCTTCACCAATGCTCACCCATCGGATCTAGTTCACCGGGTCTCTCTGCCACTGCACCGGAGCTGCGGTGTCGTTCACCACGCTGATGGCATCATCGACCACCCAAGCTCTGCTTCCGGAGCGCCGAAAGCTACTCAATCGTATCGGATCCGCTTCACCGGTGTACACCGAACATGATCTAGTTCAGGGAGTTCCATGTCCACCACTCTAGACCAGCTGCTCGGCCGTAGCCGTTCACTGCACTGGATATGCCTCAGCGACACTCTCGTCCACCGCGCTCAAGCCGGCATCGACCGCCCAAGATCTGCTTCCCCGATGCCAATAGCCACCACAACCGCATCACCCGCGGTGACCTGGACGTCACCCGCACGGTACCAATGATGCTTAGACGCCTCTCCGACCAAGGTTAACCAAATCTGCAACCCGTTTTTGTTTTGTTAGCAGTATAGCAGGTTCAAGTCTATCGCAGTGAACTGCATTTTTGTCATCGTGCTCGTACATACAAGTCAGTGGGCATGCCTGTTATTCGTGCTAGTACATACAAGGTCATTAGACATGTTGGTTTGCATTCACTGCTCTACAAATTTCAAGTCATGGACATGTCTATTATTTTGTCATACACATGTTCTTAGCTACTCCATACAACAGTAATTGCCTGCTACCGTGTAATTCTTGCAAAATATGAAGTTAGCGAAAAATATTAGTGTGGATTCCCTGCTCTACAGTTCCTAAATCTATCTGGTTCATCCTGAGATCAGTTTCTGCTATTATTTCCTCCTTGGCATCGTTCTGCTATCCTGTAGTAGCCGTTTAAACTCTTCGTACTAATTCGATTATAATTTTTTTGTTGCCATCTGCTTCTTCAAAAGCTGCATCACTAACTATTTCCTTTTTCTTGCATATAGCTCAAAATGGAACAATGAACATGTTGGTTTGCATAGCCTATTCTACAGCTTCACAAGGGATGCCATTAATTCCTTATCTGGTGCTGGTTCGTCCTGACAACGGAATAACTGTCCTCTACTATGTAGTTCACTCGTGGTTTGCATTCTTGCTCTAGAAGTTCTCTTATGATGCCATTATAATTTCTATCTAGTTGATTCTTAGCTATGACAGTAACTACATGCCATTGTGTTGCTCACTGCAAATTCTGAGTCACCCAACCACTATGCATTCTAGGAGATGCCACTGCTTCCATATATATTTGCTGAAATGACCTCGCTTGTTTATATTTGCTGAAATTCTAAGAAACACTTTGTTTGATTGCTCATTTCATTCTAGACACACTTGTCTAATGCTTGTTTGTCCTGTTCTACAGGTTCATGAGCGACGCCATTATATCTTGCATCTGGTTCTGGATCTAGTTTGTCCTAAGTCACGACATAACTATCCTCTATAATATATAGTTCATTCGTGGTTTGCATTCCTGCTCTACAAGTTCTCGTATGATGCGGTTATAATTTCTATCTGGTTCATTCTTCGCTATGACAATAACTGCATGCCATTTTGTGTCTCAGCACAAATTCCGAGTCACCCAACGTCTCTTGCATTTTAGGGTATAGAACTGCTTCCATATATATTTGTTGAAATGACCTGGCTAGTTTATTTTTGCTGAAATTCTAAGCCACACACTCACATTTTTTGATTGCTTGTTTCGCGGTAGGCACACTTGTTTAATGCATGCTTTCTTGTCCTGTTTGTTTGACGTGTTGGTCAATAATTGAACCATTGACCAGTTGTAAACTCCAGATCATAGCTCCTATCATATTTGTCCAATGAGTAGTTTGTCTTGTTTGATGTATTAACTTGTTATTACTTAGTTTCAGGGTGCAATTATTGCTATCGCCACCAAAGAGGGGGCTGTAAGATCATGTCTCCTCCAATGTAGCTGTCAGACTCAAAGGAAGATGCAGGTCATCAATTGAGGACTCTACTATCAACTTGATTGTCAACTGAATGCTGATTTTTCTTTCCCTTGATTTGATAATATGTAATAATTTTAAGAAGTTTGCAGCTGGTGTAATATCTAGATAACTCGCGTAGGCCATGTATGCATTTAGTTGACACCATCCACACATTTGCAGTAGTCATTACGGTAACTATGCCAGGTAGGTCGTTAGGGAACAGTACCGTGCTTTCGTATTGGCCCGTCGTGTATTCGGCCGATGATGAACAGTAAAAAATGCTAGATTATATAGACGTTTTATGATATTGGCATGGGCTTCAGAAAAGGCCGAAACTGTTGTGGCACCCCGCTAAACCACTACTAGAAAATCACTGTGTTTTTGTGCATTGCATCATCATGACCGCATGCTCATGTCATCATGCCACATTGCATTTGAGCATCGTCATCATCATGCATGGTTTTGTTTAAAACTATTTTTGAAAAGCTTGGTTTTGTTTTCTAAACGCCCTGTCTTTATTTCAAATTAAAACCCCGGTCTCTTCCAGATATTTTATTTGTCTAAAAACTAATTACAAAAGCCTTTTACATAATAAATAAATATTTATATTATTTTGGGAGGTAGCCAGCCAGGCCCAAAAGCCCAGCCGGCCACCTCCAAAACCCTAACCCTAAAGCCCCACCGACCCTAACCAGCAAACCCCAACCGCCGCCGCAGCAATACCCAGCCCCACCTACCCCCTGCTCGAACCAGTCCCATTGCCTAGCCACCCATCAACCTTCTCTCTCTCTCTTTCCTCCCCCCCTGGCCCCACCTGGCCACCTGCCGCCACCCCCACACACCGCATGCACCATCCAGCCCTGCCGCCAGCCTTCCTCCACCCTCCACCTCACCCTGTCTAGTCCCAGCCCGCCACCTCACCTGCTGGCCCCACCCCTGTCTCCCATCCACACACGCAGCACACAACACACGCACGCTTCCGCCCACCCCGTGCCGACCACACCAGGATTCCCTCCCCCGGCCCACTCCCCTTGTCTGTTTCCCCCCGGTCCCACCCACGCGCATCACGCGACGTCGACACGCTCGCCCCTGGCACACGCGCTTCCTCCCGCATCCCCTGCCTCCTTCCTTCCTCGCATCGCCCGCTCCCCTCGCACTTGGCCCCGCTGCTCGGGAGCCTCCTCGTCCAGCCTCGATCCCCACCACCACGTGCTCGGCCCCATTCGTGGCCCCCTCGTCTCCTCCTTCAGCCATGGCCAGTGCCCGCCGCGTCGCCGGCCTAGCTGGTCCTGCTCTCCTCGTCGCCTCCTCCGGCCCGCCTCATCTCCACCACCCTCGGCCCCAGCGGCGCCCTCCTCTAAGCCCGAGGCCGTCGTCCCCTCTCTTCCTCAGCGCAGGCCGCCCCTCCTCCAAGCCGTGGTGCCTGCCCCCTCACGACCTCCCAGCCGGCGCCCTTGGCCGCGTGGGGCCGCGCCACGCCGGTTCCTCGATGTCCCCGTCCTCGCGCTGCTCCGACTCGACCAGTGCTTTTGTTTGGTGCGGAGGTCCTCTTGTTGTAGATCCATGCCTCCACTAGTTGTGGCTACACATGCCCCGTGATCTTCAAATACCCGTGCTGCTACATGCGGCTACGCTTGTCCCTGTTGATGAGGTAGTCCGAGGTGAATCCTTTTGTTGCTAAGTCCAAGACAACCGTTGCCAGGAGTAGAGCTGAAGAACTAGATGAACCTGGGAAAACAACGATGCTACCCGAAGTCGACAAGTGCCTCTCCCGAAGAATCACCGACAAGGACCATCCCTATGCCAAGTCCTCCCCCGAAATCGCCATGACCTTCGTCGCGGAGATCGAAGACCCCAAATCTCGGCCCCGACCACCAACAAGATCACCTTCCCGGAACATCAAGATCTTCCGACGCCGAGACCCAAGACCGACACCATCACCGAGGACTTCTACAAGAACGCCCAGTACGCCGACATGGAACCGACGAGTTCTCCGAGTCCGAGTGGCATGATCTCCTACCCGAAGATTCCCGGACGCCAAGATCTTCTCCTCAGAACGCCATGATCTCTTTCATAGATCCGAAGACCCTGAACCCCGGAGTCCGAACCTCGTTCCCGCCGAGACCGATCACTATCGAACCCCGAACCCCCGGAACCAAGATCTTCCGAACCCAAATGTGTGACCCTAAGCCTCTATTTTTATAATATGACATATACCTATCGCATCATTAAATCATCATGCTTGCATACATGTCATCTGGTGGCTTGGGTTAAATAGTCGATTCACCTAAATTAAATATGGAGTCTATATGCGGGCTATTCTAGTCTTATTCCGGACTCCATTTAAATTTGTGTAGCGAACCGATACCATGTTTTGCCTTGTTAGGACAACATTTAAAATGCGGGGTATCTAAATAACTTGAACCTTTTAATTAATTGTCGGGACCCCGGTTCCGCTTAATATTGCCTAATTGCACCGCACTTTTGCCATGCCATGCATCATACCATGAACATGCCAATTCTTCTGTCGTAGCATTAAATATTGCATCCGGTGTTTCTTCTACTGTTTGCTTCTTCGCGGACTAGGACGATGAGTGGATGCGAGTATCGACAAGTTCTCCGGATGAATCTCCGGCAGTGTTTCCCAGGCAAGCACCTCTCCCCCTTCTACCTATTTTGCATTTATAGTCTTTATTCCCTCATGTTGATCTATTGCTATCCGTTTTGTGATGTTTTAGTTTCCATGCACCAGTTATATCCCGTGCAGCCTCTATATTGCCATGGACACCTCCTAATACCTGTTGTTTGGTAGATACCGAGCCTTGCGAGTCGTAGTTGCTTGCTCAGGTGCGATCTCGTGTTGTTGAGTACCACAGTTGTTGTTATGCTGGCAGATGTTTATGGTGGAGATGATCATGTCTTTAATTACAACTATTAAATTGCTGTGATAACTAATGAAAGTGGCACCGGTGAGCAATTATATGTTATTTGGTTTTTCATGCCCAATTGTGTCCCGTAGGCCTCGAGTACTTGATACATGTTCCTTGACTATTCGCACTATCCACATCCGGGAGAGTCTATGAATCCCCCTTAGCCAGAGCTTGATTCATTTCTTATTTCTTGGGGCCACAAACTAGTTTGGGGCTTTATTACTATCCTGTACCTATGCCATGCTTTATTGTTTTATTTACGATTGTGCGTGGAGCACCTGTACTGTTTTGGATCGTGACACGTTTTTGCTGTATCGACAAGCCCAGTCACACTTTCGGGTGCCCAGTCATTTACCGCCGTCCACACAAACCCTGGGTCTATCTCGGAGCCAGCCAACTTCGTCGCGGGTAGCTTAGTGGGGTGGCCCCCTAAAATATTTTATGAATCCTGTGATTGCTTTGTCGTGAAAGCCTCGTTGGGTTTTGAGTTGGTTTTTCCGAGGTTGATCGTGTGTGTGTTGCTATTTGTGCACCCCTACATGGTAAATCTTTCTGAAAGCCGTGTCCGCGGTTATGGACGACTTGGAGCACAGTATCTCGATCATAGACAAGCATAACTAAAGTAGTGTTATAAATTTGACTTAATATGTGACTAGTAATTCAGCTTCACTACAATGGAATGGATAATAAAAAAATGCCAACAACTGGTGGATCTGTGGTGATCTGTGTCATACTATACCTGCCTAGTAAGTATTGCAACTCCAATGAAATGTGATAAAAGTGCCAACAACTGTTGGGTTTTGGGATTCCTCAGGACAATTATATCTGACTAGTAAATGTTCCAACTACCACGGAATGGTTAATTAAAACTGCCCACTACTTATGCTTCAGGATGACTCATGCTATCTATATCCGATTAGTAAGTGCTACAACAATAACGGAATGAGTAAAATTGCCAACTGCGTGAGTTCCTTGGTCCGACTTCCTCGTTTGGTCTCGAGGGGGAAATACCAGGATGGGTATGTTGGTGTTAGTATCAGGCTGGAACCGAATAGGTCTTTCTTATCGCTCTCTAATAGCCAAGAGTTAATCGAGTCTCTATAGGTTGTTCAGTGCATGTTGCGCTACCGCTTCAGTCCACCATACCTATGTAGGCGAGAGCCGCCGAATTCTAGCCTCGCTGTGTACTGGCTTCAGTACTGACGCTCCTCTTTTTCCTTTGCCCTTTGTCGGCACCCCTTTTGTTTTAGCAGGTTTGAGATCGACCTCGTTAGTAGGGTTACCCTTCCGACTTGGCCTGGGCAGGGTTATGGACGCCATTGGTTATTCTTCAGGGCGCTTAGCCCCATTTGCATCTTGTTCGTACTCGGACGCTGTAACGTTTTCAAGGTGATTTGGATCTTGGTATTGTATATCTTTATTCTTGACTCGTTGAGTCGCTGTTGTATATATATCTGTTTTGTGGGTCCCATCGAGGACAGTTATGTAATGGTATTACTTCGTTTTCCACCTGCACGAAAGTCCCTGGTGGGCGTCCTTGAATCGTTTCTATGCGGGTTTGGCGGAAAAGGGCTAAAACTTGCATAGGGCCGATTTGAGGGTGTTACAGAGTGGTATCAGAGCTCAGCAGTTGCGATACCCCACTGGTCTAGCCTGTAGGATAACCTAGCTAACGGCCGATGTAGAGTATCAAAAGTATTTTGCAAAATCGGTTGGCTAGATCTGATTAGCTCTGTTTTTACTCCTTACCTCTATGCTATTCTCCTCTTACCTTCGCGTGTTTTGAATCTATTCTCTTACCATTCCTTGAGTCCAGGGTTTCTCGTGGTTGGGTAGTCCGTCATACCTCCAGGGTTTCTCTTCCTTCCTTTTATAATGATGGAGCTACAATCATCAATCTGTGTCTTGTTGTTGTTACCATCATCAAATCTTTTTGGTCCTGGAACTCTTTATATGTATGTGCCCCTTGATGGATATTCGTATCGTTGAAAAACATATGAGAAGGATGAGTGTTGGTGAAGTTGGAGTATACCTTGAGCATGTGTTGTTCATGCCAATGGAACCATCGCAAAACCTGATCATTGTGTATTTTCGTACGATGTTTCTTTGTATCTTCCGGTGGTCCCCAACGTGACGACATTATCTACGTCAGATCTGATGAAGAGCCTGCATCATTCCTTTGTTCTCCGGACACCGCTTGTCAAGATCTTCAGTCTGAATTCTGAGAGTTGATTGCACGATTCTTTTGTTCATGTACAGAGTAATGCTTTGAGTGTGGGATGGAGTAGCTACCATACCACTACTCTTATTATTCGCTTTGTACATTGAATTGGAGGATCAATGCAATTTTCATTCCTTCCACGGAAGTTAAAGGTGGCCTTATCTTTTGAGACCTTTATCTTCGTCTTTGTTTCTCCGGAGTGTTCTCTCAACGAGCGCGAGCAACGACCCCTTATTGGTGGTGTCGCGAGGATTGACACGAAGCGAGAAGATTCAGATCGCTGGCCTTCTTTCGGTACCATGAGGCGGATCTCGAGGGCGAGATCCATTGTTAGTGGTGTCGAATTGTGGCACCCCGCTAAAACCACTACTAGAAAATCGCTGTGTTTTTGTGCATTGCATCATCATGACCGCATGCTCATGTCATCATGCCACATTGCATTTGAGCATCGTCATCATCATGCATGGTTTTGTTTTAAACTATTTTTGAAAACCCTGGTTTTGTTTTCTAAACGCCCTGTCTTTATTTCAAATTAAAACCCCGGTCTCTTCCGGATATTTTATTTCTCTAAAAACTAATTACAAAAGCCTTTTACATAATAAATAAATATTTATATTATTTTGGGAGGCAGCCAGCCAGGCCCAAAAGCCCAGCCGGCCACCTCCAAAACCCTAACCCTAAAGCCCCACCGACCCTAACCAGCAAACCCCAACCGCCGCCGCGGCAATACCCAGCCCCACCTACCCCCTGCTCGAACCAGTCCCATTGCCTAGCCACCCATCAACCCTCTCTCTCTCTTTCCTCCCCCCCCCATGGCCCCACCTGGCCACCTGCCGCCACCCCCACACACCGCATGCACCATCCAGCCCCGCCGCCAGCCTTCCTCCACCCTCCACCTCACCCTGTCCAATCCCAGCCCGCCACCTCACCTGCTGGCCCCACCCCTGTCTCCCATCCACACACGCAGCACACAACACACGCACGCTTCCGCCCACCCCGTGCCGACCACACCAGGATTCCCTCCCCCGGCCCACTCCCCTTGTTTGTTTCCCCCCGGTCCCACCCACGCGCATCACGCGACGTTGACACGCTCGCCCCTGGCGCACGCGCTTCCTCCCGCATCCCCCGCCTCCTTCCTTCCTTGCATTGCCCACTACCCTCGCACTTGGCGTCGCCGCCCGGGAGCCTCCTCGTCCAGCCTCGATCCCCACCGCCAGTGCTTGGCCCCGTCTGTGGCCCCCACGTCTCCTCGTTCAGCCATAGCCAGTGCCCGCCGCGTCGCAGGCGTAGCTGGTCCTGCTCTCCTTGTCGCCTCCTCCGGCCCGCCTCGGCGCGAGACCCTCGCCGCCCGCCTCTGGCCACCACCCCTGCCTCGCCAGCCTCCGCCGGCCACGCCTCGTCTCCACCACCCTCGGCCCCAGCGGCGCCCTCCCCTGAGCCTGAGGCCGTCGTCCCCTCTCTTCCTCAGCGCAGGCCGCCCCTCCTCTAAGCCGCGGTGCCTGCCCCCTCATGACCTCTCAGCTGGTGCCCTCCTGCGCGTTCGCCGCCAAGGTCGGCGTCCCTTCTCCCTGCAAGCAAGCGCTGCCAGGCCCTGCCACCGCCACGCTCTTCTCTTTGTCCTTCGACCTGCACGCCCACGGCCGCGTGGGGCCGCGCCACGCCGGTTCCTCGATGTCCCCGTCCCCGCGCTGCTCCGACTCGGCCAGTGCTTTTGTTTGGTGCAGAGGTCCTCTTGTTGTAGATGCACGCCTCCACCAGTTGTGGCTACACATGCCCCATGATCTTCAGATACCCGTGCTGCTACATGGGGCTGCGCTTGTCCCTGTGATGAGGTAGTCCAAGGTGAATCCTGCTATTGCTAAGTCCAAGACAACCGTTGCCAGGAGTAGAGCTGAAGAACTAGATGAACCTGGGAAAACATCGATGCTACCCGAAGTCGACAAGTGCCAAGCTCGAAGAATCACTGACAAGGACCATCCCTACGCCAAGGCCTCCCTCGGAATCGCCATGACCTTCGTCGTGGAGATCGAAGACCCCAAATCTCGGCCCCGACCACCAACAAGATCTCCTTCCCGGAACATCAAGATCTTCCGGCACCGAGACCCAAGACCGACACCGTCACCGAGGACTTCTACAAGAACGCCCAGTACGCCGACATGGAACCGACGAGTTCTCCGAGTCCCAGTAGCATGATCTCCTACCCGAAGATTCCCGGATGCCAAGATCTTCTCCTCGGAACGCCATGATCTCCTTCACAGATCCAAAGACCCTGAACCCCAGAGTCCGAACCTCCTTCCCGCCGAGACCGATCCCTGTCGAACCCCGAACCCCAGGAACCAAGATCTTCTGAACCCAGATATGTGACCCTAAGCCTCTATTTTATAATATGACATATACCTATCGCATCATTAAATCATCATGCTTGCATACATGTCATCTGGTGGGTTGGGTTAAATAGTCGATTCACCTAAATTAAATATGGAGTCTATATGCGGGTTATTCTAGTCTTATTCCGGACTCCATTTAAATTTGTAGCGAACCGATACCATGTTTTGCCTTGTTAAGACAACATTTAAAATGCGGGGTATCTAAATAACTTGAACCTTTTAATTAATTGTCGGGACCCCGGTTCCGCTTAATACTGCCTAATTGCACCGCAGTTTTGCCATGCCATGCATCATACCATGAACATGCCGATTCTTCTGCCGTAGCATTAAATATTGCATCCGGTGTTTCTTCTAGTGTTTGCTTCTTCGCGGACTAGGCCGATGAGTGGATGCGAGTATCGACAAGTTCTCCGGATGAATCTTCGGCAGTGTTTCCCAGGCTAGCATCTCTCCCCCTTCTACCTATTTTGCATTTATAGTCTTTATTCCCTCCTGTTGATCTATTGCTATCTGTTTTGTGATGTTTTAGTTTCCGTGCACCAGTTATATCCCGTGCAGCATCTATATTGCCATGGAAACCTCCTAATACCTGTAGTTTGCTAGATAACGGGCCTTGCGAGTCATAGTTGCTTGCTCAGGTGCGATCTCGTGTTGTCGAGTACCACAGTTGTTGGTATGCTGGCAGATGTTTATGGTGGAGATGATCATGTCTTTAATTACAACTATTAAATTGCTGTGATAACTAATGAAAGTGGCACCAGTGAGCAATTATATGTTATTTGGTTTTTCATGCCCAATTGTGTCCCGTAGGCCCCGAGTACTTGATACATATTCCTTGACTATTCGCACTATCCACATCCGGGAGAGTCTATGAATCCCCCTTAGCCAGAGCTTGATTCATTTCTTATTTCTTGGGGCCACAAACTAGTTTGGGGCTTTATTACTATCCTGTACCTATGCCATGCTTTATTGTTTTATTTATGATTGTGTGTGGAGCACCTGTACTGTTTTGGATCATGACACGTTTCGCTGTATCGACAAGCCCAGTCACACTTCCGGGTTCCCAGTTATTTACCGCCGTCCACACAAACCCTGGGTCCGTCTCGGAGCCGGCCAACTTCGTCGCGGGTAGCTTAGTGGGGTGGCCCCCTAAACACCCCTGAAATATTTTATGAATCCTGTGATTGCTTTGTCGTGAAAGCCTCGTTGTGTTTTGAGTTGGTTTTTCCGAGGTTGATCGTGTGTGTGTTGCTATTTGTGCACCCCTACAGGGTAAATCTTTCTGAAAGCCGTGTCCGCGGTTATGGATGACTTGGAGCACAGTATCTCGATCATAGACAAGCATAACTAAAGTAGTGTTATAAATTTGACTTAATATGTGACTAGTAATTCAGCTTCACTACAATGGAATGGATAATAAAAAAATGCCAACAACTGGTGGATCTGTGGTGATTTGTGTCATACTATACCTGCCTAGTAAGTATTGCAACTCCAATGAAATGTGATAAAAGTGCCAACAACTGTTGGGTTTTGGGATTCCTCAGAACAATTATATCTGACTAGTAAATGTTCCAACTACCAAGGAATGGTTAATTAAAACTGCCCACTACTTATGCTTCAGGATGACTCATGCTATCTATATCCGATTAGTAAGTGCTACAACTATAACGGAATGAGTAAAATTGCCAACTGCGTGAGTTCCTTGGTCCGACTTCCTTGTTTGGTCTCGAGGGGGAAATACCAGGATGGGTATGTTGGTGTTAATATCAGGTTGGAACCGAATAGGTCTTTCTTATCTCTCTCTAATAGCCGACAGTTAATCGAGTCTCTATAGGTTGTTCAGTGCATGTTGCGTTGCTGCTTCAGTCCACCATACCTATGTAGGCGAGAGCCGACGAATTCTAGCCTCGCTGTGTACTGGCCTCAGTACCGACGCTCCTCTTTTTCCTTTGCCCTTTGTTGGCACCCCTTTTGTTTTAGCAGGTTTGAGATCGACGTCGTTAGCAGGGTTACCCTTCCGGCTTGGCCTAGGCAGGGTTATGGATGCCATTGTTTATTCTTCAGGGCTCTTAGCCCCATTTGCATCTTGTCCGTACTCGGACGCTGTAACATTTTCAACGTGATTTGGATCTTGGTATTGTATATCTTTATTCTTGACTCGTTGAGTCGCTGTTGTATATATATATATATATTCTGTGGGTCCAATCGAGGACTGTTGTGTAATGGTATTACTTCGTTTTCCACCTGCACGAAAGTGCTTGGTGGGCGTCCTTAATCGTTTCTATGCGGGTTTGGCGGAAAAGGGCTAAAACTTTCATAGGGCCGATTCGAGGGTGTTACAAGTGTAAAAGCCGTAAACATAATGGGCCGACCTACAAGTTGTAACTCGACGTAACTGTAACAGGCCATAATGGTAACAGGCCATAAGATTAACAAGTCATAAAGAATAGGCCATAATGTAGCGAAACAACCCATCGTAGTAACAAGCAAGAAACCGTGAAATCCCAGAACGAATAAAGCCAAAACAGAGCTGGCATCAGCAAAGAAGGGCATAATAGTGAAAGGTCAGAATAGTGACAAGCCAGAACAGTAACGGCCTGAGAAATTTCCAGGCGAGGGCAGTAACAGGCTGACACATTTAGCAGACTAGAATAGTAAAGGGCCGCTTGTAGGCATGAACAGGTAAACCCCGGAACAGTGAAAGGCCAGGATAGTATCAGGCCTAAACAGTAATAGGCCATCTCAGACAAGGGTCGTCAGTAGGAGGCCCATGATGGGTTGTGATAAACAGTGATGGGCTGCCCGCAGGCCTTAAATATACATGAGCGACTTGGCGCAGGCTGCTAATGGGTCGCAGAGTGTTGTACCATCATGGGCCTTCATTAGGCCAAAACAGAATTGGGCCTGAAAGTTCCTGGGCCGCTGCTGGCTGCAACTTTGGGACCATTTCAAACAGTGCAGGACAAAATAGTAACGGGCCATCTTCTTATTGGGCTCCCCTAATGGATCGTCCCACTTAACAATTAGCAGGCCTTGTATGGGCTAGGCTTTTGCCATGGTTTCTGTGACCGTTAATGGCGGTAACCGGTTGTTAACGGCGGGTGCCACGTGGCATTTTGCATGATGTCAGCAGTCAATGCGGCTGGCAAACAGATCTACGACGGAACAAGTTTTCGTGGGTGAAGGTTGCGATCCACTAAGGTCAGGAAAAAAACGTGGTAGATTCTTTTGTGATGGGCATTTTACCACGAAGGGAATCCGTCGTAGAAGAATTTTTAGCCACGAAAAACGGGCCTTCAACCACGAAAATCGTCTGTTATAAAAGCCAACTTTTCTTGTAGTGAATCATATCGGCATGTTAGTTTTCTAATTGCACAAGAAATAGTTGGAATACCAGGGTCCCCAATCTTAGCAGGCATCTTATCACCAAAGCTTGTCATGACTGCTAGAGTCTAAGTTACCTTTTTCTTTGTATTAAGGATATATCACATGAATTTTTATAAGTAGGAACTTGAATTGCATTAGCCAAAGGAAGTTCTAAATGAAGATTACCTAGAACTTCGGCAAAAGAATCCTAAACGGTCTAATCTGGTTCATACTAAACACGATTAGGATAAGGACCTTTCTTCCTTGTGGGTATTACCTTTTCTTTTACCATTGCTACTAGTTCATCACCCTTTTTAGCTTTCTTCTTTATAGGCTTTTGCATCTCAGCTTGTTTCTCACCTGAGGTGATAACTTGCTCTTCTTGTTCCTTTCCAAGTTCAACCTCTTCTCTTGGATCAACAATTTCGGCATCAGAGTCATATTATTTTTATTTCCTTTCAGCTTCATAATCAATATCATCATGTTGGTCGACAAGGTCCTCTTCCTATTGACTCATTTCTTGAGTTTCTCTTCCTTTTCGGGCCTGTCCCTCTTGATACCAAGGTGGTCCTTGAGTTTTGTTATCTGATCGCATTGGGTTTTAACCATACTTAAATCTTTAGCAAGGTGCCTAGCGCATGTCCTAGATCTTCGAAAATTTTGGTTAATTCTTTATATTTTTCTTTTGAACCATTAAATGTTTATAATACTTTTCATGAAACTGACTATGTTGGTGTTTAAACTTTCGCATTACAAGATTCATTTCATCTTCTAGAATGAAAGTTTGTAGAACATCCACTTTACTTTCTTTAACAAGATCCGCTGTTATTCCTTTCTCTATCATGGACTTTTTAACTTCAGGCATAAGTTCCTGAGGTATATGAAATATACCTTTTCTTGGTTTGATATCCTCATTAGGGTTATATTGCTCATTCTTGAAGGATCTTACCTCGAAAAGCTTAATGCTCGAGTAGCGTCAGGTTGCTAATAGACCCTCCATGCGTTTCAAATCATCAGTAAACACATTGCAAAAGTATTGAAAAATTAAATGCTCTTTAAAGCCATGATTTGGGACTTTCATGATCATCCCATAAAATCTTCTCCAGACTTGATAAAAGTTTTCTTCGACCTTTTGGAAGAAGTTTGTAATGTCGCGCTTGATTTGCATAATTTTAGTAAACGAGCAATATAGCATAAATACTCGGATGCAATCTTCCTAGCTTTTTATAATGTGATTGGGAAATGATTATAACTAAGCAAAAGCTTTATCTTTTAAGAACGACCGAAAAAGTTTAAGGAGTACAAACCCCTTTGGTAGCCCTGCTGGTTTAAGCGTGTCGCAAAGGTCATGAACCTTTGTCAAATGATCGCTTGGATCTTCATCTTCTCGTCCTAAAACATAAATTTCCTTCAGCATATGGATTAGCTTAGGATATATTTCAAATTCTAGGCTTTTAAGATCAGGATAGAGAATAGGCATTTTTCTCAGGTGCCTAGATGGATTTCCATATTCTCCCAGTAATTTTTCAGGATCTTCGGTCCCTTGGGTGATGGTCAGATCTACCATCATAGGAATCATACTGTTCACGTCTACAGAATGTGATTTAGTAATTTTTTCAATAAATTCTAGGCGTATTTCAGTTGGAATACGGTCAATGTAAGGAGGTAAATAAGTTCTACCAGAACGCATAGTACCTCTATCTTCAGCAGGGATCTTGGAGAATGTCAACACTTACGAATGTCAAGAAACAAACACTTAGCACTTAGCTCCCGGTAACAGTGCTAGAAAATAGCTTGATGGCCTGCAAGAGCACATTTTCTTTAGAGCATGTTTTCATGGAAGTATTAATTCTAGTTTTTATATCGATCTCAATGAGGAGCTTAGGAAAGTGTCTATCTGAGGCGTTTCTGTCCACTTAAGGTGTCACGTTGTCTTGAGTGAATTGACTGCAAGTGTTGAAGATGGAAACAAGTGAGTGGAAAATGGAGTAGATTTAAGTACTGAAAGGAACTAGAAATAAATAACATAAAAGTAAAAGTAGAGAGATTGTCCGGGATTCCTGCAGATGAGAAGTTAGGCGCGGAGAGAAACGGTTCAAGGTAATAGTGAATGTGCCAAATGGATCTAAGTGGGATAAGTGATTGTGATACTTCTTATTCATATGCGAGTAGGCAACCAACCCATATATTGGTCAAGTGTCCTCTTGGTAGACTCTTTCTAACCCTAATGATCCGTCTATCTATTACCACAGTAATGATCAGCACATTAATTAAGGTCTTCCGACCATATCAAGGCTTTAGACTTGATCGTTCCTTGTTATCCTCAAGTTTTACTAGCACCTCTTTGATATCGGCTGTGTCACTCGAAGGTCGATGATTCACTAGTAAACAAGTTCATACATATGAGATCTCAAGATCATGTTATCCGGGCCCTTAAATTGGACAACAAGCATTAGGCAAACATAGATAATCATTCTCACAATATAATAATCACGACGACGATCACAAATAGGTGGAAATATAAAAGGCACAACACATCTTACCAATACCCTACATCTCCCACAACTATGGGGATTTACTCAGACATGAGAGGGAGACAGATCAAAGGCATAATCATATTTTAAATGGAAGTCATTTCAACTTTACCGTAGCAAGCCACAATACCGTCGAAGATCAAATCAAGTACAAACCAAGGTAGAATGGAGGTTCAAACCCTAATCTTACAAGTGTGAATCTCTCTCTCTCTCTCTCTCTCAATACAAGTAGGAATGATGGTGGAATTAATGACGGAGAGGTTGGGGATCATCGAAGGATGAGATGATGTTCTTCTCCCTCTTTAGACCTGATCTCCTCTCTTCTCGGACTATTTAAGGTGGTTGTGTTCGTATTTTCTCGCCTCTTCCTTCATGAAAGTTGCTTGTATTGATATAATAGAGGCAAACGAGGGTAGTACGAGCGGACGATACTAGTGGTCTCCGAGTATACCAATGGTCGTTACGGCCTCTAGACACCTTGATTGAAAAGGTCTTCAATTGGGGATTTGCTCAACTTGGTGTAAATAGCCCATAAATGCTCTGAGATCTTCCATAAGTGCTCAATACCTGAAAATCAATATAAGAAAACAAGATTTCGCTAACTTGCAATGTTAACATTAGTTGAAAGGTGAAAATCAATGAAACCCGGTGAGAACCACGAAATATCCTCGATAGAAAGTGTCAAAAAATAGAGCTATCAGCGAGCGGCACAGGCGTGCATTGGCAAGGATCCGCGACCAGTCTTTGACGTAGGTATTCTCATGGAGGTGCTCCATGACATAAGAAGCATGCCGACGATGGTGGAAGAGGTCGGCGATGGAAAATATGGTACAGCGTGTTACAATTGCGACAATAAGATAACGAAGAACGAAAACAAAACACAGCAAGGGGGACACATATTTAACGTGGAAAAACCTCTCCAACAAAGAGAGGAAAAAACCACGGGCGCCAGCCAGCGAAACTTCACTATATCGAGGAGTGTTTACAAACGCCGGGGATTTCACAGATGCAACTCTCCCAACCGGCGGCTTACAAGGGGTTTATATATCGGTGGAAACCTAGGTCTTCAACGATCCGTACCGTACCGCGGGGGGCTGTCGGCCCAAGCCTCCCGGCGACGGGCCTCGCTCCACTCGTCAGAAGTTGGCCTATACTTTATAGAATTTGGATCAACATATAACACAGCGATGCACCACGGCATTCAGCAAAACGGCGACGATGCTAGGGGAAACACGAGGAATAGAAGAGGCCATGGTTGGGTAGAGGATCTCACCCTCGTGCTGGTTGGTGAAGTGCTCGAGTTCGAGGAGGGAACGACGGGAATACATGGTTTCCACCAACGTTTTGCAGGAACGCGGGGATGACAACGGCAATTCCAATGTGCTCAGGCCATCTCCTCCTCGCTCCCTGGTATGTGCTGCAGAAGTAGGTTGACGCACCTCTTCTCCTCTCGGTTGCAGCACCATCGGCGATGCAAATCAACAGTGCGGCGAGCAACCAAAGGTGATGGCCACAGTTGGATCTTGGCGATGGATCAGCAAGGTGGTTTGCTTGGAGGAAAAGAAGATGGGAGGGAGAGAGATGTCGATCTAGGTAGCTGGCTCTCACTACTTTATCTGCAAGGGCTCACAATATAGGGTCATAAAGGGGAGCGGGGTCACGTAGATGGTGGTGGGCACGCCGTTTGCGTGGGCAGGAGAAGCGCTGGGTGCACATGAGAACGTTGGCCTAGAAGGTGAGTGTGCAGTCGAGTAGGTACAGGATCAGCTCGAGGTTGCTGGGCTCGGTCGATCCGGACCAGGAAGAGAGGGAAGGGGTGCCATGGTCTGGCTTAGGTATGGTGCAGGCGGAGCTGGGATGTGTGTTGTTCAGGTGTAGAGAGGGGTGCACAGGAGCAGTAACGCATGTGTAGCTAGGTTAATCAATGCATGAACTAGGAAGATTTGGTTCATCTGGCTTCCAAGCGTAGACCCATCGGTGCATGTGTGTGTGGTAAAAACTAGATAGCAGCTTATGTGGTGTTGTGTGTGTTTACAACACACGACTTGTATAGTTTAAAAGCAAACTAGGAATTTAGCTAAGTGTGTGCGAGAGAGATTAGATATAGTGTGTGTATATGTCACATACATGGGTAGGTGTAGGGTCTTGGTCGTTTATGGTTGTTTGCAATAACTTCAAAATCCATCCAAGAATCAACACAATTCAAATAGAAATAGTGAAATAAGGAAATTGTTGCAATTTTGCATGGGCCACGCACGGTAATGAATGCATCTACTCTGGTTGTGAAAACAACTAGAATTCTCATGGCCTTTTATCAAGCATTGAAAATTGAATTGAACCTTTTATATACACGACACTTATTCCACTCATATGGCCTCACAAAATTTAAGGGCATTATAGCACCTGGGTAAAACCACTACTAGAAAATCATTTAAATTGTCTACTACTTTGTGCATCATCCTGATAGAATGCTCATATCATCCTGCCACATTGCATTTGTGCATCATCATGCATATGTTTGCCTAAAATTATTTTACTAAATGCCCTATTTTATTTTCTACATTAATCCCTCCCTTTTATTTCAAAGAACAAACTCCGGTCTCTTACGGATAATTTTGTTTAGTCCAAACTTATTTACAAAAGGTCTATCAAACAAAACATACCAATAAATAAAAATAAAACTATTTTTTGCTCGGGGGAGGCCGCCACTGGAGAGGCCCAAAGGGCCCAGCTGGCAGCAGCCTACTACCCCAAAACGCTAACCCTAGATCTATCTACACCTAACTGACCCACCCCAGCCACGCGCGACTGCACCGTAGCAAGCCAGCCCCGCAGCGCACCACAATCCCGCCGCACGCAGCCATCGACACGTCCCACCCTCCCGTGCACCACACGCCACCTGTTGAGGCCTACCCCGACCCGCCCACGCTAACCACCTACACCGACATGCCCCAGCGCCTAGTCCCACCAAGCGACCCACTCCCCCGCCTGGCCCCATCTCACGTACACGGGACACGCCGCACGCCACCTCCCACCTTGCTCGTGATGTCCACCAACCCCCGCATCTCCCTTCCTCGGTCCTCTCCTCCCCCATCCCCGCATCAGCGCTCCTCTCCTCGCACGCAAGCCGCCAGCGACCACCGCCTGCTCCATGTCCCTGCTGCCAGGCCAAGGCACGGCGCCCCATCTCTCCTTGTCGTCGCCTTGTGTCCCTGCTCGCCTCTCTGCCCTGCCGTCAGCCTCCACAGCGCCAGCCATCCCCGGCGGCCTCGCCCCGCCAACCTTAGGCACCTAAGGCCACGAGACCCGCGCTCGCTCTGTCGCGCCGTCGACCCCTTGGCCCATGCATGTTCAGCAGGCCAGGAGCCAGCCCAGCAAGCCCTAGTGTTCTGTAGCATCGAACAAGGCCTCTTTTGATGAGGAAGTTGATGTATGGCTCTGGTAGATTGTCATGTGGTGTGCTACTGATGTGAAGACAACGTTGTGGTGCTTCCCGGCAACTCGGAGTGTGTGGCGCGAGGATAATAAGATGGTGGTGTTGGGAGCCCTACCACCTCGGCTACATCCTCCGGCGTACAAGGATGGGAGGTCGGACAAGGTCATCGTTGTTGTCGACAAGATCTTCCGATAACCACCGTTGCTGAACCAAGTACACCATCAACAACCAAAGCCGGAACCTCGAGGCCTTAGACACGTAGCACCGAGTCCTTCTTCATGGATCCGATGGCCGAGACCCTGAAGACATCTCATTCACAGAATCCAAAGACCCCAACCCTCGAACCCCAAGATCTTCGGACCTTGATAAGTTATCCCCTTTCCGAGACCCCTATTTTTATAATATGACAATATCACTTGTTGCATATCAAATATTCATGTCGCATACATATTGTGTGGTTTGGGGGCATTATGTCGATTCACCTCATAATTAAATATGGAGACCATATGCGGGCAGATCTAGCCTTATATTGCCTCCATTTAAAAATGTGTAGCGAATCAGTGACATATTTTGCCATGTTAAGACAATATTTATATTGCGGGGTATCTAGACAACATGCACTATCTAATTTAATGTTGGGACCCCGGTTCCACTTAATATTGCCTAATTGCATCGCATCTTTGCCATGTCATATATCATACATGAACATGCTCGATCTTCTGCCGTATTAAATAGTGCATCCGGTGTTTATTTTAGTGTTTTGCTTCTTCTCGGATAGAACGATGAGATGTGGTGAGGTTCGACAAGTTCTTCGGTTGTATCTTGTGCAGTGTTTCCCAGGCGAACATTCTCCCCCTTTCTACCTATTTGCATTTTAGTTTTTACTTCCTCATGTTGATCTATTGTTATCCGTGTTGCGATGCTTTAGTTTCTGTACCATTTATATCCCCTGCAGCCTATATTGCCTTGGACACCTCCTATTGCTAGTTGTTTGGTAGATAGTTGGCCTGCGAGTCACAGTTGCTTGCTCAGGTGCTGCTTTGTGTCGTCGATATTCCACAATTGTTGGAGGTTGGCACATGCTTAAAGGTGAAGATGATCATGGATTTAATTACAACTTGATAATTAAAATTATGAGAATAGAAATAACTAATGTAGAGGCACCAGTGGGAAATAGCTAATATTTGGTTCTTCCACGCTCACTTGTGTCTGTAGTCCCCGAGTACTTGATGCATGTTCCTTGACTATCGCACTATCCACATGTGGGAGACTTTATGGGTCTCCCTTCGCTTGAGCTTGATTCACACTTTATTTCTCGGGGCCACAAACTAGTTTGGGGTGTTATTACTATCATATACTTATGTCATGCTTTTACTGCTTTATTTACTATTGCGCGTGGAGCGCCTGTACTATTTCGGACCGCGACATGATTGCGTGGTATCGACAAGACCAATCACACTTTCGGGTTCCCAGTCATTTACAACCGTTCTCGCAAACCCTTGGTTCGTCTCGGATCTGGCCAACTTCGTTCCAGGTAGCTTAGTGGGGTGGCCCCTTGAAATAATTTTTGAATCTTGTGAATGCATTGTCGTGAGGCCTCGTTGCTTTTTATTTGGTTCTTCCCGTGGTTGATCGTGCGTGTGTTGCTATTTGTGTACCCCTGTAGGATAAATCTTTTCGAAAGGCCATGTCCGCGGTTATGGACTACTTGGAGCATAGTGTCTTGACCATAGACAACTATAACTAAAGTAGTGCTATAAATTTGACTTTGGCATGACTAGTAATCAGCTCCACTACAATGAAATGGATAATAAAAGTGCCTACAACTAATGGAATTGGGTTGTCTCATGCTATCGATAACTGACTAGTAATTATTGGAACTACAACAAAATGGTTAATTAAAAGTGCCAACGGCTTGTGATATTGGAATGTCCTATGCCATCTATATCTGACTAGTAAGTGCTGCAACTACAATGGAATGATTAATAAAACTGCCAACTGTATGAGTTCCTCACACGACTTCCTTGTTTGGTCTCGAGGGGGGAAATACCAGGATGGGTATGATTGGTGTTAGTATCAGGTGGGTCCTGCATAGGTCTTTCTTACCTCTCTCTGATAGTCGAAAGTTGTACCGAGTCTCTATAGGTTGTTTAGTGCATGCTTCTCTGCCGCTTCAGTCCACCATACCTATGTAGGCGAGAGCCACAGAATTCTAGACTCGCCCTGTACTGGCCTCAGTACTGACCGCTCCCTTTTTCCTTTGCCCTTTATTGGCGTCCCTTTTGCTTTGGCAGGTATAAATTTGACATTGTTAGCAGGGTTACCCTTCTGGCTTGGCCTGGGCAGGGTTATGGACGCCATTGGTTATTCTTCAGGGCTCTTAGCCCCATTTGCATCTTGTCTGTACTCGCATGTTGTATCGTTTCCAAGGTGATTTGGATCATTGTACTATATATCTGTATTCTTGACTCATGGAGTCGTGGTTGTATATATATATGTTCTGTGGGTTCCATCGTGAACTATTGTGTAATGATATTTGTTTTCCACCCGCATGCAAGTGCCTGTGGAAATCTTTAAATCGTTTCTATGCGGGTTTAGCGGGAATCGCTGAGACTTGCATAGGGCTGATTAGAAGGTGTTACAAAGTGGTATCAGAGCCCATAAGTTGTGATAGCCTAATGGTCTAGCCTGTAGGATAACCTAGCTAACGGCCGATGTAGAGTGTCAAAACTATTTTGCAAAATTAGTTGGATGGATCTGATTAGGTCTGCTTTTACTCTTTACTCCTATGATATTCTCCTCTTATCTTTGCGTGTTTTGAATCTGGTCTCTTACCTTTCTTCGAGTCTAGGATTTCTTGTGGTTGGGTCTCTGTCGTACCTTCAGGGTTTCGCTTCCTCCCTTTTACAACGGTGGAGCTACAATCATCAATCTGCATCTCGTTTGGTGTACCCTTCCTCCAATCTTTTTGTCCTTAAACTCTTTATCCATATGTGCACCTTGACGGATATCCATATCATTGAAAAACATTATGAGACGGGTGAGCATTAGTGAAGTTGGAGTATACCTTGAGCATGTGTTGTTCATGCCAATGGATCCATTGCGGAAGCTAATCATTGTGTCTTTTCATATGATTTCTTTTGTATCTTCCGGTGGTTTCCAAAGCAACGACATCATCTACATCAGAAGAGCCTACATCAATCCTTTGCTTCCGAACATCGCTTATAAAGATCTTGAGTCTGAATTCCGAGAGTTGGTTGCACGATTCTTTTGTTCATGTACAGATTAATACTTCGAGTGCGGGATGGAGTAGATACCATACCACTACTCTTATCGTTCGCTTTTGTACATTGAATGGTGGATCAATGTAGTTTTACTCCTTACCTGGAAGTTAAAGGTGGTCTTACCTTTTGAGACCTTTACCTTCGTATTTGTTTCTCCGGAGTGTTCTCTCGACGAACATGAACAACGACCTCTTGTTAGTGGTGTCACCGATTTCAATATGGAGCAAGAGCCTTTGTTACTAGTGTCGCAAGGATCTACATGAAGCGAGAAGAATCCGATCATCACCCTTATCCCCCGTACCATGAGGCAGATCTCGAGGGCGAGAGCCCTTGTTAGTGGTGTCGAATTGTAGCACCCTAAGTTAAACCACTACTAGAAAATCGCTTGAATTGTCTACTACTTTGTGCATAATCATGATAACATGCTCATGTCATAATGCCACATTACATTTGAGCATCATCATCATGCATATGTTTGCCTAAAATTATTTTACTAAAAGCCCTATTTTGTTTTCTACATTAATCCCTCCCTTTTATTCAAAGTACAAACCATGGTCTCTTACGGATATTTTTGTTCAGTCCAAAATTATTTACAAAAGGTCTATCAAATAAAACAGACCAATAAATAGAAATAAAACTATTTTTTGCTCGGGGGAGGCCACCACCGGCCAGGCCCAAAGGGGAATGTTCATTTGCGGTACCAAACTTGGTGGGTGAGCACACCGTGGTACCCGAGTTGCCATCAATCGCGCGGAGGGGCCATAGTAGATTCGCCAATTGTCCAGAAGGGCCAAATGGGGGTGAATACAAATCTAACGGCCAAACGGTCGTTTGAACCAGACGAAAAATGGTTGAACTCAAATACCGCCGTTAGGTCAACTCTTCTTGGCCCGCCATGTCAGTATTCCCCGTTATCTTTTGCGGTCGTGGACTAGCTTACCCCTACGTGGACTAGATCCCTGAGTGGACGAGATCTATTTCTTTGCTCTGCTCTGGTCTTCTCCCCTGCTCCCCTTCCCATAACATTTGCTCAGCTCCGGCTGCTCGTCTCAGATCGGAGCTCGCACTTGCTCTAATTTGCATCTCCGCCATGTCCGGTCAACCTCCCTCGCCTCTAATCGAAGCTCGCAGCCGTCATCGTTGCATCGTCCGCCATATCGGAGCTTCGCGTCCCCGGACTAATATCTCGCCTCTGGCTAGTCCTTCTCGCACGGCGGAGCGCGTCCCGTCGGGCGATCCAGGCCAGCGACCGGCCTCGGGAAGTTGCGTGCTACCGCGCACCCCAGGCATGGTAGCCTTGGCACAGCAGTTCGACGACCACGCTCTCATAGCCACCATGCTGGGCGTCCGTCCCGCCGTGTCGCCGACAGAGTTGCTATCGGCTTTTAGGTCTCGTTTTGGGATCAGACGAAATGAGGTCAACATTGAGGTATGCACGCCGCCATTTGATTTTTTCGTCCGGTTCGAGCACAGCTCAGACACCGAGCGTGTTCTGCATTCTTCCCGTTCTTTCGAGTGCTGCGGGGAGAAAATGAGCTTCACGCGTTGGCATCGCGCCTGTGGGTGGGACGATCGCTTGGGGCAGCTTCGTTTCTTCTCCAAACTCGGCTTTGATGGCTTCCCATTAGATGCTTGGGAGCCGGAGGACCTCAAGCAGGTCGTCAGTAGCCTTGGCGGCGAGCTGGTGGAAATCGTGCCACCGAGCGACAGATGGGTCATCGAGGTAAAGGTGTGGCTGAAAGATCCTGACGCCGTTCCTAAGATGTACGAGGTGCAGATTCCAAGCAGGGCAGGGCGATAGCTTTGCTGGAAGCACGCGGTCATCATCCACCTGGAGGAGGTTCTGGACTCAGTACATGGCATTCAGGGCCCCGAAGAGGCTGCCAGAAAGCGCCCTAGTCGCCTGCAGTGTTGGCCTGGAAGGATTGATGGCACAGGACCGCCACCGTTTCGCGACGGGGCACACAGTTTCGGTGGGGGGACCGGGCTTGGACGAGCTGGTGGTTCTGATTTCCCTCGAGTGAAGACAGAGCTCTAGTGAATTGCCGTGGTATGTGTGGCTAATAAATTTGTAGTATGGAGAGCGTAGCAGGAAGTTAGCATCGACTAAAAATATGTAATAGTTTGAATCGATGTAGTACGTGTGTGTAATAGTTTGAAGTAGTATGTGTGTGTAATAGTTTGAATCGATGTAGTATGTGTGGGTAATGAATTTGATGTAGTTTGTGTGCGTGTAATAGTTTGAATCGATGTAGTTGAACACCGTGCTTTATAATTTCTGTGAATAACCAAGGAAACCTCATGAAAAGAGGGTGGTCTGGCAATGAGCAATGTCAATTTTGTGGATGCTAGGAAAATGTAGTCCATCTCCTCTTCAAGTACTCCCTCCGTTTCAAAATATAAGATGTTTTAGCTTTGTGAATGGAGCGTATCTAGACATCTTTTAGTGATGGTGCTTTGTAAACCTAGATGAACCTGCATACTAAAAGGTGACTAGATACACTTCATTCACAAAGCTCAAAACATCTTATATTTTAAAGCGGAGAAATAAAATAACTACATTTGTAACACATTGAACTGCAGGACCATTTTGCGAGCAACACAAGACAAAGGAAAAATGGTTTACAAGACATAAGCAGACGGAAAATCTGATGCAGGATAAAAAGATGCCAGTTAACTAGATTGAACCACGACTAGTAATTGAAGGAAATAGGTACTTGATAGTATTTGCTTACAATAGTAGTACTTTCATACAAAAGGGTCTTATACCTGCACAAAAGTAGGCTAAACTTCCTACTAGTTTATAGAACAATTTGTCAGTATTTCATCTACAAAAGCCATTCTTTAGTCTGAACTTAATTATTCTGCACTGGAGAAACTACAGATCTCCACCAGAAAAGTTGGCTGGCCAATTGCCTTGAGAGGACATAAGTTCTTTGATCATTTAACCCAAACTGATCTATTGCCTTCCCGCCAAACTACAAGAAATCTGCATCGTTCATGCACGAGCGATTTGCGTGCGCTAGTCCCGGTTCAGTTGGACCATCCGCGCCGCCACAACGATTTCTTCGAAACTGAAATTCAACATCTCCTTCTCGGAATCATAGGTCCGTGTGAACTCGAACCTGAATTCCGGGGCTGAGCTGATGCCCGCCGCCGGCTCCAGCTGTCGAACAATCCAGCATGCTGAGTGTAGACGCTTGGTCGCCGCTTACGCACCTTGACGGTGCGTAGGATGGAGCGTCTTTGCCGCAGACGGCGTGCTCCCAGCCTACCCCACTGAGGTAAGGTAGTCCGTGCCGAAGCGTGGACGCGAGAGTTCCTAGACCTTGGCGCTGCCCTGTTCGAGGGTGTGTACCCTCGGCGGCGGCATGCTCTCATGAACGATTTGATACGTACCTTGTTCCCATTGCCTAGAGCATGCCGTAATGCTGCCGCGCGATTTCTCCACATCACTCTCTTGGCCCTGCTTGCCGCATCTGGCGCCGACGATGGCGCAGTCGCCGTCGCGGCCGATTCGGCACATTCGGGAAAATCATCCGCCTGGCAGGGCAATGGGAGACCGGTCTTGAAGTAGAGCTTCATGGCCTGCCTTAGAGGGGCTAAATACCCCAGTTTCGGCGGCTGTTGCGGCAGCGGCGGCTTAGGCGGGGCCATGTTACCCTAGTTGGTGCGGCGCGGAGGAGCTGCACAAGGTGAACTGTGGTTAGTCGGAGAAGGGGAGTGAAAGACTGACAGTAGGTTTGGACTACGGGAACGCGTGAAAATAACCATTTCCCATTTCCTTAGACGGTAATAATTCGACACTCGTTGCATTAACAACTCAATCTTTATTTCCCTTCTCAGCATAAGAGTGCGAACGTATTAAAAAGATCGGTCGTGGCTATCCACCTCATCGGGCAATGTACCAGGACAGGTAGGAGATGGGACCGGGTTTCATTTTAGAAATGTTGACGACTGTGCCCTTATGTTTATACGATATTATTTATATGCCACCATGTACCGTCGAGTGTAGCAACACCATCAGAAATAGGGGATAACGACGTGGCGTGTTTTATTTTTTTAAAGGGCATCCGAAATAGGGGATGCCGGCGTGGCATGTTTTCTGACTGGCGGGCCCGCCCCCACCACCTTCGACGGAGCGCATCCCAGGTTCGAGGGGTGGTGCCGCCCACCAACACATTATTTTGCAATTTTCCATGTGGGACCTAAATTCCGGCGTTGAGCTGATGCCCGTGTCGAACACAGAGAATTCTGAAAGAAGCTACTAAAAATAAATACTTTGAATTCTGCATGCAAGTTTTGATCAAACAGACTAACATGTGGGACCTGCTAAAAATTCCGTGAAGCGCTCCCCGTGCATAGTGCGCTGACAGGTGGCATGTTTTCTGATAGGCGGGCCCGCCTCCTCCACCTATGACGACGCACGTCCCAGGTTCGAGGACTGGTGTCGCCCACCAACACATTATTGTGAAATTTTCCATGCTTTGTCGCAACCAGCTCCTCTCCTCTGCTCCTGCCGCCGCCACTCCGCTCAGTCGTGCACCTCTCTCGTCGTCCCCTTGGGTCGTCGTCCTCCCGCCCTCCCTCCCTTCAATCCCCTCACGTCCCCTCCCCTCCCCTCCCTGCCCTGTCTCCTTGTTGCCGCCCACCGCCCAGGCGCGTCTGGAAACAAAAACCGAGAGTCGGCCATTAGGTTAGGGGACCAACAACTCTAGTGATCCGGATCCCGCTCGAAGATGGATCCTGCGAGGCTTGAGAGCACGGATATGGGTCTTGCACGGCTGGAGAGCACAAAATCTCCTTCAAGTCTGGAAAGCACAGAGGACAACAAAACGGGGGGAGAGGTAGCGGGGTGCAGAGCTTTGGAGGTGTGGAGCCCGGAGAAGGTGTCGTGCATCCACATTGAAAGGTAAGAACTGTGATTCCTTATCTGCATACCCCAATTAGCGTTTATAGTCCCGTGGTGATGCCAAGGATATGGGTTGGTAACGCGGGGACGTCTGCAGACTTGTCCTTGAGCATGATGCTTTGTCAAGCGAGCATGAAGGCACTGAAATGTGTGGCGGTGCGGATGATGATGAGAAAGAATATCTAGACGTGGTTGCTGACCCTGATAGGATGGAGAGTAGGGAATATTTGGTTGATTTGAACTTTGAGCCTGGCTATGGGACTAATGAGGAAGAGGAATGTGAAGATGTGGAAATGGGATGTAGATACGACGACGAAGACGTGGACAGACCAGTGATACACTTTGATAGTGACAATCCTACAATTGATGAGGGGACTGTCTTTGATAATGTGGAGGACTGTAGATATGCAGTTGCAACCTATGCAATCAGAGTTGGGTTCGAATTTATCATTGAAAAGAGCGACCAAAAGAGATTTAGGGTGCACTGTAGGGAAAGTAATGTGTGTAAATGGAGATTACATGCATCTCCAATGCGGGGTGGACACCCATTTCAGGTGGCAATAGCTACATTTAGTTTCAGTCTTTCTCATATTTATTTTGCTGATAACTAGCTCTGAATTATTTGGATTCTTATCGAATGCAGATCAAAGTAAACACGAAGGAACACAACTGCCCTAATACTTCTTTAAGTGGTAAAATTAGACCAGTGACTACCAAGTGGATTGCTGCTACTGTACTTGACTAGGTGAGGCGGGATCATAACATTGGACCAGCTAAACTCAGAGCAAAGATTAGCAAAAAGTTTAACATTCTGATTCCTTATCATAGAGTCTTTGATGGGAAGTAGATGGCTCTAGACTTCATTCAAGGCAAGTGGAATGACAGTTTTCATATGTTGTATAGTTTCAAAGCTCAGGTAGAGAAAACATCACCTGGTAGTGTTGTTGACATTGATTACGAGGTTGTGAAAGGGAGAGAGAAGGTCTCAAGGGGGTCGGTATAAGCGGTGAGATAAGATATGCTTGAGGAGATGTTTTGTGCACTTTGAAGGCATCTTGGAAGGGTTCCTAGACGGTTGCAGGCCATACTGCAATAGGCGCAACTTCTTTAACAGGAAGTTCAGGGACATGTTGCTTACCTTGTGCTTTGGACGCGCATAATTGGCTTCTACCCGTAGCTTATGCTATTCTTGAGGGTGAATCAAATGAAAGCTGGACATGGTTCATGCAGAGACTACGGGAAGTAATTGGTCACCCTGAAGGCTTGGTGATACACACCGGTGCATCCGAGGGTCTTGAGAATGCTGTTGATGCTGTGTTTCCTAGGGTTGAGCATAGGGAATGCATGCGGCACCTCGCTACTAACTTCACGAAGAAGTTCGAAGGAAAGATCTTTGAAGAGGACTTGTGGCGATCAACATACACATACATCCCAAGCACGCATGCTACTTACTTGCAGAACATGTATGTAGTTCCAAAGGTGAAAAAAATACCTTGAGGAACATCACACCAAGCTATGGGCCAAAAGCAAGTTTGGTGAGTTAAGCAAGGATTTTTGTATGCAATAATTTGGCAGAGAGTTTCAATGATAAGATTTCGGGCATGAAGACACTTGGAATTTTGTTATTTTGTTGGATGCAATAAGACAGTGCATAATGGTGAAGATAGATTTAAGGCACAGAATTTGTGCAAGAAAATTTTTAGGCCATAAAATAGTTCCAAAGGTGGTTATGTTACTGAATGCAAGAACCAGGGCAATGAGAACGATAAAGATGAGGGTGGTCAAGTTCGAACATTGGTTGAGGTTTATGCAGAATACAAGCGTGGAAGTGAGCGTACTGTAGACATTGGAAACAAGACTTGTTCATGCAGAAGTGGCAGATTCTTGTCCGCCATGTCACCATGCAATTTACTTCATCTTAAAGCTTAGGTAGCAGCTGAAATAGAGAACTATGTCGACAATTATTTCTCCGTGGACAAGTTTGCTGCAACTTATGCAGAAAACGTACCACCTATGGCCGATGAAAATGATTGGGAGATTGTCGATCCAGGGTTCCAACTTCAACCACCAATTCTTAGGAGGCCACCTGGGAGGCCTAGAAAGCTAAGGATCGTAGCCTCCACCGATAAAGGTCCAAGGCTTGGTGCTAGGAAAAGGAAATGCGGGCGTTCTGGCGGATTCGGCCATATCAAGAGGTTGTGCAAAAACCCAGTTACACATGTTATTGTCCCTGTTCACACCCCGGTGGTAGAAAATGAGGCTTCTCAGCCAGAACTGGCGGAAGAGCAGCACGAAGACGGTGATGAACACTCGGAGGAAAACGTACGTAAGCAGCCAATTTATGAAGAAGTGGAGGTGCCGGCGAGAAAAGGGTGTGAAAAGAAACAAAAGGGTAAGCGGAACGGGCAGGAAAGAGAAAATAATGGAGGTGTATTAGAATATGAAGAAGTTGCAGGGGTGATTGAGGATGTTCTTGAGGATCTTTCGGCTAACTGTAGGAGAAATAATAAATCCCTGTCAATTTCATCTTTGTACGATTCTCCGGATGAAAGGTAAGCTTAAAAATTGTTTTATTTGCCATTTTATCATTTTTTTATCCTCATCAACTGATGCTTAATGCTTCGTGGGCTAGCAGACTAATAAGAGGAGCAGAAAGATGCGGGCACAGTAACGTCCTATGTTGAATTGTATCATTGAAACTAAACTAGCCGTGTCGTCTTTATTTATATTTGGCACGTGCAACGTGTCTGTGATGGGGTCATGTGGACCAGATTATATTTTTTAAAAAATATTATTACATTAATTTTTTACCTGCGTTTGGACGCGGCTACTAGTTCCCATCTCCCTTGCATTCCCATCTCCTCTGGCGCACTCCAGAATTATGGCTGTGCCATCAAGTAGCAGAGCCAGTGTATTGTCCCATCAGGTGTGAACGCAATGACTTTGTTTGTTCAGAATTTGATGACTTTTGATTAGTTTGAAAGACATAGAAACCTAAAACATGTATCTAGACATGTTTTGGGTATAGACACATTTATTAAATATCTTAAAAAACTAAGTCAGTTATATCTGGACAGGAGTAGTACACTATTACAATACGCTCGATCCCTTCTCCTCAGGCGCACTCCAAATTACGGCTGTGCCATCAAGTCTTTGAGCAGTCGGTATTGTCCCATCAGATATGCCAGGGAATGCGCGAACTCTATTTTCAGGATCGGACGAGTTTCGATCGACTAGTTTCAAAGACAAAGACAACTAAAACATGGCCAACATATATAGGTTATGACGATAATCGACCATGACTCAGGTGACCCAGATCCAAAGAGCGCATTAAGATACCGTACATAGATTTAATTTATGCTTAAGTGGCCCTAATCGACTATGACGCTCCTGCAGTCTCCATCATTGACGACGCTGTCCGTGTCGCCGCTAGCCTCCTCCGCTTCGGAATCGATGCCGACGTTCTCGGCAGCGTTCCTCCTCCTCATGGATTCTTCACGGTGTGCTGCATCAATAACGGTGGAGGTCGTATGCCCAGGCACTGCCCAGAAGCGCTGCCTCCCTTCGGGGTTGCGCAGATCCGGGTGGATCTCCCGCCGGTGGGTTCCGCACAGCTCAATCAACACAGCCCGCTCCTTCTTGAACAGCTTTCGCGACGCTGGCGTCGCGCTTATCGCCATGCCCTCTTCCGCTCCGACAACTGGCGGCGGCGCTCCTCGATCTGCCTTGCCAACGCGTTGTCGCGCAAGAGCGGCGCGACAGGAACCCCGGCGTAGCTGAGCTCAAAGCCGGCCGGAAGCCTCGATAACGGCGGCGTGAGTATGCCATAGTGGGCGAACATCTGAGCCTCGTGCAAAATGTGTTTGGGCCTCTCCCTCTCCATGGCGATGAAGGAACACGATCTGATTTTCGTCCCCGAGGTTAAGGGGATAAAGGCAAGGACGTAGGCCTAGCGTAGTTGCCACAGCCAATCAGTTCGTAGAACAGACTTCTCGCGGATCGCCCTCGCGAAGGACATCACTATCGTCCATGCACCCCAATCCAACGGCGCCTAACAATCGGGGATCGGGTCTTCTAGAAGCCCAGAGCGGTTGTTGGTTAGTTCTGCGTCCCAATTGTTTGTGGCCAACGGCGGTATTTGAAAATAATACACATTTCAATGACACTGGTGGATCCATAGGTGGTATGTGAAGAGATCACACATGCAAAATGACTCTGGTTGTTGTTACTAAAAAGAACACACATGCCATGACACTGGTGGATCCATGGGTGGATTGTGAAAAGAGCACACATGCAATGAGACTGGTGGATCCATATGTGGTATGTGAAAATAACACACATGCAATGACTCTGGTTGTTGTTAGTGAAAAGAACACGCATGCAATGACACTGGTGGATCCATGTGTGGTCTCTAAAGAGAGCACACATTTCAATGACTTGTTGTTGTTAGCAAAAAGGACACACATGCAATGACACTGCTCGATCCATGTGTGGTCTCTGAAGAGAGCACACATGCAATGACACTGGTTGTTGTTACTAAAAAGAACACATGCAATGACACTGGTGGATCCATAGGTGGATTGTGAAGAGAACACACATGCAAAATGACTCTGGTTGTTGTTACTAAAAAGAACACACATGCAAAATGACACTAGTGGGATCCATGGGTGGATTGTGAAAAGAAAACACATGCAATGACTCTGGTGGATCCATAGGTGGTATATGAAAAGAAGACACATGCAAAATGACTCTGGTTGTTACTAAAAAGAACACACATGCAATGATACCGGTGGATCCATGGGTGGATTGTGAAAAGAACACACATGCAATGACACTGGTGGATCCATATGTGGTATGTGAAAAGAACACACATGCAAAATGACTCTGGTTGTTACTAAAAAGAACACACATGCAATGACACTGGTGGATCCATGTGTGGTCTCTGTAGAGAACACACATTTCAATCACACTGGTGGATCCATATGTGGTATGTGAGAAGAACACACATTTCAATGACTCTGGTTGTTTTTACTAAAAAGAACACACATGCAATGACACTGGTGGATCCATAGGTGGTATGTGAAGAGATCACACATGCAAAATGACTTTGGTTGTTGTTACTAAAAAGAACACACTTGCAATGACACTGGTGGATCCATGGGTGGATTGTGAAAAGAACACACATGCAATCACACTAGTGGATCCATAGGTGGTTTGTGAAAAGAACACACATGCAAAACGACCCTAGTTGTTGTTACTAAAAAGAACACACATGCAATGACACTGGTGGATCCATAGGTGGATTGTGAAGAGAACACACATGCAATGACACTGGTGATCCATATGTGGTATGTGAAAAGAACACGCATGCAATGACTCTGGTTGTTGTTAGTGAAAATAACACATATGCAATGACATTGGTGGATGCATAGGGGGTATGTGAAGATATCACACATGCAAAATGACTCTGGTTGTTGTTACTAAAAAGAACACACATGCAAAATGACACTGGTGGATCCATGGGTGGATTGTGAAAAGAGCACAAATGCAAAATGACTCTGGTTGTTGTTACTAAAAAGAACACACATGCAATGACACTGGTGAATCCATGGGTGGATTGTGAAAATAACACACATTTCAATGACACTGGTGGATACATGTGTGGCCTCTGAAGAGAACACACATACAATGACACTGGTTGTTGTTACTAAAAAGAACACACATGCAATGACACTGGTGGATCCATAGGTGGATTGTGAAGAGAAAACACATGCAATGACACTGGTGGATCCATAGTTGGCATGTGAAGAGATCACACATGCAATGACTCTAGTTGTTGTTAGGGAAAAGAACACTCATGCAATGACACTGGTGGATCCATGTGTGATCTCTAAAGAGAGCACACATTTCAATGACTCTTGTTGTTGTTAGTAAAAAGAACACACATGCAATGACACTGGTGGATCCATGTGTGGTCTTTGAATAGAACACACATGCAATGACACTAGTTGTTGTTACTAAAAAGAACACACATGCAATGACACTGGTGGATCCATAGGTGGATTGTGAAGAGAGCACACATGCAATGACACTGGTGGATCCATAGGTGGTATGTGAAAAGAACACACATGCAAAATGACTGGTTGTTGTTACTAAAAAGAACACACATGCAATGACACTAGTGGATCCATGGGTGGATTGTGAATATAATACACATTTCAATGACACTGGTGGATCCATAGGTGGATTGTGAAGAGAACACACATGCAATAACACTAGTTGTTGTTACTAAAAAGAACACACATGCAATGACACTGGTGGATCCATGGGTGGATTGTGAAAAGAGCACACATGCAATGACACTGGTGGATCCATAGATGGTATGTGAAGAGATCACACATGCAATGATTCTTGTTGTTGTTAGTGAAAAGAACACAAATGCAATGACACTGGTGGATCCATGTGTGGTCTCTGTAGAGAACACGCATTTCAATGACACTGGTGGATCCATATGTGGTATGTGAAAAGAACACACATGCATTGACTCTGGTTGTTGTTAGTGAAAAGAACACACATGCAAAATGACTCTGGTTGTTGTTACTAAAAAGAAGGCACATTCAATGACACTGGTGGATCCATAGGTGGATTATGAAATGAACACACATGCAATGACACTGGTGGATCCATGTGTGGTCTCTAAACAGAGCACAAATGCAATGACACTGGTTGTTGTTACTAAAAAGAACACATGCAATGACACTGGTGGATCCATAGGTGGTATGTGAAGAGATCACACATGCAAAATGACTCTGGTTGTTGTTAATAAAAAGAACACACATGCAAAATGACACTGCTGGATCCATAGGTGGTATGTGAGAAGAACACACATGCAAAATGACACTGGTGGTTCCATAGGTGGTATGTGAAAAGAACACACATGCAAAATGACTCTGGTTGTTACTGAAAAGAACACACATGCAATGACACTGGTGGATCCATAGGTGGTATGTGAGAATAACACACATGCAATGACACTGGTGATCCATATGTGGTATGTGAAAATAACACACATGCAATGACACTGGTTGTTGTTACTAAAAAGAACACACATGCAATGACACTGGTGGATCCACAGGTGGATTGTGAAGAGAGCACACATGCAATGACACTGGTGGATCCATAGGTGGCATGTGAAGAGATCACACATGCAATGACTCTGGTTGTTGTTAGGGAAAAGAACACACATGCAATGACACTGGTGGATCCATGTGTGGTCTCTGAAGAGAGCACACATTTCAATGACTCTTGTTGTTGTTAGTAAAAAGACCACACATGCAATGACACTGGTGGATCCATGTGTTGTCTCTGAAGAGAACACACATGCAATGACACTAGTTGTTGTTACTAAGAAGAACACACATGCAATGACACTAGTGGATCCATAGGTGGATTGTGAAGAGAGCACACATGCAATGACACTGGTGGATCCATAGGTGGTATGTGAAAAGAAGACACATGCAAAATGACTGGTTGTTGTTACTAAAAAGAACACACATGCAATGATACTGGTGGATCCATGGGTAATATGTGAAAATAATACACATTTCAATGACACTGGTGGATCCATAGGTGGATTGTGAAGAGAACACACATGCAATGACACTCGTTGTTGTTACTAAAAAGAACACACATGCAATGACACTGGTGGATCCATGGGTGGATTGTGAAAAGAGCAGACATGCAATGACACTGGTGGATCCATAGATGGTATGTGAAGAGATCACACATGTAATGACTCTGGTTGTTGTTAGTGAAAAGAACACACATACAATGACACTGGTGGATCCATGTGTGGTCTCTGTAGAGAACACGCATTTCAATGACACTGGTGGATCCATATGTGGTATGTGAAAAGAACACACATGCAAAATGACTCTGGTTGTTGTTACTAAAAAGAACACACATTCAATGACACGGGTGGATCCATAGGTGGATTATGAAATGAACACACATGCAATGACACTGGTTGTTGTTACTAAAAAGAACACATGCAATGACACTGGTGGATCCATAGGTGGTAGCTGAAGAGATCACACATGCAAAATGACTCTGGTTGTTATTACTAAAAAGAACACACATGCAAAATGACACTGGTGGATCCATAGGTGGTATGTGAGAAGAACACACATTGACACTGGTGGTTCCATAGGTGGTATGTGAAAAGAACACACATGCAAAATGACTCTGGTTGTTACTGAAAAGAACACACATGCAATAACACTGGTGGATCGATAGGTGGTATGTGAGAAGAACACACATGCAATGACACTGGTGATCCATAAGTGGTATGTGAAAATAACACACATGCAATGACTCTGGTTGTTGTTAGTGAAAATAACACACATGCAATGACACTAGTTGATCCATGTGTGGTCTCTAAAGAGAGCACACATTTCAATGACTCTTGTGGTGGATTGTAAAAAAGAACACACATGCAATGACACTGGTGGATCCATGTGTGGTCTCTGAAGAGAGAACACGTGCAATGACACTAGTTGTTGTTACAAAAACAACACATGCAATGACACTGGTGGATCCATAGGTGGATTGTGAAGAGAACACACATGCAACGACACTGGTGGATCCATAGGTGGTATGTGAACAGAACACACATGCAAAATGACTCTGGTTGTTGTTACTAAAAAGAACACACACGCAAAATGACACTGGTGGATCCATGGGTGGATTGTGAAAATAGCACAAATGCAAAATGACTCTGGTTGTTGTTACTAAAAAGAACACACATGCAATGACACTGGTGGATCCATGGGTGGATTGTGAAAATAACACACATTTCAATGACACTGGTGGATCCATGTGTGGCCTCTGAAGAGAACACACATACAATGACACTGGTTGTTGTTACTAAAAAGAACACACATGCAATGACACTGGTGGATCCATAGGTGGATTGTGAAGAGAAAACACATGCAATGACACTGGTGGATCCATAGTTGGCATGTGAAGAGATCACACATGCAATGACTCTAGTTGTTGTTAGGGAAAAGAACACACATGCAATGACACTGGTGGATCCATGTGTGATCTATAAAGAGAGCACACATTTCAATGACTCTTGTTGTTGTTAGTAAAAAGAACACACATGCAATGACACTTGTGGATCCATGTGTGGTCTTTGAATAGAACACACATGCAATGACACTAGTTGTTGTTACTAAAAAGAACACACATGCAATGACACTGGTGGATCCATAGGTGGATTGTGAAGAGAGCACACATGCAATGACACTGGTGGATCCATAGGTGGTATGTGAAAAGAACACACATGCAAAATGACTGGTTGTTGTTACTAAAAAGAACACACATGCAATGACATTAGTGGATCCATGGGTGGATTGTGAATATAATACACATTTCACTGACACTGGTGGATCCATAGGTGGATTGTGAAGACAACACACATGCAATAACACTAGTTGTTGTTACTAAAAAGAACACACATGCAATGACACTGGTGGATCCATGGGTGGATTGTGAAAAGAGCACACATGCAATGACACTGGTGGATCCATAGATGGTATGTGAAGAGATCACACATGCAATGATTCTGGTTGTTGTTAGTGAAAAGAACACACATGCAATGACACTGGTGGATCCATGTGTGGTCTCTGTAGAGAACACGCATTTCAATGACATTGGTGGATCCATATGTGGTATGTGAAAAGAACACACATGCATTGACTCTGGTTGTTGTTAGTGAAAAGAACACACATGCAAAATGACTCTGGTTGTTGTTACTAAAAAGAAGACACATTCAATGACACTGGTGGATCCATATGTGGTATGTGAAAAGAACACACATGCAAAATGACTCTGGTTGTTGTTACTAAAAAGAACACACATTCAATGACACGGGTGGATCCATAGGTGGATTATGAAATGAACACACATGCAATGACACTGGTTGTTGTTACTAAAAAGAACACATGCAATGACACTGGTGGATCCATAGGTGGTAGCTGAAGAGATCACACATGCAAAATGACTCTGGTTGTTATTACTAAAAAGAACACACATGCAAAATGACACTGGTGGATCCATAGGTGGTATGTGAGAAGAACACACATTGACACTGGTGGTTCCATAGGTGGTATGTGAAAAGAACACACATGCAAAATGACTCTGGTTGTTACTGAAAAGAACACACATGCAATAACACTGGTGGATCGATAGGTGGTATGTGAGAAGAACACACATGCAATGACACTGGTGATCCATAAGTGGTATGTGAAAATAACACACATGCAATGACTCTGGTTGTTGTTAGTGAAAAGAACACACATGCAATGACACTAGTTGATCCATGTGTGGTCTCTAAAGAGAGCACACATTTCAATGACTCTTGTGGTGGATTGTAAAAAAGAACACACATGCAATGACACTGGTGGATCCATGTGTGGTCTCTGAAGAGAGAACACGTGCAATGACACTAGTTGTTGTTACAAAAACAACACATGCAATGACACTGGTGGATCCATAGGTGGATTGTGAAGAGAACACACATGCAACGACACTGGTGGATCCATAGGTGGTATGTGAACAGAACACACATGCAAAATGACTCTGGTTGTTGTTACTAAAAAGAACACACACGCAAAATGACACTGGTGGATCCATGGGTGGATTGTGAAAATAGCACAAATGCAAAATGACTCTGGTTGTTGTTACTAAAAAGAACACACATGCAATGACACTGGTGGATCCATGGGTGGATTGTGAAAATAACACACATTTCAATGACACTGGTGGATCCATGTGTGGCCTCTGAAGAGAACACACATACAATGACACTGGTTGTTGTTACTAAAAAGAACACACATGCAATGACACTGGTGGATCCATAGGTGGATTGTGAAGAGAAAACACATGCAATGACACTGGTGGATCCATAGTTGGCATGTGAAGAGATCACACATGCAATGACTCTAGTTGTTGTTAGGGAAAAGAACACACATGCAATGACACTGGTGGATCCATGTGTGATCTCTAAAGAGAGCACACATTTCAATGACTCTTGTTGTTGTTAGTAAAAAGAACACACATGCAATGACACTGGTGGATCCATGTGTGGTCTTTGAATAGAACACACATGCAATGACACTAGTTGTTGTTACTAAAAAGAACACACATGCAATGACACTGGTGGATCCATAGGTGGATTGTGAAGAGAGCACACATGCAATGACACTGGTGGATCCATAGGTGGTATGTGAAAAGAACACACCTGCAAAATGACTGGTTGTTGTTACTAAAAAGAACACACATGCAATGACATTAGTGGATCCATGGGTGGATTGTGAATATAATACACATTTCACTGACACTGGTGGATCCATAGGTGGATTGTGAAGAGAACACACATGCAATAACACTAGTTGTTGTTACTAAAAAGAACACACATGCAATGACACTGGTGGATCCATGGGTGGATTGTGAAAAGAGCACACATGCAATGACAATGGTGGATCCATAGATGGTATGTGAAGAGATCACACATGCAATGATTCTGGTTGTTGTTAGTGAAAAGAACACACATGCAATGACACTGGTGGATCCATGTGTGGTCTCTGTAGAGAACACGCATTTCAATGACACTGGTGGATCCATATGTGGTATGTGAAAAGAACACACATGCATTGACTCTGGTTGTTGTTAGTGAAAAGAACACACATGCAAAATGACTCTGGTTGTTGTTACTAAAAAGAAGACACATTCAATGACACTGGTGGATCCATAGGTGGATTATGAAATGAACACACATGCAATGACACTGGTGGATCCATGTGTGGTCTCTGAAGAGAGCACAAATGCAATGACACTGGTTGTTGTTACTAAAAATAACACATGCAATGACACTGGTGGATCCATAGGTGGTATGTGAAGAGATCACACATGCAAAATGACTCTAGTTGTTGTTAATAAAAAGAACACACATGCAAAATGACACTGGTGGATCCATAGGTGGTATGTGAGAAGAACACACATGCAAAATGACACTGGTGGTTCCATAGGTGGTATGTGAAAAGAACACACATGCAAAATGACTCTGGTTGTTACTGAAAAGAACACACATGCAATGACACTGGTGGATCCATAGGTGGTATGTGAGAATAACACACATGCAATGACACTGGTGATCCATATGTGGTATGTGAAAATAACACACATGCAATGACACTGGTTGTTGTTACTAAAAAGAACACACATGCAATGACACTGGTGGATCCATAGGTGGATTGTGAAGAGAGCACACATGCAATGACACTGGTGGATCCATAGGTGGCATGTGAAGAGATCACACATGCAATGACTCTGGTTGTTGTTAGGGAAAAGAACACACATGCAATGACACTGGTGGATCCATGTGTGGTCTCTGAAGAGAGCACACATTTCAATGACTCTTGTTGTTGTTAGTAAAAAGAACACACATGCAATGACACTGGTGGATCCATGTGTTGTCTCTGAAGAGAACACACATGCAATGACACTAGTTGTTGTTACTAAGAAGAACACACATGCAATGACACTAGTGGATCCATAGGTGGATTGTGAAGAGAGCACACATGCAATGACACTGGTGGATCCATAGGTGGTATGTGAAAAGAAGACACATGCAAAATGACTGGTTGTTGTTACTAAAAAGAACACACATGCAATGATACTGGTGGATCCATGGGTGGAATGTGAAAATAAGACACATTTCAATGACACTGGTGGATCCATAGGTGGATTGTGAAGAGAACACACATGCAATGACACTCGTTGTTGTTACTAAAAAGAACACACATGCAATGACACTGGTGGATCCATGGGTGGATTGTGAAAAGAGCAGACATGCAATGACACTGGTGGATCCATAGATGGTATGTGAAGAGATCACACATGTAATGACTCTGGTTGTTGTTAGTGAAAAGAACACACATACAATGACACTGGTGGATCCATGTGTGGTCTCTGTAGAGAACACGCATTTCAATGACACTGGTGGATCCATATGTGGTATGTGAAAAGAACACACATGCAAAATGACTCTGGTTGTTGTTACTAAAAGGAACACACATTCAATGACACGGGTGGATCCATAGGTGGATTATGAAATGAACACACATGCAATGACACTAGTTGTTGTTACTAAAAAGAACACATGCAATGACACTGGTGGATCCATAGGTGGTAGCTGAAGAGATCACACATGCAAAATGACTCTGGTTGTTATTACTAAAAAGAACACACATGCAAAATGACACTGGTGGATCCATAGGTGGTATGTGAGAAGAACACACATTGACACTGGTGGTTCCATAGGTGGTATGTGAAAAGAACACACATGCAAAATGACTCTGGTTGTTACTGAAAAGAACACACATGCAATAACACTGGCGGATCGATAGGTGGTATGTGAGAAGAACACACATGCAATGACACTGGTGATCCATAAGTGGTATGTGAAAATAACACACATGCAATGACTCTGGTTGTTGTTAGTGAAAAGAACACACATGCAATGACACTAGTTGATCCATGTGTGGTCTCTAAAGAGAGCACACATTTCAATGACTCTTGTGGTGGATTGTAAAAAGAACACACATGCAATGACACTAGTGGATCCATGTGTGGTCTCTAAAGAGAGCACACGTGCAATGACACTAGTTGTTGTTACAAAAACAACACATGCAATGACACTGGTGGATCCATAGGTGGATTGTGAAGAGAACACACATGCAACGACACTGGTGGATCCATAGGTGGTATGTGAACAGAACACACATGCAAAATGACTCTGGTTGTTGTTACTAAAAAGAACACACATGAAAAATAACACTGGTGGGATCCATGGGTGGATTGTGAAAATAAAAAACATGCAATGACTCTGGTGGATCCATAGGTAGTATGTGAAAAGAAGACACATGCAAAATGACTCTGGTTGTTGTTAGTGAAAAGAACACACATGCAATGACACTGGTGATCCATATGTGGTATGTGAAAAGAACACACATGCAATGACTCTGGTTGTTGTTAGTGAAAAGAACACACATGCAATGACACTGGTGGATCCATGTGTGTTCTCTGAATAGAGCAAACATGCAATGACACTGGTTGTTGTTACTAAAAAGAACACATGCAATGACACTGGTGGATCCATAGGTGGATTGTGAAGAGAACACACATGCAACGACACTGGTGGATCCATAGGTGGTATGTGAACAGAACACACATGCAAAATGACTCTGGTTGTTGTTACTAAAAAGAACACACATGCAAAATGACACTGGTGGGATCCATGGGTGGATTGTGAAAATAAAACACATGCAATGACTCTGGTGGATCCATAGGTAGTATGTGAAAAGAAGACACATGCAAAATGACTCTAGTTGTTACTAAAAAGAACACACATGCAATGACACCGGTGGATCCATGGGTGGATTGTGAAAAGAACACACATGCAATGACACTGGTGGATCCATATGTGGTATGTGAAAAGAACACACATGCAAAATGACTCTGGTTGTTACTAAAAAGAACACACATGCAATGACACTGGTGGATCCATGTGTGGTCTTTGTAGAGAACACACATTTCAATCACACTGGTGGATCCATATGTGGTATGTGAGAAGAACACACATTTCAATCACTCTGGTTGTTGTTAGTGAAATGAACACACATGCAATGACACTGGTGGATCCGTAGATGGTATGTGAGAAGAACACACATTTCAATGACTCTGGTTGTTGTTACTAAAAATAACACACATGCAACGACACTGGTGGATCCATAGGTGGTATGTGAAGAGATCACACATGCAAAATGACTCTGGTAGTTGTTACTAAAAAGAACACACTTGCAATGACACCGGTGGATCCATGGGTGGATTGTGAAAAGAACACAGATGCAATGACACTAGTGGATCCATAGGTGGTTTGTGGAAAGAACACACATGCAAAATGACTCTGGTTGTTGTTACTAAAAAGAACACACATGCAATGACACTGGTGGATCCATAGGTGGATTGTGAAGACAACACACATGCAATGACACTGGTGATCCATATGTGGTATGTGAAAAGAACACACATGCAATGACTTTGATTGTTGTTAGTGAAAAGAACACACATGCAATGACATTGGTGGATCCATAGGTTGTATGTGAAGAGATCACACATGCAAAATGACTCTGGTTGTTGTTACTAAAAAGAACACACACGCAAAATGACACTGGTGGATCCATGGGTGGATTGTGAAAAGAGCACAAATGCAAAATGACTCTGGTTGTTGTTACTAAAAAGAACACACATGCAATGACACTGGTGGATCCATGGGTGGATTGTGAAAATAACACACATTTCAATGACACTGGTGGATCCATGTGTGGTCTCTGAAGAGAACACACATGCAATGACACTGGTTATTGTTACTAAAAAGAACACACATGCAATGACACTGGTGGATCCATAGGTGGATTGTGAAGAGAACACACATGCAATGACACTGGTGGATCCATAGGTGGCATGTGAAGAGATCACACATGCAATGACTCTGGTTGTTGTTAGGGAAAAGAACACACATGCAATGACACTGGTGGATCCATGTGTGGTGTCTGAAGAGAGCACACATTTCAATGACTCTTGTTGTTGTTAGTAAAAAGAACACACATGCAATGAAACTGGTGGATCCATGTGTGGTCTCTGAAGAGAACACACATGCAATGACACTAGTTGTTACTAAAAAGAACACACATGCAATGACACTGGTGGATCCATAGGTGGATTCTGAAGAGAGCACACATGCAATGACACTGGTGGATCCATAGGTGGTATGTGAAAAGAACACACATGCAAAATGACTGGTTGTTGTTACTAAAAAGAACACACATGCAATGACACTGGTGGATCCATGGGTGGATTGTGAAAAGAGCACACATGCAATGACACTGGTGGATCCATAGATGGTATGTGAAGAGATCACACATGCAATGACTCTGGTTGTTGTTAGTGAAAAGAACACACATGCAATGACACTGGTGGATCCATGTGTGGTCTCTATAGAGAACACGCATTTCAATGACACCGGTGGATCCATATGTGCTATGTGAAAAGAACACACATGCAATGACTCTGGTTGTTGTTAGTGAAAAGAACACACATGCAAAATGACTCTGGTTGTTGTTACTAAAAAGAACACACATTCAATGACACGGGTGGATCCATAGGTGGATTATGAAATGAATACACATGCAATGACACTGGTGGATCCATGTGTGGTCTCTGAAGAGAGCACAAATGCAATGACACTGGTTGTTGTTACTAAAAAGAACACATGCAATGACACTGGTGGATCCATAGGTGGTATGTGAAGAGATCACACATGCAAAATGACTCTGGTTGTTGTTACTAAAAAGAACACACATGCAAAATGACACTGGTGGATCCATAGGTGGATTGTGAAAAGAAAACACATGCAATGACACTGGTGGATCCATAGGTGGTAAGTGAAAAGAACACACATGCAAAATGACTCAGGTTGTTACTAAAAAGAACACACATGCAATGACACTGGTTGATCCATAGGTGGTATGTGAGAAGAACACACATGCAATGACACTGGTGATCCATATGTGGTATGTGAAAAGAACACACATGCAATGACTCTGGTTGTTGTTAGTGAAAAGAACACACATGCAATGACACTGGTGGATCCATGTGTGGTCTCTGAAGAGAGCACACATTTCAATGACTCTTGTTGTTGTTAGTAAAAAGAACACACATGCAATGACACTGGTGGATCCATGTGTGGTCTCTGAATAGAGCACACATGCAATGACACTTGTTGTTGTTACTAAAAAGAACACATGCAATGACACTGGTGGATCCATAGGTGGATTGTGAAGAGAACACACATGCAACGACACTGGTGGATCCATAGGTGGTATGTGAACAGAACACACATGCAAAATGACTCTGGTTGTTGTTACTAAAAAGAACACACATGCAAAATGACACTGGTGGGATCCATGGGTGGATTGTGAAAATAAAACACATGCAATGACTCTGGTGGATCCATAGGTAGTATGTGAAAAGAAGACACATGCAAAATGACTCTAGTTGTTACTAAAAAGAACACACATGCAATGACACCGGTGGATCCATGGGTGGATTGTGAAAAGAACACACATGCAATGACACTGGTGGATCCATATGTGGTATGTGAAAAGAACACACATGCAAAATGACTCTGGTTGTTACTAAAAAGAACACACATGCAATGACACTGGTGGATCCATGTGTGGTCTTTGTAGAGAACACACATTTCAATCACACTGGTGGATCCATATGTGGTATGTGAGAAGAACACACATTTCAATCACTCTGGTTGTTGTTAGTGAAATGAACACACATGCAATGACACTGGTGGATCCGTAGATGGTATGTGAGAAGAACACACATTTCAATGACTCTGGTTGTTGTTACTAAAAATAACACACATGCAACGACACTGGTGGATCCATAGGTGGTATGTGAAGAGATCACACATGCAAAATGACTCTGGTAGTTGTTACTAAAAAGAACACACTTGCAATGACACCGGTGGATCCATGGGTGGATTGTGAAAAGAACACAGATGCAATGACACTAGTGGATCCATAGGTGGTTTGTGGAAAGAACACACATGCAAAATGACTCTGGTTGTTGTTACTAAAAAGAACACACATGCAATGACACTGGTGGATCCATAGGTGGATTGTGAAGAGAACACACATGCAATGACACTGGTGATCCATATGTGGTATGTGAAAAGAACACACATGCAATGACTCTGGTTGTTGTTAGTGAAAAGAACACACATGCAATGACATTGGTTGATCCATAGGTTGTATGTGAAGAGATCACACATGCAAAATGACTCTGGTTGTTGTTACTAAAAAGAACACACACGCAAAATGACACTGGTGGATCCATGGGTGGATTGTGAAAAGAGCACAAATGCAAAATGACTCT